>CM064879.1:78801836-79401836 GCA_003313485.2 Penstemon barbatus
ACAGGTGATGAACACTCATCACTGATGGAAGCTTTCCAGATGCTGATGGAGGATTCAGTAAAGGAACTGGAAGAGAAGCATCACCAGCAGCTGATGAAGGTCAAAGAGGAGCTGAAGAATGAACTTAAAGCAGAGTTGGCAGAGTCCAACAAACTTCAACTAGAAACTGTGCAACAGTCTACTGAAAAGATTATCAAGACTGAAATCACAAGTTTCCCTGTTCCTCAAGACAACTCCTTGCAGTTAGTGAACAGCTTAAATGACATGAACAGAAACGTGGAAGATGTGAAGGCTGATGTAAATCACCTTCATACTGCCCTCCAAAGAGCTGAACACAAGATAGCTGATCTGACTGCAACCTTCATCAAAGTCGGTGAAGAGGAGAAGGAAGTCAACTTAGGGATGTTGCAAGAAGTATCAAATGCTGCACAGGCAATCCAAAATGAGATTGCAACTATAAACCTTAACATTGACTACTTCAATGATCAGACTGACAACATCAGCACAACTCTTCATCACCTTACAGCAAGTCATGACGTAGTTAATCAGAATTTAAAGACTATAGGTGCTGCTATGAAGGTTCCAACAGTTGCACTCAACCCTGCTGCTAAACCTGAAGAAGTCATCAAGTCTGATGATGACAAAAAGGGGGAAGATAAAGGGGAAGAATCAACCAAGGAAACCTCTGCTGCTGAAGACAAGAAAACTGATGAAACTACTGAACTGACCAAGACGGCTGAAGAAGAACTTGGAAAGGAACAAGGCAAAGACAAGTCTGAAGAAGAGACCAAGGAAAAAGCCAAAACTGATGAAGTAATGGCTGAATCCAAAGACTCTGCTGCTGATCAATCAGAGCCTTTAACCAAGTACAAAAATACAGAATCAGCTAGGAAGGCGATGGAACTTCTAAGAGAGCAGCAACTTAAAGAGAAAATGGAAGATGCTAAAGAAGTCATCCTTCAAGGTGAAGAAGCTGATGAAGATGAAGAAGAAGATGATGATGAGTCATCTTATGAATACGAAGAAGTGCTTGAAGAAGCTGATAGTTAGAACTTGTAAAATCTTGTAATCAGTTTACTTTATCCATTCTTCAGACATCTCATCTGATGAACTTGTACCTGTAATCATTTTTCAAATATCAATAAACAGACAAGTTCAATCCAATATACTTTTTCTATCTCAGAAAATTTTGAGGATTACAATCTTTAGCTTAAGTTTTAACAGGTACTTGGCTGAGGTTTTGTCATCATCAAAAAGGGGGAAATTGTTGGATAAGGATGAAGATGAAGGCACTGAAGATAAATTTAGAAGGGAGGTTTTGATGCATTCCAAAACTTCAAAATCTGCTAAGTATGGAGTAACTTAGCTGATGATCCATTTGGAAGGAATTTTGACTAAGTACAAGAAGACATCAGAAGAGTCAAAATTTCAAGGTCCAAGACTTCTGATCTGCTGAAGGGAAGTTATCAGACTGATGAAGATCAGCCGACTCAAATCAGATTTGTTCAAGTTTGAGATCAGCTTAGTTCGCCATCAGACGTGCACTTCCGACAGCCAAGTGGAAAGGATCATAAAGTCTTCCCAACGGTAATAAATGCCCCTGGAAGTAATAAATGTTGAAGTACAAGGATATTAAAGACAAATGATTGAAGAAAGGCTTCGCATCAGCTGGGTGCATTTAATGCTACATTTAATGCTGCCAGCAGAATAGTACTGTTGACAGTACGGACATACTGCAAAATAGCCGTTCGCGGATTTTAAGGACCAGTACTCGAGGAATTTGAATCATGTCTCTCTTCAACGGACATTTTTCAAACCTCAAGTATAAATAGCTGAAAGAGACGAAGAGATTGCAAGCAACACATTTTCTGAGAGAATTTTCGAAGCAGAACTCTTTAAGTCTCAAGAACAGCTCACTCATCAGCTTAGTCATTTGTTGACGAAAAGCGAAGTTGAAGAACAAAGATAAATACATCTTCTGAGTGATTTTGTAAACAAGAGTGTTGTGAGAAGTAGATATCCATCTAAGTGAGTGATATTACTTCAGAGAGTATGACTTCTTTGTGATTTCTTACTGCGCACTTACGGCCTGTTCATTTGTTGATCGGCGTAAGCAGAGTGTACTGGTTACTTTGTGTTTCTAGTATAACCCAAGATCTTTGTGACTTGGACGAGTGGATTAAAGGATATTTACATCCATATAACCACTATAAAAATACTTGTGTTTTTACATTGTTTTTAAACTTGCATATTTTCTGATTGCATAAAAACACTTTACTTAACTGTTTGAAAAGATATTAAAAGGAGTTTATAAAACTGGGGAAACACTTTTCAAACTGCTGAGATTACTTGTGAAAAACACTTTGAAAAATCCGCTGCAAGTACTCTAAGTATTAAAACTGATTTTGACAAAATCAGCTAAGTAATTATCAGACGAGTGGTCATCAAATCTGTTCAAAGATTTGTTCGCGAACAGACTTTTAACTTACTACTCTGATCAGCTGAGTCTGCTCACTGTTAAAGAAAAAGTTTTAAAGTTAAAATTGGAAGAAAATTTTTAAAGAGGTTTATTCATCCCCTCCCCCCCCCCCCCCCTCCCCCTCCCCCTCCCCCTCTAAACCTCATCTGACCACTTGGGACCAACACATATAATTTCTCTCTCCAGGGATAAAGTGAGTTATTTTCTTGCTTTCAAATATGTAGATTTTTCATTTGGTATAGCCTCAGTTTTCTTTCTTGAGGGCAATTCTTATTAGAAGAGAAATTATTCTCACAAAAAAAATAATTGTCTAATTGTAACAAAGTGAAAGTTGTCAACTCTTTTTACCTATTTAGTGATAACACTTATAGTTTTGTCTAAATTGTGATAATCATAATAGTGATACCACTTCTTTTAAATTGTTACATATGGCATTTAGTGATAAGAATATAGAGATATCATTTTAGTAACAGCTTGGTGACAATAATTATTATCACTATAATTTAGTCATTAAGCAAAATTTCGCTACTTTTCCAGAAAAAACATTTAAAATTTTCTATTTTTGAGTCAACCAAATCGAAAATATATGGACTAGTTTCTATTTCTACATATTTCTTAATTTCACAAAATTTTCAAATGTATCTAAAAAAATTCTGAAAATTTTTGAAAAGTTTTCAGTACTCAAATGACTGAAACATTCACTTCCATGAATTTAATGACAATATTTTGATTTTCAGCTTGTGAGTATATATAACTAAATTCTTAAATGTCAGTAATGCAATTAATAAATTTAGAAAAAAACCATTTTCGTGACAAACTTGATAATAAGTAGATGCCACACTAACTAAATAATTTGTTGCATATCATCGTTCTTCATGGTTTGTGGTAAAGGTCGTGTTCAACATGGACAAGTTCTGACACTAGAAGCCCTGCTGTTAGGAAATTTTATTTCCTAATCCTAATTGGACTATTTAATCAATTATGATAGCTATTATAAAGTTATTGGATTAATATTGAGTGGTTTAATTTGTTACAAACTCCAATACGAATGTGGACTAAATAATGGGTAGATACCTATTTAGGAGAGTTCTAGGGAATTATGGGAACTCTATTTCTCTTCCTATATAAAGAACACAAGGGTTATGGTCCCCAACACACCAAATCAATATACCATTCTCTTCTCCCCATCAAGAAGACAATCTTAGGAAATAAGGCGATTTGGTTGAGGAAGGCCTCGTACCCGGTCGATCCAATTCATACCAGTGATCGATTCCAATATTCCGCAACAGACTAATCGCTCACTATGGACACTGGTACGTATTCGATTTTATTACTGTGACTCTTAATGATTTAGTATGAGATAGATCTTTGGGGATAAATTCCAACAAGTGGTATCAGAGCTACTCTCATTCTATATCATTAGGGTTATTCAGATTTTCTTTAAATTCATAGTTTTTTCTTTTATATTTGATTACGTGTTTTCTCATTTTGTGCTTGTTAATTATTTTATAACATCTAAGAGAAATCGTAATCTTTTATGTTTTGCTTTATCCGTTGGATACTGAATGCTTTGTGGATAAAGTGATAAACAAATTGAATTGATTCTTGATAAAAATTGCAATTTGCTTAATGTATATAAGATTGGTATATCTTATCCATTTTTCCAATTCGTGAGACATATTATGATCTTATATTGAATTTCTTGAATTTCATTAAAACTAAAGAACTTGAGGTTTTATAGTCTCTGTAATTACAGGAATTCTTCTGGATACTAATATAGATAAACCGATATGGTTATTGCTTGAAGCATGTTGTTGGGTATTTAATTATCAATATGTGATTTCATGATAATCACGGAAATAATGGATGATGTTATAGAGGATTTTCTCCACTAATTTTACTTCGTGCTTCTATATATTGTTCTTAAGTATTTCTTGTTCATGTTTGCTGTCCAAAGAATGGAATTAAAAGTATCTTGAAATCTAAACTAGTTTCGTTTAGCGAAACAATTAATCGAGGCGGATTCCAGTGATAAAATTTCGTATGTTAAAGAAAAAGGATAAGGAATTGTGAATCATGTTTCATACTTCTGTGTTGCCACATGTTATGTGGAGTTCACGTTGTTCGTGTATTGATCCATATCATAAGAAATCAATTTGCCCGGCATTGATCTTGCTAATTATTTTGTTTTGCTAATAAAACATTTTCCGTTTTTAGCCAATTGTAAATTTTATTTGGAAAATTAAATTATGGATATTGTCGGGTCGTTTACAAGTTCTTGATTTCAATTGTGATTTTGTTTTATATGAGAATATTTGTGTATCAAAAATAGCATGTTCGATTAAAGCCGTTTTCAATTATTCTCATGTCAATATTAATTATTTATGTGAGTCATAGTCGGCCCAAAGGAAGGCTATGATTTGACCAAATAATAATATTGATGTCCATTATTTATGTGAGTCATAGTCGGCCCAAAGGAAGACTATGATTTGACCAAATAATAATATTGATCTTTTTTTTAAATTAGTAAATTTATTATTCATGTGATCAACAGTCAGCCCAAAGGAAGATTGTTAATTGACCGAATAATAAACGTACTTGCGATAATAAACGTGTGATAATTATTAAGTTTACATGTGAATAATAATCGGCCCAAAGGAAGGTTATTGTTTGACAGTATTTATTATCTATATTTGATTATTGCGTTAGGAGTACCACTTGCAAGTTGGTGTTTCTGCCCAAAGGCTAAACGTTAATGTTGCGTTAGGTATCCTGAGATGGATTCCCAGTATGAAAATTTATAAATGTCAGTTTTACGACATGAATATTTATGTGAAAGTGTTTTTTTTTTTTTTTTTTTTTTTCGGAACAGTTGCTTTTACTGCTGCCACAAATGTTTCTACCCAAATCAGCAATATCCCGATGTTGAATGGGACTAACTACAAACTTTGGAAAGATACTGTAGAAATTGTTCTCGGTTGTATGGACTTGGATCAAGCACTACGAGAGGACCGACCCATTTCTACTTCGGAAGACCTCAATGAGGTCAAAATAGAAAAATGGGATCGATCCAACAGGATGTGTTTGATGATCATGAAGCGTTCCATTCCGGAAGCGTTTAGGGGCTCTGTTACTGAGGACAAGAGCGCTAAGAAGTTCCTTGAGGAAATTGAGCAATATTTTGCCAAAAACGAAAAGTCTGAGGCGAGTAACCTTTTGGGGAAACTCGTCTCAATGAAATATAAAAGTAATGGGAACATAAGGGAGTACATAATGGAGATGTCTAATCTCGCATCAAAACTAAAGTCACTAAAGTTAGAGTTGTCTGATGACTTACTCGTGCACTTAGTTTTGATTTCTCTTCCAATACACTTTGGGCAATTCAAAGTGAGTTATAACACTCAAAAGGACAAATGGTCCCTAAATGAGCTTATATCTCACTGTGTGGAAGAAGAAGAAAGACAACAACGAGATAAGATTGAAAGTGCTCACTTAGCCTCAACTTCTCAGAACAAGAAAAGGAAGAGAGTTGATGTTACTGCAGAAGAATCTTCTCAAAAGAAGCAGGATGAAGGTTTTACTTGCTACTTCTGCAAGAAGACGGGACACATGAAGAAACTGTGTCCCAAGTACGCTGCATGGCGTGTGAAGAAGGGGTTGCCTGAGGAGTCGACCGCCAACTGATGCTGAAATATTCATCCTTATGGCCGATGACAACAAAATTGAAGTTTAAGTTATAGGAACTTTTAGATTATACTTGAGAACTAGTTTTTTATTTGAATTTTTTATAAAACTTTAGTTGGATTCTTTTTTTTTAGACGAAATTTATTATTATTATGGAGAAATAAAGTTTTCCTTGTCCTTCTCAAAATAATAAAATTAATTTTATTAAAATTCAAATTTTGTTGGTTCTAGTTTTTAATTGATAATCTTATGTATTTGGAACTAGTTCCTAAACGAAATTCACTAGTTACAAAATAAAACTTAAGTGCAAATTTTGTCAACTTATGACACAGGCATTTGGTTTACACATTTTCAGAAAAGTTATAGGCTTTTGTCAAATATGATTCTTAGTGCCCTAATTTGACAAATTTTTTAATTTTGTCAACTCAAGAAAGCAGTATACATCATTAACAGTGACACATCAAAAGCATTGTCCAACTAAGGAATGGTCTTATAGACCATAAAAGAAAATTAGAATAGGGATGGTTAGCTGTTTTATTGGTAAAATTAAGTGCTCCCAAAGGTACACGTTTTAAGATCCCACATAAAGATCCTTTTATCAAACGGAAAATGTGATTTTTCTTGAGGATATTGAGTTTGGGGGGAAGGAATTATAAGGAATGTTGTCTTTGAAGTAGAATCTGTCATTTACAATGATTGGGTTTCAATACCTAATTGTTGTTCGAGACTCAGTTTCATCTCAAGATAATGATAATCAGGCTCAAGTTTAATCCTGAAATTTCTCTACGACAAGACAACAATAAAGTACCTATAAAACAAACTCAACAACCTCAAGAATTGTTATTAAGGAGATCATCTTATAAGACTCGTCTTTTAGGTAGGTTTCCTATCAATAGTATCATAATTTTATGTTTCGGAGGTGAATTTCATTGATAATTGGAATATCTCAAGTTCAGTGGGAGTAAATATGTATTCCTTGTGGTGGTAATGAGACAAGTGAAATCTTAAATAGTGCCCCAATAAAGATCCTTAAACAAAAGATCTTTTAGAGGTTATATGATACTTTGATTTTTATTAGTATATATGTTACGTCATGCGATCAAATTGATCTGCCCAAAGGAAGATATTTAATTGGCTGAATAACACGTATACATTGGGTGATAAATATGTGACAACTTTATTATCCATGTAGATAGTACGTCGGCCCAAAGGAAGGCTATTATCCGACTGGACTTATTGTCAGTATTTGATCACTACATAAGGATTATCATTTACAATTGATATTTATGTCCAAAGACTAAATATCGAAGTCGTTCTGGGTGTTATGTGACTTAGCGTCAAATAAAGTTTCAGAGTTGTCAAATGTCAATAAAGCATATAAGTATAAGAATTTTGGTTAAAATCCATTCACCAAAGGTTGGCCGCCTAAGGTGATTTCGTGAGGATGAAACTCTTGTGGACATCATCAAACCTTATGATGTGTCTGTTTAGTTGGAGTTTATTTTGGTTTAATGCTTTTCATGACATGTTTATGGTTGTTTTCTGTACAGACTTAAAGTTTATGGTATGAATGAATTTCATGATTGATTACTCTGAAAGTAAAGTTAAGACTTTCTATGGTGGTTTTACATATGGTTAAGAAAGTTCGTAAAGAAGGACCAGTTGGAAATAGACATGTATAAGACCACATTGTATGTAATTTCCATGCTACTCATCCACATTTGATCTATGTCATTGAGTGTACTAGTATGGTGATCATCGAGGTTTAGTCACTACTATATTGTGATAAAAGCTGCGGTGGTTTCATTGCTAATATATGAAATGGACCAGATTGTTTAAGTAAATCTAACGACAAATAGCATACGGACGCGCGCCTAAGGAAATTTGTGACATAATTGATTTGAGATTAATAAATAGCCCAAGTGGGAGATTGTTAGGAAATTTTATTTCCTAATCCTAATTGGACTATTTAATCAATTATGATAGCTATTATAAAGTTATTGGATTAATATTGAGTGGTTTAATTTGTTACAAACTCCAATACGAATGTGGACTAAATAATGGGTAGATACCTATTTAGGAGAGTTCTAGGGAATTATGGGAACTCTATTTCTCTTCCTATATAAAGAACACAAGGGTTATGGTCCCCAACACACCAAATCAATATACCATTCTCTTCTCCCCATCAAGAAGACAATCTTAGGAAATAAGGCGATTTGGTTGAGGAAGGCCTCGTACCCGGTCGATCCAATTCATACCAGTGATCGATTCCAATATTCCGCAACAGACTAATCGCTCACTATGGACACTGGTACGTATTCGATTTTATTACTGTGACTCTTAATGATTTAGTATGAGATAGATCTTTGGGGATAAATTCCAACACCTGCATCATGAATTAACGTGTTGTTTTTATTGAGATGTTTGGCAATATTATTACAGAGATTGATTTCAGATTTATCCCGGTATTTGGTCACACATAATAATCACATTTGTCATGTATTTTGTGAGCAAGCAGTCATCGAAACCTCAACTTTCGGGTTGATATCCCCAGTGGCGGAGCTAGACGTTATTAATTTGTTGGGGTGGGCGAGAATTTTTTGGTGTAATACACCAAAAGTTTATACATTTTTGATATAACGGCATAAAATAAGTTAATTTCAAGTAATACAAATATCTAAATTATCACTACTTATTTAATCAAAAACTTTAAATTCAATCATACGAATGAATATATAATTATCCAATACCCAAATTTAGTTGTATTTAAACACAACCTTTTCAATTATTTAAAAAATATATAAAATAGTAATATATATACATTACATATGCATGAATTATATTCACGGAGCATATACCAAAAAAGAAAGGAGAAGATTGAAAAAGGTGCAAAAATATAAAGTTAAGCATAACACAAGTTTCGAACTTAGGACTGAAAAAACATAGTGTTACACTTCCATCAGTTGGGTTAACAAGTGTTTATTAAATTGTATGCTAATGGTAATATTAATATAGTAAGAAAATATTTTTCTTGGGGGGCGGCCCCCCGATCTCAAGGTAGCTCTGCCACTCGATATCCTCGAGTTTTTTTATGAACTGAAACATAAAGGGTCTTGTACGGAAATATAAGTTATTCTTTTATTTATATTTTTTATGAATGACTTCCTATTTATTATAATTTCCTGTGGATATATATTTTATTCACTTTGTTGGATTTCACTCATTGATTTTATGAAAATATTCACAACAACTTAAAGTTGTGTCGTCAACATTGCAACTACCAAACATGCGAGTTTGTTGCAATGTTGAGGTGATTTGCCACTTATAGTATTTCGTTATTGTTTGGGACATTAAAGATGCTAAATTTTTGGTAATGTGAGTATAATTTGAATAATTATATTGAGTTAACAAACTTTGTGTGTACATGGATAGTGGTGCATGTTTTGATGTTGGAGATCTCTTTTGATTCGAACTTCATCAAATTGGATTTGGACATGGTAAGAGATTACATCCTTCAAATCTGGATCCAATTAAGATAAATAGATGCTGGTCTAGATCTAAGTGATCCGTTCTGAATTCACTCACTCCCATTATTGCAACCCTACTAACATATAACTGATTTTTGTTCTACCCACAACAGAAGAACAAAGTTACAAAGTTTTAGGGTTAATGGTAATTTACCCCCATGTAATTATCATAATATTCAATTTTATCCCCAGTAATTTGGAAAAGGAGCAATTTATTCCCCACCCCAGTAATTTGAAAAAGAGCAATTTATCCCTATAATTTTAAAAATAATTCAAACTGTCCCCCTAGAAATTTTAATCATTTAGAAAAAATGAAATTGACAATACTACCTCTCTTTTAAGGCTTCATAAAAAATTAATTGGCAAAAATTGAATTGAAAGAAATGTGGCAATTTACATCCATATGTTATTAAATATTCAATTTACTTCCTTAAGTTATTATAAATGTGGCAATCTACCTCCCGTATTATTATAAATATGACATTTTACCCCTCTGTGTAATTTTATGTGGACAATTTTACCCCTCAAAAGGGTAATTTAATCTTTTTACACAGTACATTTCACTCTCACTTTCATATTTGAGCGAGTGACATACACTCTTCAACTCAAGAAGGTAAATTACCCATTATTTTTCAAATCACAGGAGAGTAAATTGAATATCATGATGATAAAGGGAGTAATTTGCCATTGGCCCCAAAGTTTTATTTTCGTATAGCACAAGAGATGAAACTGTCAGCATTCAAATAAAAAGGGATGATTATCAAGTAAAAGGAAGAAAAAGCTATTTTATTAACGGATTAAACTAGCAAATTTACCATAGTGATACAAGTCAACTACCAAACTCGCGAATGTCATGCATATTCCTTACCTATTAAAATACTTTGGGTCGTCACGGGTTGAATCTAATCAAATGGGACTCTAATCGTAAATGTGGGTCCAATAACAGAGGATGCCAGAAAAATAATATTATGGGCCGCTGGCCCATGAGAACTACCAACCCAAATACCCAGTAAAAGTTTAACCGAATTGCGTAGAACGTTTGAGAGAATAATCTAGAAAAACATGCCAGAACGGTATACCAGAAAAATCCGTGAAAGGACTAGAAACATCATCTTCGCAGTATATATATCCACATTCTGCTCGCTTAATTTCATCGGAAAATCATCAATATTATAATTTCAGACGTACATACAGCATCATCACGCACAAATCTTCTCTGTTTAGAATAGAATACTAAAAATGTCTTTGATTCCAAGCTTTTTCGGCAACCGTGGAAGCAGCTCCATTATCGATCCATTTTCGTGGGATCCATTTGAGGGCTTCCCATTTTCGGGCCAACTCGCGAATGCATCCGGCCCGGCCCGAGAAGTGTCGTCTTTTGCGGGTGCTCGGATCGACTGGAAAGAGACGCCTGAGGCACACGTGTTCAAGGCTGACGTTCCGGGGCTGAAGAAAGAGGAGGTGAAGGTTGAGGTTGAGGAAGGACGAGTACTGCAAATCAGTGGCGAGAGGAACAAAGAGCAGGAGGAGAAAAACGACAAGTGGCACCGCATCGAGAGGAGCAGTGGCAAGTTCCTCCGCCGCTTCAGGCTGCCGGAGAACGCGAAATTGGAAGAGATAAAGGCAAATATGGAGGATGGAGTTCTGACTGTTACTGTGCCCAAGGAGGAAGTGAAGAAGCCTGAGGTAAAGGCAATTGACATTTCTGGTTGAAGAATGATTTGAGCATTCAATTTATTGTTTTTTGTTTGATTTGTTTTGGTGTTTGTGTGTTTGTTGATGGGCGTGACATTGTAATTAAAATATGTACTTGCTGTAATATTGAGAAAGTCAAATAAAATACCATTTTTCCTTCCTAATAAAAGAAATTCATAAATTAAAGTTTAATTCATTGATCAAAATATTAGATACGTTTAACGAGAATATTTTTATTTTTATTTTTATTTTTAGGTTATTCAAATGAAACGCAAAGTAATTTTTATTTCAATAATACTTTATATTTTACAATTGTTTCGAATTTTTCTTAAAAATTTGAAAAGAAATAAAAAAATCCAATATTTAAATTAAATCAATTATGTCATGAAAGTGGAATTTGAATTCATGATTTTACCATGAAAATTCAGGTCACGTTTTTAATGTGGGTGGTAGTGCAGGCTTATTATTTTTATTTTTGAGAGTTAATCGAAATAAGAAAAACAATAGTGTTGTGCCATTTCAACTTAATTAGTTGAATTCCAAAATTTGAATACGTATAAAAAAAGTTGCAAACTGAAAGTGACCATGAAATAAATTATCAAAAGAAAAAAAAAGTGGGCATAGAGAGCGAAACCAGGTTTATTATTATTTATAGTCTAATTAGATTTTAAAGGCCGCCAAACTGCATTTAGATTAGCTGCAGCACGTCCATTAGAGATCAAAGATTGAGTTTTCCATTGTTAAGCAATTTTTCTATCAATAAATATTGAACCAACAAGAGAGCTCTTCATGACTCACATATATGGTTTCGGTTGACCCAAATATTGGAATTGTTAGGAGTTATTTTTTAGATAGTGCTTTCTGAATTTAATGAGGAATATGAGTTCATTTTTAATTAATTTTAAATTAATATATTAAATATTGTTGATCCGACCCATATTGCTCACTAATATTCTCAAAGAACTATCTAAAAATTAGCTCCAAATTATATCGGAAATTGAATAACATGCACCTTCTACAATAATAATGTCCACCCAAATCCAGGAGCAGTTTTGGGAGCCTTTTTAGTTTCCTCTCCAAAGCTCGAACCAGAACGGTCAACCATATACCACACCAACTTAGCCACAAGCAACCGAAATGAAATCGAAAGTCCAATGAAACCCAAACCTTCACATGATTTTGGAGCACAAATAGTACCCCAACATTTAAGCATAAGTCTATTGCCATTTTGGTTACTACCCCACCAAAATTTACGTCTCTTTCGAGAGGAGGAAAGTTAGACATGGATAGATGAGTAATGATTGAGCAATAGCTTGACTGAGATCAATTCGCCCAGCTTGAGAGAAGTTACGACTCTTCCTCCGGCTTGAGAGAGGTTATGACTCTTCCACCTGCTAATTAAGCTTCAATTGGAGTTTTGGAATAAGATCATTAAAGGCTTGTTTCCGAGATTTAGCCTTACAAAAAAGAAGGCCCAAGTGCTTAGCAAAATTGTTGCTTTCACAGTAAATCAACAGAAGACCAAATCTTTAAAGGAAGGAGCCATATAATTAGAGCTATAGTGAAAGAATGATTTATCAATTTTCATGCTTCACCCGAAAAAACTTATCGAGGGTAGAGAAAACCAATCCAAAATCATCCAAGTTAGTTCGACAACAGACCACCAAATCATCCGCATGGAGGATATGAGAAATCTGCGGTGAAGTACGAGCAACTTTAATGTCAAAGGATAATCAACAAGTGATTATTAAGAGTCAAAATAGAGACTAATATAACAGTACAAACTGATGGATATTGAACTGGCCTAAAAAGAGTACTTAGGATATTACAAAAGATCGAATGATAATGGGATAGGAATGAAACTGTATTAGCAAGATTAATGTGTAAATATCTTTACGAAGTTTCAAGAACAGACCAAGTCGGAATCAAACCGAAAAAACTAAGGACAAAACTAGAGTTCGCACAGAAAATAAAATTTGAATTCAAGTTCTAAAAACAGAATGAATACTTCCAAAATATGACATATACTTTGGGTACAACAAGATTGGGTAATTCACATAAACATTAAAAAAACATAAAAATTGACCGCAAGGGGTCAAAGAAACCTCCTCTCCCTCTCCTTGCAATAAAGGGATAATTCAGAATTTTTTATTATTACATGAAAAATCTTTGATTGTATGACCTTGCAATCAAACCTTTAAACCGAGGCCTTTATAAACTCAATCAATCGATTCAAATTTGAGCTAGAAGTCCCCCCTTCACTAATAGCCTTCTTAGCCAACTCCGCCAAGTTACGAGCCCTTTCCAAGAACTCATCCCTCCTTTCCTCCATAATCTCTCTAACTTTCTTCTCAATCACAACTCTATCACAAGTATCTTTTATATCCAATCCCACTTTCCAAACCTCACTAACAAACCTACTATTTATAGGTTGATCAGCAAAATAAGGCCAACATAGCATTGGCATACCTGCAGCAATACTCTCTAAAGTCGAGTTCCACCCACTATGAGTGAAAAACGCAGCCACAGCTGGATGAGCCAGCACCTCGTGTTGTGGGACCCAGCCCACCATGTACCCTCTCGCCTTTGTACCTTCTTCCAACTCCAATGGGACTTTGTTTTCATCGCCATTCTTGTTTCCGATGATAGAATCGGGCCTCATAACCCATAAGAACTTTTGCCCACTATTTACAAGGCCATACCAAAACTCTAGAAGCTCATTTTTTGACAATAAAGTCACACTTCCGAAACTCACATATATCACAGAATTGGCCGGCTGGGAGTCTAGCCAAGTCAAACAGCTGCGATCTTCTTCCCAGAAACTACTTGAATTTTGGGTTGATTCGACTTTTTCTGAATCCAATCGATATTTCAAATGGGCATGAAGGGGACCTATTGAATACACATTTGGGATGTGTTTTCGGATTTGATCCATTATTGGCCCTTCTAGATCCTCAAAGGAATTGAGAATAAGTCCACTGGAAACGGCAGTTCGTCTAGTCTCAGTTAAAATGGTCTGTAACCCAGGATCATTTGCATTATCTACACGGCCAAATGCCGGGAGATCACGTCGCCGGAGGAATCCTTCCATTCCGGGAACACTTGTTACGATTAAATCAAGTTCTTCCTTTTTCCAGTATGCATATTTGTCTTCATCCTTACCTGCTTAATCAATGATAAGAAGAATTTGAACAGTTTAACCCTTGGGAATATATTCAATTATTAGAGAATGCACATGGTTTGGCTTTGGATTTTTTGGCAAAATTGATAATGTACCAATTGGTGCGGCAACACCCACACACGCACAAAAGGAGCTACTTAATTAACAATACATAATTTGTTATTTGCTTTTTTCTTTTTCTAATTGGCAAGGAGATTATGATCTGGTGTTTTATTATTATAAAACTTTTAGACTTTCAAATGATAAAAATTAAATCCAAACATGATCCTTAGTGGTTTGATTAAGTTGAACATGAATTACTTTATGACAATTAAACAAATAGTCAATCTATATATGTATTAAACTTGTAAGTTAGAAAATAAATACAAAATCTCAAAATTAAGTTTATAAATTAATAAACAAAATATTATTTTTAGAAACGGTTTTGAATATGTGCACCCCAAGTTATAACAGCGGAGGAAAAACTAAACTGGAATAGGAACAAATTACCTTTCAACGGAAGCTCTCCAGCTTCAATTACTTCTTTAAAGCAAAAATTGGCCCAAAACGAACACGCACCAACAGTCCTAAAATAAATAAAAGGAATCCCCATCTCTTGAACCACCGGAATAGCAAAGCTAAATACCCCATCCATAATCAGACACGACACGCGCCGCCGATTTCCTCCGTCGCTCAACGCATCCGTCGATTCCATCAGTTTACGAAACTCAAATCCCCCAACTTTCTTAAGACTCAACACGATTTCCATAGAGCGTTCTCCATTCCGTGGGTGTTCGTCTGGAAGTCCATCGGGAATAGTGGTGACGCGGAATCCAGAGTAGCGGGAAAAGCGAGATTCGATATCGGCGTGGCGGCGGAGGCGGCTGTGGTTGTACTCGGAGAGGATTATTGTGACGTGGAGGTGAGAGAGACAGAGAAGCTCCGCTAGCTTAAGCATCGAGTTGACGTGGCCTTGCATCGGTAAAGGGAAGATGAGGACGTGCGGCGGCAGAGGCTGTTCACCGGCGGCGGTTTGTTGATGGTCCATTTTTCGAGAAAGGTGTCTGTTTGGTTGTTTTTCTGTAGCGGGGAAATTGATAAATATATTTGGAGAGGAAGATGAATGAGTGGCTGAAATTGGTTAATGAAGTACACGTTCCTCAGGGAATTTTCAAATTGTTTGTTGGTACGTGTGACATGTGGTGCGCGTGGGAAAATATTTTTATTATTGAGCCCAGTTTGTTCGACGAATAAGATATTTTTCTCCTTTTGGTAATTTTTTTTTCTGACTAATGTTTTTCTTCTTTTGGTTGAATGAATAGTCACACGCATATTAATTATTAAATAATGGCACATGGAATATTTTAGAGATATACTAAATTTCTTTCTTTTTAAACTTATTGATTTACTAAATTTTTGTATGTATGTTATTATGGATTAGTGGAATCATTGGAATTTTCAAACTGTCATATTTCGTGAGTCAAGTTTTATTTAGGGTCCATCTTATCATTAATTTTTTATAGAGTGGTTATTTTTATGTTTTTTTTTCACTTTAGTGTCTACTATGAATTATTTATTTCATTTTGGTCCCTACTATGAATTATGTGTTTCACTTTAGTCCTTGTCCGGTGGTTTTAATTATACGTGACATGCATATGAATATTTTTTAGGGCATTTTTATCAGTTCGCTATTGAGACCATTTGAGATATTGTTTAATTGGTGAGTAATTTTGGTATTTGAAGAAGATTTTAGGAGAAAACTTTAGTTTGGAACGAAATGGACGATTAAGTTGGATTGGAATGAAAGCCTAGTTTGGAAGAAATTAAATCTTTAGTTTTTTTTTCAAATGATTAGAAAGACGAAAATATGCATGTCAGTTTACTTGAAATGATGAAATTGCCCTTATGAGCATATCACATGTTATCGGAACCGCCTTGGAACACCTGAAAAGGACTAAAGTGAAACAAATAATACATAGTAGGGACTAAACTGGAAAAAAAAAACACAAGAGGGGCCACTCTATAAAAAGTTAATGATAAGAGAGACCAAATGCGGTGTTTACCCTTTTATTTAACATTTCAAAGGCTACTCTTATTTAGTATTTGCATTTTTAATATTTACGTAAATGAATAAATATACTTAATATGAGGTATTATGGCACTCGATGAGATGTTTAACTAAATTCAGACAAAAATTTATTATAATGTGTCATGGTCAACGAAGTTATGCACATTTTACTATGACTTTAAGAGTCAATTAAGTTATGACATTTGATTACATTTCTCATTTAATTTGAATCATGTAATATTCCCTATTGAAGGAATGGAATTCTAAGAAAAAGCTAACATCATCATTTTAAAAAAAATAGTCAAAGTACGTTCGTCAAGAAGAATATTGAAGCAATTTCAAAGGTTTAATTTGAGATCAAATTTTGAAGCTCTCAAATTGATATTGAGGATCAAATGATCAATGACGCTTTAGTTTATGGAAACTCAAATTCCATCAAAATCAATTTATCGTAATTTAAATATCTAATTTCAAATTATAAAGGTGAGATTGAGATTAAGTGGTGGTCCTCATGTTAAGGTTTATCTAAAATCAAAGTTATTGTGGTGAATTAAATTTTTGACTCCAATTTCATATTTCCAAGTTCAAATATTGTTGATCCTAAGGAATGGAATCAGATAATTCATTAGAGATTGTACCCTAAATGATCTTAATCAATGAAATTTGAATGAGAAAATTATACTGAAATTTGAATGAGTATAATTAACATATATAAAAAAAATAGGTCGATCTATATTTAGTTAATTCGTCCCAAATTCAACTATTGATAACCTTATTAATATATATTCGATATTTTTTTCGATTTTTCGATGATTTAATTACTTTCGAGACGTGTCGACATCATATTATATTTTAAATATCTCCCGATAAATATTCAAACTTGGATCGCTTAGTTGGGGATACTAATCATGTCTATTATATCAATTACCATATGATCGATATTTGTTGTAATGCACGACAAATAATATTGTTTTGCCTTAAGTGAAAATTTACAAAGTTCTATTATTACATGATCCAATGTGATTATCTCAAATTCTAACTTTTAAATTTGAAACAAACGAGAGGATTCTTTTGAAAATAAATTCCTTACATATTAATTAATATCCAAATAAACAAATGAGATTTAACTCTTGATTTGATTATATCATCCCATTTAATTGGATACAAAACAAAATACATGCGTCGGTGGGGGCTGTCAATGGGTCGGATTCTGGTCGGATCAATCTCATTCAGATCCGGCTCTATTTATATAGGATTGAATCCTGTCGGACTTGGATCTTGCTCGGATCGATATTTTTTTAATTCAATGGATCTTGATCGGATTTAGCTGGATCTCGAATCTTTTTCAGATCCAATAAATTTTCATTTTAAAAGTTAAATTAATATTTTTTCTTAAAACAAGTTTATTAATTTTTCAATTTTATTTAATTTTAGCTCACATGTTCAAAATTTTTTTACTATATTCATATTTGTATAATGAAAATATTATTTTAAATAAATTTATAAATGAGTTATAAATTACTATCTTCTTAAATTGACGTTGAAATATTATTAATGATACTTACTTATATAAAATATATATATATATATATATATATATATCTTTCTTTCTATTTATTGTTGGATACAGATCTTTAACGGATCGAATCGACCTAATCCATATTCGCTCCATGAGTTTCGGACTACGGATCTTTATAATCAGATCAGGTCCATCAAATCTCTAATCGGACAATTATTTTAATAAATCGGATCGGATTCGGACGAATCCGGATTGAAATTCGCCCCATTGAGAGCCCAGCGTCGGTCACAAATTGGATTTCAATCATATGGGACTGGGCCAATATCCAACAAGCTGACGATGCCAAAAGATGGGCTGTAGGCCCATTGTACCAGCCCAATTAAATTTTTCATAAACGAATGATGTAGAAAGATTGAGAGAACAAGGGCACCATCTAGAAAAAGTTGGAGCAATTAAAAGAACGGTTTAATACTTTAATATCAGAGAAATTCCATGAAAAGACCAGAAACATCATATTTTCCCTATATATACCAACATTCTCAGCACTCGGTTTCATCAAATAAAATCAACTTTACAATTACATAAGCATTATCAAAGCGCAGTTATTCTATTCCTCTCTGTTTAGAAAAGAATACTCAAAATGTCTCTGATTCCAAGCTTTTTCGGCAACCGTGGAAGCAGCTCCATAATCGATCCATTTTCGTGGGATCCATTCGAGGGCTTCCCATTTTCGGGCCAACTCGCGAATGCATCCGGCCCGGCCCGAGAAGTGTCGTCTTTCGCGGGTGCTCGGATCGACTGGAAAGAGACGCCTGAGGCACACGTGTTCAAGGCTGATGTTCCCGGGCTGAAGAAGGAAGAGGTGAAGGTAGAAGTTGAGGAAGGACGAGTCCTGCAGATAAGTGGTGAGAGGAACAAAGAGCAGGAGGAGAAAAACGACAAGTGGCATCGCATCGAGAGGAGCAGCGGCCAGTTCCTCCGCCGCTTCAGGCTGCCGGAGAATGCGAAATTGGATGAGATAAAGGCTAATATGGAAAATGGGGTTTTGACTGTTACGGTGCCTAAGGTGGAAGTGAAGAAGCCCGAGGTCAAGGCAATTGACATCTCTGGTTGATTAATTAATTCTCATCACCTTCTTTTAATTTTTGCAGTTTTCTGTTTGATTTGTTATGTTGTAATTGTGTGTGGTGTTAATCGTGTGTATTTTGGAGTACGAAAGTTGTGTGTTTGAGCTGGAAGGTAAGGTGTTGGGTGTGGAATTAAAAATATGTACTTGTTAAGAAGGTGAAATAAAAAAGTATTTTTTCTCCATAATAACAAATTTAAAGATTATATATTTATATATTTTTTACAATTTGAGAGTTGATTTTTTTTTTTTGATAATAAAACAAACTTTTATTCCAAACTAACACGAAAATTAAACCAGTCTACAAGGGGGATCCCTCATCACAAAAAACAGAAATAGGAATATTACAAGGACTAAAAGGAGAAGTCCATTTCAAACTGAAAGCCCAAGAAACAAGGTTGTGGGCAGCACAGTTTGCATTCCTACCGGTAAACTTGAAACGCCAACGTGGCCAACAGTCAGAAAAAACTTTTATCTCCTCAACAATTCCGGCAATAGACCAATCTAGATTAGACTCCCAATTATTAATGGCCATCACAAGGTTAAGACAGTCGGATTCAAAAATAGCATTATCAATTTTCAAAAAATTCAAAAAGGAGCAAGCTTCCTTGACTGCTAATGCTTCGGCAACAATAGGATTGAGGCAGTTGTGGAGACAAGATGAAGCAAACAAGATGGAACCAAAATGATTACGAATAATAAAACCTGTGGCAGCCAAACCATCTTTGAAAGCCGCATCGGAGTTTATTGCCAAAAAACCTTTCTTTGGTGGTGACCATCGACGAGAGAGGGCTGGGGCAGCGGAGGTGATCTTCAAGGAAATCTGGGCTTTTGTGTGGTCCTTTGCCATCCTTTGTAAACGAGAAGTGAAATCCTGCACAGAAACAAAAGGAGAGGAGTTATGCACAATATTGTTTCTATTTTTCCAAAGAGCATCAAAAGCACAAATAGCAAAAGTTAAAAATTCATCTCTTTTTTTATTTGAAAAGAAAATGTTAGAGTTTTTTTCAAACAACAAAGCGAAGAAGGTGGTGGCCGAAAAGAATTGGAAAGGTTCCATACGAAAGTTCCAACACGAATGGAACCAAACCGCAATAGAGAATGGGCAACGGATAAAGATGTGGTCTGCACTATCCTCATCACTTCCACAAACAGGGCAACAAATTTGGTCAATGTGGAATAAACTCGACAGCCTTTTCCGTGTGGGAAGAATATCACTTGTTATTTTCCAACAAAAAAATTTCAGCCTATTGTGCAACTTTGAGTTCCAAATGTTTTTAAAAAGAGAGACAGTGGTGGTGTTGAGGGTTGGGAACCTTTTTGCTTGAGAAGAGAGATAACAACTTTTTGAGGTAAATTTCCCTGACTTGGAGGGAGACCAAAAAAGCTTTTCATGAGAGGTCGGGGGAGAGATATTGATTTTCCTAATTTCCAAAACCACTTCCGGATGGAAGAGATTTAGGAGGATATCGACATCCCAAGAAACCCGACTGTAGCAGAATAGTTGAGAAACGGAGGAGAAATCATTAAAAGAGAGGAGGGTGTTAGGTATGGGATTCGGAATAAAACCGGGAAGGGAGGGGATCCATGGTTTACTCCAAATGTGGATAGAGGAGTTTTGATGTATAGAAAAACAAGCACCAGAGTTTATTTCTTGTTTGCAACTAACAATATCTTTCCACACCCAAGAGGCAGCTTTGAAATCTTTATCCGAATCAAGTAAATTTGTATCTTGCAAATACTTTCCTTTTAAAAGCTCAACCCATAGTGCATTATCATTTGAAGCAACTTTCCAAGTTAATTTTGCCACAAGGGCACGATTAAAATCTTCTGTTTTACGAAACCCCAAACCCCCTTTTGACTTTAGAAGACAAATACTTGACCAACTTTTAAGCATGAGGGAATTCCCTTTATCATTTGAACCCCACCAAAATTTTCGAATGATTTTATCAAGAGTTGAACAAATCGTTTTTGGAAGCAAAAAAGTTGACATCGGGTAAATCGGAAGGGATTGGGCGACGGTTTTAACAAGAATAGTTCTACCGGCTTGGGATAGGTTTTTGCATTTCCAACCATTTAACTTGAGTTGCAATTTTGAAATAATCTCATTAAAAGCTTTAGACTTAGAATTTGGTTTACAAAAAGGGGGCCCAAGATGCTTTGATTTGTGATCACATTCTTTTAAATTAAAGCGGGCAATCAAGTCATTCTTGAAAGTAACATCAACATTTCGGCTAAAGTGGGTAAACGATTTTTCATGATTAATAATTTGTCCCGACCACAAAGAGAATTTATCCAAAGTAGTGAAAATAGTTTCGACATCCTCGTGGTTTGCCCTACAATAAATCACCAAATCGTCGGCATAAAGAAGGTGAGAAATAGTTGGGCAAGTTCTTGCAATTTTAACCCCTTTAAAAGTGCCATTATTTTCCTCTTTGATTAAAAACCGAGAAAGAAGTTCCGTGTAAATGATAAAAAGATAGGGAGAGAGAGGATCTCCTTGTCTTATACCTCTAGACGGGCGAATGAGACCAAACGGGGCACCATTTATAAGGAAAGAAAAACTACAAGTGGAGATACATTGCTTGACCCAATTTATGAATTTGTCACAAATACCAATATGCTTGAGAATGCAATAAAGGAGATTCCACTCAACCCGATCATATGCTTTTGAGAGGTCTATTTTGATAGCACAAAACCCTTTTTTACCTCTTCTATTATGCATGTAATGCATAATTTCATGAGAGATGATGGTGTTTTCATTTATAGTTCTACCTTCAACAAAAGCCATTTGATTAGGAGAAATGATTTTTTTAAGCAAAGGTTTTAGTCTATTTGCAAGAATTTTAGAAATGACTTTATAAGAAACATTGCAAAGACTAATTGGCCTAAATTGATCAACTCTAGATGCATTCGGGATTTTTGGTATTAATGCAACAAAAGTATGATTTAACGTTTTAAGCATGTAACCCGTACGAAAGAAATGTTGGACAGCTTGAATAAGGGCCGTACCTGTAGTGCTCCAAAAGTGTTTGTAAAAGAGTGCAGGGAGTCCATCTGGTCCCGGGCTTTTTTCAGATGCAAAAGAAAAGAGTACCTGTTTGATTTCTCTCGGAGTTGGTAGTTTGCACAGGTTTTCATTTTCCTCTTGCTCCATGATGGGAGGGAAAAGGTTTTCTAATTCTCTGGGGAATGGAAAATCTGCACCTGTGAAGGACGAGCAAAAGAGATCATCATAAAATTTAACAAAACAATCGCCAATAGATTTCCAATTGTGTGCCTCAGTGTTATCCAAATTTCGGATACAAGTTATTCTATTAGTATTTCCATGAATAATAGCAGTCAAGTGAAAAAATTTGGTGATTTTGGCTCGTTTGAACTGAATCAGCATCTAAGTACCATATATTGCTCAAGTCTAAAATATCAAATACATATAAAAAGTTAGGGAAATTCTTATACACGGGTTTGAGGGAACCTAAATTAACTATGTGCAATATTCTTGTTTTTGAGATTCGATGTAATTCTTAGGAGAGTGATTAATCGCAAAGTAAATGAAATATATTTGTTTGGTGGTTGGATGAGTTTGGTCAAGCGAGATTTGAACAAGAATTTTCTCAAAAATATTAGAATTCACCACATGGATTGGGCTAAGTCCACTTACTTGGCTTAGACCTAACTCAACCTCAAAAGCTAGCTTGTAAGGTGAGGGTTGCCCAAATTCTTATAAGATGGACTTAACTATTGTTTTCAACCAATGTGGGACATTTAGTCTCAATACTCCCCCTTCACGTGTGGGCGGGCTGAATGTGTGGGTGAAACAAGCCCAACACGTGATATATTTAAGCCCAATGTTTGCGAATTATTAACATATGGGTAAGAGTTCAACACGCGGATTTGCCAGACCGTGTGAGTGAAGAATAAATCTCATCATGCGCGCAAGGAAGAGCCCATCACGGAAGGAGGTGGCCCATTTCAACCTGGGGCTCTGATATCATATTAGAATTCACCACATGGATTGGGCTAAGTCCACTTACTTGGTTTGGGCTTAATTCAACCTCAAAAGCTAGCTTGTAAGGTGAGGGTTGTCCAAATCCTTATAAGGTGGACTTAACTATTGTTTTCAACCAATGTGGGACATTTAGTCTCAATAAAAAAGTTGCCAATTTAATATGACCGTGAAATAGAGAGATTTGTCTTTGACACCAAATATCAGGGCATGGGCTTCTTCAGTTTTGTAATTCTTTTAATGATTGAGAACCGAAGTTTTTAAGAAGAAAGGAAGAAAGATTGAGGACCAGCATGTTGTATACTTGTATTGCCAGTATTGATGTTTATATAAGCATATTTTAGAGGAAGAAAATTTATAAATGGTAAGTAATGTATAGAGACCTAATTAAGAAACGTAAGCAAAATTTGTTAGATATTTGAAAATTAAATTTGTTTAAAATTAAATCTGCATCATTTGTAAATAACTATCAATCTAATGGTCATTATTTGATTTAATAATCTAAACATTGTGACTTTAAGATTAAGGCATTTTCAAATCATTTGCCGTTGGTTTACTCTGAAAGGACACGACTCAATGAAAATGAGTTAGTTTTCTTATTTAATGTGCAAAGAGCATTGAACAAAAAGATATAGAAAAATAAATTCCTCCATTTCCAGTCGATAATTCCAATAATAAATTTGGGTTTATTGTAATTGAGTATTTGAGTTTGTTTTCGAAAGTGTAATTCGCAGACAAACAAACAGTTTATAACTGGGCTCCATTGTATCCTGGGACAAATTCGTTGTAGAACCCGTTTACACATTGGTGGGGACGAATATTGTCTTGAGGAGAGCGTAGAAATATCTGCGCGACTTGGAGGAATCGACTTTCGATATTGCTGAAATTTATTGTTGTGTTTCAGCGGTTTATATAACAATTTGCAACAAATATTTTCATCATTTCCAGCCCATTACTTGGTGATAATTTCCCAACAATCTCAAGACAATATTAGGGCATCTCAATTTTGCAACATACCGATTTCGTCAAATTGGATAGGTTTCATGGAGGAAATAAGGTGATGGCAAAGGAAGATCCATTTTCTTTTTGTCACTTTCGATGGAGTACGTGAAGATGAAACATTTGTTGAATCTCGAAGACGAACAAAGTGGGGGACATATGATAGAATTTGTAAGGGTCATATCTTGAATGCATTGGCAGATAATGTGTTTAGACATTTATCAAGATGTTGAAACGGCAAAGGAACTTTGGAGCACTCTCAATGCACAGTACTAATTGAAGATGCTACAAGTAAGAAATTCCTAGCCTCTCAATTTATAAATTACAAGATGGTCGATAAAAAAAAAAATAATAGAAAAAGAACCCTGTCACGTGAGCAATTTAAAGAACTACATGCTAGGGCATATGAAACAATTAAATATGAATATGGATGAGTGCATTGTTATGTACTTAAGTTTTGCATAATAGATTTTTCTAAAAAGTTCATGACTAAGACTAATTTAATAAATTAGTTGTATCTAATGACTTTCATGATTCATGAATCCGATAAATTTGTTAATAGTAAATTTCATGGAGGTATTACAAATCCTTACTGCTATTTTGGAATCTGGTGTTGTTTTGATACTGTTAAAAATCATTAAAAATATGATTGATCGATTTTTCTTCTATCTTATTACATGAAAAACTTTGTTTAAAAAGTTCAGTCGTTATAGTTACATTCCTGTTGATACTATTTCCAAATCTAGCATTAAGTTGTTTAATAATGATTGCATAACTTTTAATCATTACCACTGGAATGTGATAAGCAAAGCATTTTAAGAAAACCATGATTTATGGAATTCGTCTTACAAAAGGTATCCTTCGGTTTTGGAAGGATTTATTGATGCCAGTTAGATAACTGAGCGGAAAGATCATATATTCACATGTGGGTGGATCTTGACTTGTGGTGGAGGAGTTAGCGGAATGGCTAAGGAATTTGATGATCAAAATTTCCGGTATAACCAAAGCCTATGCCACCTATAATTATTCATTGTGACAGTGAGGTCACACTGTCAAGAGCCTATAGTAAGGTGTATAATGAAAAGTCCAGACTTATTGGACTGAGACATAGCTATGAAATTGATGGAGTAATTACGATTGATTTTGTACGGTTAAGTCAAAATCTGGCGGATCCTTTAAAAAAGGATTAACAAGATATATGATTAATCAAACTACAAAAGGGATGAGATTTAAGCCTATTTCGATAACCACCAATGTTAGAAACTCAACTCTATTCTTCAAATTCAAGTCTAAGAGTTCAATGAGCAAAGTATAATATATGAAGTGGTTGAAGCACTAACAATACATCATCCCGAGTAAATAGTGCTTGTAATTGTAATGCTAAAGATAGGTTGAGAAAGATACTCTTAATAAAATTATTACACATGTGTGTTAAAGTGCTTATGTTACAGGGCACTTTCGATAAGTTTACCTATGTGAGTGTAGAGGGTGGTGCCGCCTTCTATGAGTTAAGGGCTTGACTCTAGAGCACTCATGAAACAGGATATAGACACAAGGCCAATCCACGTGTCGGTTTTTAGAATACTCAAAAGCATTGGAGATTATGTGTTAGTATTTCCGGTTGGTCTTATAGGAAGATGGTTCCACTCTTCTTGATTAGCTTTGAAACACTTTCACTAGGTAATGGTTCAAGTCGTTAGACACCAATATTGAAACACAATCTCTTAAACCTAGAAATTTTACTTTTGAAAATGGTGGAGGAATGTTAGATATTTTCAAATTAAATTTGTTTAAAATTAAATCTGGACCATTTGTAAATAACTATCAATCTAATGGTCATTATTTGATTTAATAATCTAAACATTGTGACTTTTAGATTAAAGCATTTTCAAATCATTTGCCATTGGTTTACTCCGAAAGGACACGACTCATTGGAAATGAGTTAGTTTTCTTATTTAATGTGCAAAGAGCATTGAACAAAAAGATATAGAAAAATAAATTCCTCCATTTTCAGTCGATAATTCCAATAATAAATTTGGGTTTATTGTAATTGAGTTTATAACTGGGCTCCATTGTATCCTGGGACAAATTCGTTGTAGAACCCGTTTACACCAGTGTTTTTAAAATCGGACCGATCATTGAACCGAAAACTCTACTGGTTACTGGTTCGATCGGTATAACCGGTGTGACTATATTATTATGTAATATATATATATATATATATATATATATATATATATATATATATATATATATATATATATATATATATATATATATATATATTTAGATAATTTAAAATACAATTATAATTCAAAATTTTTTTTATTCTTTGTCAATATAATTTTTTTTTATTTCATGCAAATAATCAAAATATCTTAAAAATTAAGATCAATGTCAAATATATAAATCTCAAGTATCCCTCAAAGATAAAAGTTCATCTCATTTTTAAAGTTTTGGATTGTTCATTTGGGTTCTATATTTTGCATAATTTCATACAAAAAATAATATTATTCACAATGATGAGAAAATGGCTATGTACTTCTTTATGTAAAAAAAAAAGTGTAATACTACATTGATTGTTCCTCATTGATTGTTAAAACACTAAAATAATGAATGTTATTCCAATATAAATATATAAATGTAATCCTATTAAATGTTAAACAAGAGTTCAAATAAATAATAATAACAAAAAAAAACTCTAAATTTAAAAAAAAAAAAAAATTAAGTGAACCACTGGTTCACTGGTTTTACCGGTTTACTGATTTTATCAGTTTTGGAGCTGGTTTTACTGGTTCACACTGGTTAATTTGAGAACTGGTTTTTAGGGATAAACCGGACCGGATTGGAGACCGGTTAGCGGTTGAACCGGGCTAACCGGCCAGTCCGGTTCGGTTTTCAAAACAGTGGTTTACACATTGGTGGGGACGAATATTGTCTTGAGGAGAGCGTAGAATCTGCGCGACTTGAAGGAATCGACTTTCGATATTGCTGAAATTTATTGTTGTGTTTCAGCGGTTTATATAACAATTTGCAACAAATATTTTCATCATTTCCAGCCCACTACTTGGTGATAATTTCCCAACAAAATTTTGGGAGACTGAAAGAGTTATAAATTAGATTATCGTAACAGTTTTTAATTTTATTTTGATTCCTTACATAATTAGTTATTTATATTCGCTTTCACCCGATACATTTAATCTCAAACATTAATCTTAAAATTATAGCGAATTTGAACTTTTATCTTCTGGTTCTAGGCATTATTTTTTGATCTGGACACAGTTTATATCGATGCATTATCTTTGGTTCTGGATGAAGTTTAATTATGTTCTTATTTTTAGTCCTTTTATATTTTTTGCTGCCCAAAATGCATCTTATACGTGAAGTCGAAACATATTAGCGATTTAGGTGATTGAAATGAAATTGAATCATGAGTTACAACAGAATAAAGCAAGAAACAAAAATTCTAGAGTGACAAACATTTTTTAAATTTAAAATTTTTTAAATTGATTCAGAAACAGTCCACAAGTTGGATTGTATTGTCATAAAGGATAAATACATTACTTGTTGAAATAAAGGCTAAATGTCAAAATACGTGAAAAATTATATAGATGTGGACTTCCTAATACCAAAGAAGAAACTAAAAATAACATTTTGAGGATTGAAATTTTGGGATCATATCATCCAATTTAAACAAGAACATCAATTATCTTATGATTTTGCATTGATCTGTCATCACTTAATATTTCAGCGACATCTATCTATATGAGATCCCATCTACATGCATCGGTATTATAAGTTCGTTATTGTATTTTGGAGATAGGGTATAAGTGGAATGTCTTTGATGCAATAAAGTGGATAACATAATTTGTTAAGTCTAGAAAATAGAAATTCAAATATGAAAAATTAATAACAAAATTTATAGATTTATGATCGAAAATGTTGGGTTTTGGGTCCCTTCCTATGTGGATAAATGTCCAATCTTTTGATAGTCCATTTTGTATTCATTTAGCCCATTACTTGGCCCACATATTTAAGGTTATGTTAGGGTTATTGGCAAGTAACTTTTCAGCACATTTTCTACAACAAAAAACAAGAGAGAGAAGAGAGGAAACATTTTTCGGCTACACTCACTGCTGCTTCGGTTTTTTGGCCTTTTCGACTTTATCCACCGTTGGATCATCATCAAATTTTAACTGGAGGTTCTACACATCCAGTTATATCGTTTGATCGTTGGGATCGTCATTTTGGTGCCTGAAGGTGAAACGGCAGCCATTGGAAGTTGGTGTAAAGTGTGAGCTTTATCTCTATTTTTGTTCATTTTATTGCTATCTCTTGTGTAAGTGTTTGGTGAAGGTTTTGTACCTAGTTGGGGCTGTATTGAACACTTGTATTTGTGATGGTGATAGTGGAATACTTTGGGGCTCCAGTGGTTTTTCCCTCTTCGATTTGAAGAGGTTTTCCAAGTAAAAATCTTTGTATTGATTGTTTACTTTTCGTTGCATATTGGTTGGTCGCTTTGTTGATAAGTTTGTCGCATATCCATCTTGGTTCAATCAAGGAAGAAAGATTTGGTGTTGTGTTCTTTGTGAAATATTGCATATTTCTCAACAAAGTGGTATCACGAGCTTTGGTTATTATCCTTGTTAGTTTGATTGAACAATGGAGGGGAGTATGTACAGAATGGTTTGTTTGAATGGCACAAATGCATCATTTTCTTCAAAACAAACAACTTGTTATTCCCCATTCAAACAAACCATTTTGTTCATACTCCCCTCCATTGTTCAATCAAACTAACAAGGACAATAATCAAAGCTCGTGATACCACTTTGTTGAGAAAGAAGCAATATTTCACAAAAAATACAACACCAAATATTTCTCCCTTGATTGAACCAATATGGAAATGCGACAAACTTATCAACAAAGCGACCAACCAATATGCAACGAAAAGTAAACAATCAACACAAAGATTTTTACGTGGAAAAACTCTTCAAATTGAAGAGGGAAAAACCACGGGAGCCCCAAAGTATTTTACTATCACCAATCGCAAATACAAGTGTTCAATACAGCCCCAATTAGGTACAAAACCTTCACTAAACACTTACACAAGTGATAACAATACAAGGAAGAAAAATAGAGATAAAAGCTCACACTTTACACCAACTTCCAATGGCTGCCGTTTCACCTTCAAGCATAAAAATGACGATCCGAACGGTCAAACAATATAACATGATGTTTAAAACCTCCAGTTAAAATTTGACGATGATCCAACGGTGGATAAAGTCGGAAAGGCCAAAAAACTGAAGCAGCAGTGACTGTAGCCGAAAAATGTTTCCTCTCTTCAGTCTCTCGTTTTGTGTTGTAGAAAATGTGCTGAAAAGTTACTTGCCAATAACCCTAACATAACCTTAAATATGTGGGTCAAGTAATGGGCTAAATGAATACAAAATGGACTACCAAAATATTGGTCATTTATCCACATAGGAAGGGACCCAAAACCCAACATTTTCGAACTACCAACTGCATGTGCTATATCCGGTCGTGTGCAAACCATAGCATACATCAAACTGCCAACCGCGGATGCATATGGAATCTTTTTCATGTATGTTTTCTCCTCATTCGTACTAGGACTTTGCTTCATACTTAATTTAAAATGTAAAGCAAGCGGAGTACTTACAACTTTAGCAGTTCCCATATTGAATCTTTGAAGCACTTTTTCTATGTATCTCTCTTGCAATAACCATAACTTCTTGGCCTTTCTATCACGTGTGATTCTAACACCAAGAATTTGTTTTGCAGGCCCCAAATCCTTCATAGAAAATGCCTTACTCAAGGCCAACTTCAATTTATTAATCCCGGAAACATTAGAGCCAACAATAATCATATCATCAACATAAAGCAACAAAATGACAAAGTCATCATCAGAAAATTTTTGCACAAAAGCACAGTGATCAGAAGTAGTCTTCTTATAACCCTGTTTCTCCATAACATAATCAAACTTCTTGTACCACTGTCTCGGTGCTTGCTTCAACCCGTACAGACTCTTCTTTAGCTTGCACACACAATTTTCTTTCCCTTTGACCTTGAAAACCTCGGGTTGTTCCATGTAGATTTCTTCTTCAAGGTCACCGTCATATCCATCTGCTCAACCTCCAAATTCAAACTAGCAGCGAGACCCAAAACAATCCGAATAGAAGACATTTTCACAACTGAAGAAAATGTTTCATCGAAGTCAATCCCCATTTTTTGACTGAAACCTTTGACAACTAATCTAGCTTTGTACCGTGGAAGAGCATTCTCTTCTTGTTTCACACGATAAACCCATTTATTTTTCAAAGCTTTCTTATCCTTAGGTAATGTCGTCAACCCAAAAGTAGCATTATCATGCAAGGATTTCATTTCCTCTTTCATAGCACTTAGCCACTTTTCTTTATCCTCACTCTCCATAGCCTCTTCAAAACAATTAGGCTCTCCCCGTCAGTTAGAAAAATATATTCATCAGTAGGATACCTTTTTGAAGGTTGTCTTTCTCTACTTGATCTACGGAGTGGAACTTGATGTATTTCAGGCACATCTTGATGGTTATCTACATGGCCATCATCATGAGTATCAACTTCTTCATCAACTTGTTGATCATCCGGTAGATGACTCAAAGGAACTGGTTTTGGGCTAATGAGTTCATCACTCTCTTGAGGAACTTGACAATTGGCCTTCTCAATGTCTTCAATGGTTTGATCCTCCATAAATATCACATCTCTGCTTCTAACAAGCTTCTTTTTTATAGGATCATAGAATCTGTAACCAAACTCATCATTCCCATAACCAATGAAGATGCACTGTCTTGTCATAGCATCCAACTTCGATCTTTCATCTTTTGGAACATGCACAAAAGCTTTGCAACCAAAGACCCGCAAATGATCATATGAGACAGTTTTGCCAAACCAAACACTGTCGGGAACATCACCACTCAGAGAAATAGTAGGTGACAAATTGATAACATGTACCACCGTGTTCAAAGCTTCACCCCAGAAGGATCTCAACAACTTTCTGAAAGCAAACATCTAACTCTCTCAACTAGAGTTCTATTCATCATTTTTGCCAAGCCATTCAACTGAGGAGTCTTTGGAGGTGTCTTTTGATGCCTAATACCCTGTGATCTGCAATACGCATCACAAGGACCAATATACTCTCCACCATTGTCACTGCGGATACACTTGAGCTTATTCCCGGTCTGTCTCTCAGCTGAAGCTTGAAATTGCTTGAATGCATCAAGCACTTGGTCTTTCGTCTTCAAAAGATAGACCCATACCTTTCTTGAATGATCATCAATAAATGTCGCAAAGTAACGTGCTCCACCAAATGATATTTCCTTCAAAGGACCACAAATATTTGAATGCACTAGCTCCAACAAATCCGGTTTCCTTGAAGGAGGGTGAATTTGGAATGAGAGTATTCTCTGCTTTCCAGCCAAACAATGTGCACACTTGCTCAACTTTGCCCTTTTGAACCCACAAAGGAGATTTTTCTTTACCAAACAACCAAGCCCCTTTTCACTCATATGGCTAAGTCTTCGATGCTACAACTCGGTGATTTTATCAAGCTCCATCACATTTACCATATCTTTGTTAATAGAAGCTTGCATAAAATACAAACTAGATGACTTCTTACCCCGAGCCAAGACCAACGAACCTTTAGTGAGCTTCCATTGACCTTCATGAAAAGTGTTGCAATATCCTTCATCATCAAGTTTTCCGGCTGAAATCAAATTCAAACGAATATCTGGAGCATGTTTATCATCCTTAAGCATAAGGATTGAACCATTAGTTTTCAAGCAAACATCTCTCTTGCCCACAACTTGTGCTAAACCGTCATTACCCATCTTCAATACCCTAAAATCACCGGGCGTATAAGATGTAAAGAACTCTTTTTGTGACGTAACATGAAGGGATGCACCACTATCAATCACCCAAGTCGTCTCATGACTAGTAAGATTAACCATATTCTCATCATCATACACAATGAAAAGATCATTAGTCGAAGTAGTGGCGACACGATCATTATTAGTGTTGTCTTTCTTTTCTTGTTTCTTTTCACCACCCTTACCTTTATTTTCTCTTTTCCATGTCTAGCAAAACTTCTTGATATGACCCTTCTTACCACAATGATGACATTCAAGATTCTTATGCTTGGACCTTGATTTGCTTCTACTATTCTCTTTGGATTGTTGATCTCTTTATTTGTTTCTCCCCTATCCGCAGAATACAAAATTTCCGAATGTGATGAAGAACCTTGTGACTTTCTTCTCACCTCTTCATTCAGGACTCCACCTTTCACAAGTTCCATTGTGACAACACCATCAGGAGCCGAATTAGTCAAAGAAATCAGAAAGGTTTCCCATGAATCCGGAAGAGCCGCAAGCAACCATAATGCCAGAACCTTATCATCAAACTTGATACTTATACCAGATAACTGATCAACGGTACCTTGAAATTAGGGGTGGGCACGGGTCGGGTATTTCGGGTCGGGTACCCGACTTGGCGGGTAGTGAATTTTCACACCCGAAACCCGACCCGATCTGGCGGGTACCCGGAATTTGCAGGTATTTCGGCTATTAGGTTTCGGGTACCCGAAATTTCACACTTTTTTTTTCAAGAATTTTTTTAACATATATGTACGTAAAATTGTAAATAAATAAATTCAAACATTAATTGTACACAATAACTTCAAAACAAAATAATACAAATGTCTCAAGCCTTCAAGATTCAAAATATTAAATATCACAATTGCATGAAAGTTACAACTTACAATAGACACAAAATCACAAATCACATTCAACAATATTTAACATTTTAACTCATCATTATTGGGCCAAAAAAATTACTAAATAATTATTGGGCCAAATTTTTTTTTTAAATACCCGTTCGGGTGTGAAACTAATACCCAATCCAAAAATATATTTCGGATTCGGGTACCCCTGTCAAAATACCCATTTTTTTATCTCAAATGGGTCGGGACGGATCCCAAAAATCCCGACCCTAACGCCCACCCCTACTTAAAATTCATTCAAGTAGTCGGCCACAGAACTACCATCAAACAAATTTATAGATTTATGATCGAAAAGATGTAGGAAAATTCTCACATAAATTGGTTATGGCAACGCTTATCCAATTAGAATTGCACAAGTCTTGTGATTAGATGTATGTCGTCAAACTCAATTTGGTACGAACTATCTGACTTTTTTATATACTACATTGTGAAAGACAAAATGCAAGGAATAAATATGTAATATCACTGTTACAATTAGGGTTGTCAAAGCATCTTTTACCCGATACCAATCTTTGTTTTTTTCACAATTATTACATGTGTTTAGCCTAAAGCCCTAGATCACCATTACATAAAAAAATGTAGAGATTTTTATTTTAGCTTTCGGTAGTGTTTGACCAAAAATATAACTATTTCACTAAATACTATTTTACACCAAATTTTTGTGAAGAAATTTGCATATCTAACCCTTCTACCATTTTAAACAAAATCTTGACGTTATTTAATTAATTAGCATAAGAAACTATTGCTTCAACTAATTTCATGTGATTACTAATGTAGTGACATGTTTATTTAAATACATTATTGCTAATAAATTTGTAAATTTAGCTATAATTTTGAATTTATTTATTGGTTTGTATTAAATAAATATAGTATCTTTTAAAAAAAATTATTGTTAGTAAAAATAAATGTGCTTGCATTATTGTTAATTAATTTGTTTATTTTTAGGTTTAATTTTCAATTACTTTATTGATTTTTTAAAAAATACACTATTTAAAATTAATAAAATAAAATAAAACGATGACAACCCTTTTAATGAGATGCATCGCTAATAAAACAACAATGAGTCACACTAATATTATTAAATCTAAATATTACTTGAATATGATATACACAACTACAAATTATTTAACGAAACACGTAGTTAATGAAACAACAACAAACAACATAAAATGATAATAAAAGATAATATACGATGTTTCAATTAACACACTCCTTAAACATTTCAATGATTTTTCATAATTTATAATATAAACTTTATTAATTTAGTAAAAAATTCGTTGAAAAGAATGGGAGTTCAAAAATACTATTTCCCCACAAATTGGTGAAATGAACTTGCAATGTTAACAAAAAAAAAAAAGTTTATATCTGTAAGAATTTTGGAAGTTGAAATTTCATTGGATCTAATTTGATACTCGATTGAATCCAAATATGATCAGTCATGTTTGAATTCGAATTCAACCCAAATTCAATACGACATAAATAAAGTCGGAATTGGGTCAGGCTTGGTTCGACCCATTTGTCCTGCCCTAGTTACATTCAAATTTGGGCCAACAAGAATTCTAGCCCACATACCACAGAAAGAAATCTGAGCAGCCCATAATTAATTTTGTCCGCAGTATACATCCAAAAACATATTAACACGAAAATTCGAGAAGAATGTCGACTATACTCGGGGAGTTGTTCTCTGTTCATGTCAATCACAATCCAATTCAATTCTCATCTGAATCGAACACCCCAGATACACCTGAACCATTCTCTTCCCCTGTATAAATACTCCACAACCCATCTCCACTTCCCCCAACATTATCATATCATCAACAAAACAACAGTCAGCAAAGAGAAAGCAAATAGTAAGCGTTTTCTGAAACAATGTCTTTGATTCCAAGCTTTTTCACGGGTCGACGCAGCAACGTATTCGACCCATTCTCTCTGGACCTCTGGGACCCGTTCGAGGGCTTCCCTCTTTCAACCATCGCCGGCTCCAACGCGCCTACCAGCGAAACCAGGGCCCTGGCGACCACGCGCGTAGACTGGAAGGAAACGCCGGAGGCTCACGTGTTCAAAGCTGATCTTCCCGGATTGAAGAAAGAGGAAGTGAAAGTTGAGGTCGAGGACGGCAGAGTTTTACAAATCAGCGGTGAGAAAAGCAGGGAGCAAGAGGAAAAGACAGACACGTGGCACCGAATGGAGAGGAGTACCGGGAAGTTCGTCCGCAGGTTTAGGTTGCCGGAAAATGCAAAGATGGAGCAGGTGAAGGCTACTATGGAGAATGGGGTTCTTACTGTTTTGGTTCCGAAGGAGGAGGAGAAGAAACCTGAGGTTAAGGCGATTGATATTTCCGGTTGAGGAGTTGTACATGTTCTTTAAAACCGGGTTTGGTGTAGATTTTGTAATGTACTATGATGTTTCGTGTTTGTGTTTACTTTCTATCCTGTAATTTTGACTATGTTTTCTTTTTGGGATAATAAAATGTAATCTTGTACTAAATATTTTGGTTGAGTTATGTACGATTTAAGATCATAAACTATGCTCGGTTAATTTGTTTAAAATTTACATTGATTTATGAGAATAGTGTCACCACAAGTAACAGATTCAAGATGTGTTTAATGTGCACAGAGACGGTTGATATTTATTTAGATCAGGTCTTTCTAAGATCATGAAAGAAATAATTGTATTTACTAAATATATTTGTAAGATTTTGTGTTATAGTTTATGAATGGTCCGGTCTAGGTCAGAATTTATCACGGGTGATCGTGTGATAAAATCTAGATTGAGCGATTTGAGCCATTGGTGGCATTTGCTTGTATTGATTAGAAGGTGTCTAACAATAACAATTGAGGAGCAATGTAAAAGTTTGTTATCTTGTTACGAACGGGTAAATTACATTGGGAGCACATAGATTAGGCCGTTTAATAATTCCGTTCACAAAATTGGAACTTGGGCTCAATTTTATGTACAACAAATTAACCATCATACACCATTTACAACTCCTCATCTATTCCAAACTCTTCATCTTCATCAATAGCAGCCACTTTTCCAGAACTCTTTCCGCCACTAACTTTAGGCAAATCGGCTAAAACCTTATACGAAAACCCCCCATTTTTCAAAATCTCGCCATTACCACCCCCATTCAAACCACAATCTTCATCCTCCTTTTTCAAGTCACCCGGAGGCAAAAAGAAGTCGTTCGAGAGTCCCTTTATGTTAAAATCCACTTCCTCAATACTCCAAACCTCTTCCATTCTTGTTCTTGTATGTCTTTCCTTATTTTCTCCGAACCTAAACAACGAGACAGAAGTCCTACCCGAATGTGCAATGTTCACACCATCAATAGTTTTGTAATCTTGAACCAATGACTCCATTGTTGTTTCCCAAAAGACGTCGTTTTTAGGTCCTTTTATTCTTAGCAAATGAGAGTCTTCTAATTGGACTAAAAGGCCTGATTTTTGGCTAAAATTGCCCCAAACAGTGTGCCTGATTATTTCAACATTGCTGCTGCTTCTTGCTGTAAGGGTGCACGGCTCTGATTCGAGCTTTAAAACGAAGCAATCTTCGTTGTTGATAGTTTTCTCTCCAATGCAGATTGAGTTGGAGAATAGGTTTGCTGTTGATCTTGGATCAAGTCCCTGTTCACATAATTTGATTAATTAAATCTTCAAAAATCTAACAATTTTATAAAATCATATCAATGAAGTTGGCTAATCAATTATGTTATTGGAATTTATGAATGATAACAAGGGTCATCTTTTTCTTTTTGTCAAACAAGTGGAATTATAAGCCTACTTTCCTCCTTTTGTCAAATATAAGCAGCTATGAAATATGGAAAAACTAACTCAAATGATGGTCTTCTTATCCTAAAGTCATAACAAAATTCCACAAAAGTGTTTCATAAATTTATTCAATGCTGCAAGGAGAACAACATGAAACAACTTTTTCACCATCCCTGAATTTTCCAATAAAATTTCACATTAAAGTCACATATCTTGTTGAAAAATCAGTACAAATTTTGAAATAAAGGTGTAAATTAGTCTTAGTAGAGTTGGACAATATAAATTTCAATTATGGTTTCATTCTCTTATTAAGATATGAGTGAAATGCAGAAATAACCCATATGTTTGACCTAATTAGCCAAAAAAAAAAATCTTCTGTTTTTATTAGCAAGACCCCCCTTGCTAGTTTTATTAACAAAAGAACCCCCCTTTAGCTGGAGTATATATTTTTTAAGGTAAAATGACAGTTATGTCGCCAACAAAAAATGTAAAAATAGCTCTGTTCACTTTAAAACTTGACAATAATCCCCCTGTTTATCTTGAAAATTGGCAATAATCCCCTTGTTAATTTATGAAAGAGTTTTAAATGAGGTTCTTTGTTAATAAAAGAACAACACAAGGGGATGTTTGCTAATTAAAATAACAAGCGAAGGTTTTGCAAATTAAGCAAAGTATAAGGGTATTTTTGCATTTAGCTTCTTAGAGATTGTGTTCGCACTTGGCTTAATTTGTACACTGAATTCTTTAGTTGAGTTGAGGTAGAATAGTTTGATATTTAATACATGATTCTTCATTGAACCGAACTCAACAAGTTATTTATCAACTGAACTCGAATCGAATTCAAAAGTACCTGCAAGGAACGGCGAAGTGGCCTCGGCGGACCTCGAGATGCATGTGAGTGCTGCCATGGAGTTTGCCTCCAAGCAACTTTCCCATCACTACCAGCACTAATTTTACACCCTGAAATCATCAACTCAAAATTCCACAAATCAGGACTCTTCTGCCACAAAACAAATCCTCCAATTTCTCCAGGCCCTTTCATGCTTTTCAACTTCATAGCCTTAGCGTTGCTCATGCTTAAATCTTCTCCGGCCAAGAATTCCGACGCAGTCATCTTCACTTTACCCATTGCATACATACTGTCAATTGAGTCCAAAGCATGATCTCCCCCTGAAGCTGCTATGTACTGTTTTATTATGTATCTTGCAATTGAACTCTCCTGCACACATATTAATTACATAATTTAAATTAATAATTTCTACACATACTTGGGAATTGATTTTTTATTTTTTGGTAGTTTAATAATAATCAATTTTATTTTCTGATTCAGTAATCTTGATGTAACAATGTATTTACCATTTGCTATTTTACGTGAAACCATTAACATCTATTCCATGTACGACTTTCACACGAAATAATGTGTCTATTTTAGGATAATTCAAATTTTAACAAATCCATTAAAAATAAACTTACAATGGAATGGCCTTTGATATTATCATCAAGAGTGCGATCAGATTGGATTGGAAGGGGGATCAAAGGGGCTCCAATTACTCCAAGCAAGAATTGTAGTTCTGCCCCGCGTCCGCCAAAACCGGAACCGGTCCTGTCGACATGTTGAGGCCTGGTAACCCAAGACTTCATATTTTGCCATGACTTCAGCTTGCTAAAAACAAACATTTCTTCAGGGATTGGGACCTCCAGCACTGTCTCCAGTGCATCATCTCTGTCCAGGTTTGGGCACAATGTTCTCATATGAATTAATGTTTATGAAGAATGTAATTAGTGCAATGTTTGTTTTTCCAATTGATTGGAAGAAGTGGAGGAGGTTTTTTTTTTGTTTTGGTTTGGTTTGTTTAAAGATTAATAATTGGTATATAGTGGTAGAGATAAAGAGAGTAAAGATGTGGGAAGAGTGTTTGGTGTTATAAGAAGCGAAAGTGAGAAGAGAAGACTTGCCGGCACTAATAATTAACGTGCGAGACTTTGTTTATGTCGTGACCGCACGCTCAATCTTTTGGTTTGTCTCTAATGGCTCTTGGTAAGACAACAATATTTAGGTCTAATTTTAATATAAGTATTTTGATACTCCTAGTATTTTACTTAGGAAAATGATTATATAACAGCTCATTTCTTCACAGCATTTTGTACAACCTTATTTAATGCTTTCAAACTTAGTTGTGTTACCTATTACCTGTTTAACAGATTATTTCTTCAAATAAATTTTCTCATATTCTACTGGCTGTACAAGTGGACTGTGATAAAGGGTTGTTATGCTAGTAGTGCCCTTTTACTTATTAGTAGATGTTTTCAAGATTTTTTAGCTTGAGAAATTTTCTTTTTCAAATCGACCATTTGAAGTCTCGGAAGGTCAAGGAAGTTAGAGACATGATGGTAGGAGAGCCGACTATCATATTGTAAAGGCCTTTGGTGTTCTTTTCAAATCAAGAATTTGTGTATATCTTTTAAAAAAATTGATTTGATATGACAAGTTTTATTTTGTAACTCGAATAGAGAAAGTTGAGCTAGAATTCTTTAATGAAAATGTATGAAATTATGTAAATAGTCTTACGGATGTTTGAATCATATCAACTTCAAATGCTTAAACAATGTTAAGAAATTAGCGCGTTCAAAACAAGTACTGTAGTTTTGATTGATGGACGAAAAGCAATAGATAATTGTGAATTAAATCGTGTTATTAATTTTACTAGTAAAATATTGTCTAAAAAAGAAAAACTTTTACGAAAATATAATTATCTCTTATTCATTTAACATATTTGAAATTTGAGCTATCAAACCGTAATAAAAATTTTGTTTCCGTATTTCAATAGACCAAGGCCAAAAAATAAAAACTATATATAATAATTCTTACTCACTAAGTAATTCATTAACCTTTGTATTTCCGGATAAAGATGCATGAATTGTGGAAGTTGGATGAGTGAATCTAAATAAAATGAACTTTAGAGTTAATTAATGAAAATGATAAACACTGAATTTGTCGGCTAGACCCTTCACATGCGGCCGACATCTTTGAACTTAAGATAACATATGGTTGGATGCATCTTATCTCAAACCAAATTTGCAACACTTGATTCATGTCCTTCTATCATTTTCTGATTTCTAATTTTTGTCTTAAGTAATTAACCACCTAAAATAATAATTTAGAAATATATAATATTTGCACATAATTAACTGTACTAGCTTCTGGGTGCTTTAAAAAGTCACTAATCATGTCTAGCACGTTTATACTAGGTTGATAGCATCTCTGAGTTCACTATAATTTAATTTTTTAATTGACTCAAATGGAATAAAAATATAAGTTGGCTATATCTCGTCGGCTCTATTTAATTGCAGATGTTCCTGAACACTTTTATTTTGTTTTTCAATGTCTTTTTTAGATGATTTAATTTGGAATACTGTTAAACTCGTTTTAGAGAATTGTATGCAATAAATATTTTATAGGAGGGATAAGGAGATACTTTTATTGTTTTCGAAGTTGCTTTCAATTTTAAACACTTATGGCCAGGTTATGTTAATAACTTGTAGTTCCAGAAAATCAAACTTAACTTATATCTAAAAGGGACTTCAAAAGAAAATCAAACTTAACTTATAATTCTAGTTCAACTCGATTTGGCACGACTATTCAATTATAAGACAAATGTATATTTTGTAGCCGATTATGCTTCTAAGGATAAAAGCGCTAAGCAATATTAATATAGTAGTAATAAACATATTGCAGTTGTCATATAAATAAATTCAGGTCGACCGAACCAGCTATATTTAGATTTAGCCAACCTTGGACCGACTACCATAATGTTCAAGATTTCGGTTATGAAGAGAAAAACGACGAATAAGAGAATGTTAAACGAAGCACAATGCTAGTTGATGGCCTAAACATTTCCAGAAGGGTTTGCCTGCAGAACGGGCAATGGAAATAAATCTGGCACAGGCATTTCATCTGATTGTCCAGCAATGCAAAGATTGCCTTGACTATCTTGTCTCCATGTTAATTCTACCATCAGACCATTCGGGTTCTCCAGCGTTCTCGATCCTGGAACCTCAACGTTCTTCGCTCCCATAGGCACCTAAATCAGGAATTTAACGTAAATATAAGAAATATATAATTTGTTTGTCATGTTCGTCATGTTATGCATAGTAAAAGTTAATAACAAATTTAATCTGTTAACTTTCGACTAGCGACAGTTTATTTTATCTGGTCTCGTCTCATTTTCACCACATTGGATAACATACACAAACAATAAATGACCAAATATGCTGACTAGAGAACTAAATTTGTCTACCCAAAAGACAAAAAGAACTAATGTGTTAAACCTAAAGATAGTGCCAAATGAATTGGAAAATGAGACAAAATGTGTTGAGTTCAATAAATGAATGACTATTTTAGTCGCGAGATCAAGATGTAAGTCAGATTGCAGAATACATACAGATACAGTAGCTCCTGATGGTAGAGTCACCACTTGCAGGCTTTCATTTGTTTCATCAACGTTCTCCAACTCTGCTTTCTTTGCAATACTTAGAAAAACTTCCTCCAGTGTTGCCAGACCTATCTCAGTATTTAAAATTCCGAATTCGTTCTCTTTTCTTTCGAGATCAGCAAAGAAATCCTGAAAGGTTCATTTGATCATCATTACAAGTTAAATAGATATAGATGTTTTTTGTTCTGATTTTTCTTACCTCTAACATCTCCTCTTTCTCGCGTTCGATGACAAAAGCCAAAAAATATTTGGTCTCCTCTTTTGGGATCACATTTAGATGCTGCAAGAGGTATTTAAAAAAAAAAAAGAAGGACAAAATACAAGTTCAGGTGAATGTAAGTGATGAGTATGGTTTTGACCTAAAAGTTGCCTCAGTGAAATATGAGAAGTAACAGTTTTCTTTAAAATACATTCTACCTTATTCCGGGAATAACTATGTACACAATACAAGATTATGTTTTCTAACCACAAAAAAAAATCTAATATAACGGGGTAAAATATGTTGAAAACAAATTCAGGAAAGTTACCTGTTTAAAATAATCCTTAACGGCGTTCCTGCGCTCAAGGTGCACATCTTCTTGCTCATCTCTAGAATCCACTTTTGGGAAGCTAACTTTAGCAGTAAAACCTGTTCCGAATTTAGACTTAAGCAAAGTTGAGGTTCCAATGCAACGAAGCCTTCCTCTTGCCATGATTCCAATCCGATCAGATAAGATGTCAGCTTCTTCCATGGAATGTGTAGTCAGGATTATAGATCGGCCTTGCTTTGCAGATTCTATCACGCTCCAAACATGTCTTCGGGCTATAGGATCCATTCCTGTTGTCTGCAAACACAAAAGAGAAAGAATAAAAACATGAAATTTCTTACGCAGATGGATGGTATACATCAAACTGAGCCAAATCGAACCGAAACTTTGATTAGCTATTTTCAAAATTTTAATACAAAATTTGTCCACAAAAATAACATAAAAATTATGTAGCAACCAAGAAATTCAAATTTCAAGCATTTAGCATCTAGAAAAACTGAGACAAGCACTACACGAATTAATTATTAAGGCCTAAGTATCTCCAAATTTGAAATGATAAAACAAACGAGAATAAGAATAAATAATGGAAAACACGGTTTTCGATTAGGTTAACCAACCAAATCGTCAAACAGACCAAAAAAACATTTAAATACTTAAAAACTAAAACCAAGCCAAAAAATTTCATTTTGGTTGCACACCCATAGGATTTTATTATGAATATTCTTGAAATATCTTACAGGTTCATCCAAAATTACGAGTTTTGGATCTCCAATCAGTGCTATTGCAACGCTAAGGCGACGTTTCATTCCTCCACTATAGCTGCCCGCTCTTATATTAGCAGCTCTAGAAAGTTTCACTTGATCCAACAATCTTTGAGCTTCCTGCATTTGTGAAAAACACAAAAATATTACAGCCATTTGCTCAGAGCTTATCTTGTTAATGTAGACGTAATTTGTGAATTAAACTCTCACCGATTTATGTAAACTTGGGTGCAAGCCTTTTACGCTGGCAAACAGTTCAAGGTGTTCTAGAGAGGACATTTTGTCCCAAAGGGTATCGAACTACAATATGTGAGCAAAATGTAAAATCCATACTCAGAGAATACAGTTCAACTTCATTCTTCGATATGTAAAAACAGAAAGGAAAAGATGATCTCACCTGCGCACAAACTCCCATCATTCTTCTAATATTCTGCATGCCAGAAGCACTTCGTATAGAATTTCCATATACCAATACTGTAATAAAAATGGGTATAATTGTTGAATTTTTCTTTGACAACTCTACAAAACTGGATTATTACAAGTTAATCCTTGAGGAAAAAGAGTGTACGCCCCAAAACTTTACTTGTGCATTTTTCCTCTGTTCTATTGTTTTATGTGAATTACCTTCCAATCTAATGTAAACTGTACACTTAACCTCATGTCATATGGAATGCAATAAAATGGAGTATTCTGCAGGAGATTCAGTTTCATGCACATCACACACGCATACATTAAAAGTAAAATCATCAGAGAACCCAATTTTGTGGTACATATAACCCATGGATTCCTTAATATGAATAGATGACTATAGCATTTTATATGTGTGTTTGATGAACTTGTGATTGAATCTCCAGTAAATATTTTACTTTATTTAATCATCAATAAAATGAGGTGGTTAGGTGTACAGTTTCAATAAAGTGTAACCTGCACAATCGATAGAATATCTAATAGAAGAAAAAGTGCACGTAGGTGTGAAGTGCAGTGGGGCATTTTCCTTTTTCCTTTTCAAGTTAAAGCCTGAGAGAAAAGCCAATACCATCTCCACCAGAGACTGGAGTTATTCCTGTAAGGCAAGAAATTGAAGTCGTTTTACCGGCGCCATTAGGTCCCAGTAAACAAAATAATTGATCCCTTGCAAAATTCATCCATAGGCCCTGGACAAATTTTCATTAACATAAGTGAAAAGAAATCCAGGAGAGCTAAAAACGGAATGGTAAAAGAACATACCCTGACAGCAACAAAAGGTTTTGTCGTCTCACATGTACAATAAAAACAACAGCAGCAGCATTTCCGGAACTTTATATTGATCAACTTAGTATATTTCTTTGTCAATGCACGGAATTGAACTGCAGCATTAGGATCTATTATTCCATTTTTTGCTTGTTCCTTTGCAAGTTTTTCTTCTTCAATAACACCTTCATCGTCTGGCTCTATATAATCAGGAGATTCAGCAGAAGTTGAATCGAATGACTCATCTGAAATAAGCATAACATACAAAAGAATGAACCACTTGGAAAATGCAACACCCTTAATCCTAACAACATATTAAGTGATAATATGGAAGTTAGTGATCTAATTTTGTCACAATGATAGTCTTAAAAATACAACCGCGATAAGAACTATGTTTTATTGTCATGGATTGTTTAATAATTAGTGTATAACAATCTAAGTCGTCAATATTTACAATTAGTGACACTTAATGATAATAAAAAGAATGGCACGATGATTTAGAGACAATATTGTTGTCATATAGTATTATATGTATCACTAATTGTAACTGAAGTACAAATCTTGTCACTAATATGTTTATCACAACCATTGTGACAAATATTAAGTTAATAGTAAACAGCAATAAATTTATTGTTTTCACCTCTTCCATTCCAATAGCTCGGTTTCAGAAAATATGTGAACGACTTCCTTGCACCAGAAGAAGTAGGAATCACATTGTCAAGATATAATGTCAAAGCGATCCACAAGAAGATTGTCCCTATTAGCCATGACAAGAAGAAGCTCTGCCATGAAAATAAATGAATAAAAATAAATACACCATCAGTCAGTGAAAGGAACTTGTAGACTGAAACTGTCCAAATACAAATACCAATGGATAACATTTCTTTGAAGCAGTTCCTTCTGCACACACCGATAGGTTGCTCCACCTGATACCACCTGTACTCGTTCCACTATATAGTATATTCAGGCCAGATGTGAAAAGATTGGGAGGAAAGAATGACCATAGGATTCTATACAGTTTTTTTGTTGCACTAGAATAGATTCCAGATATTCCAATAAGCTGTAATAAAGTAAAAGGTGTTAGTTATAAATCTAGTGAACAATAATATGCAATGGTTGAATCTGAAAGGGACTCACCGCGAAGATAACACTTAATATATAAATAAAAAATCCCACTGAGGTAGATGAAGAGGGCTTCTTCATGAAGGTTGAGATCACTAAACCTAAAGCTGACTATAGAAAATGAAAGAGGGTATTTAGCTTCAAAATCTGCAAAAAGAATTAATTGGAATCGTGAAGAGAACTTACCATGTTGAACTGGAACAAGAAGAAGAACAGAAAAACGAGAAAAACATTGTTTTTCACAAATAAATCCATTCTAAGAATTAATCCAAAGATGACAATTACAAGTGAAGAAACGAAAGTAAGTAAGCCATTCCAAATCATCCAAGAACCCCAATAAGCAGTGTCAAAAAGGCCCATTATTGTCAGTGCCTGTGAATTGAATGCTTCAGTCAGAAGTAAACAGAGATATAAGCAAATAAAGATCCTCAGCACATAAAATGGATCTTAGATTAATAAACATGGTATATGAAATAAATTACTTGACGATGTTTGAGTTCGTTCTCTAAAGCAACCGCACCAATTTGAAAAACGAACATAAACATGACAGGCGCCATATAGAAGACTACTGACATAAAAACATCAGCCACTTCATCCGTTTCTACTATCTTCTCTGCTGCATAAGCTGGATGTGCAAATTCCTTTAGGCCAACATGCCAGCTAAAATTAGGATCTGAAATATTTCATCCAACCAAATTGAGTCTTTGTGATCAAACTCCACTTGTATAAATTTCTTTTTTATGAAAATTATCTCACCTCCAATCAAAGATCTGGCAATTTCACGCGATGCAGCCAGTTGCAAAGGCATTTGAAATTTGAAAGTAGGATCTTCAAAATTCCTTCCAATTCTTGTGGTGGTTGAATTTGTTTTTGTGCCATATGATATTACAGTTGCATTCAATTCAACAAATTGTAAAGCTCCAGGGGTACGCATATTATTATTGATGAGCCATTCGGTCATTTCACTTTTCCTTTTGAATGATTTAACCTGCACAACAGCTATATAGATTAGTCAAGAGATATATGGATACAAAAGGCTTTTAATCATCCCAAAGTATAAAAATCCCTAATCCCAATTATGTTTCTGTTGAAGGTACAAGGTTTTCATCCTTTTTTTAAGAGAATTTACTGTTTCTCATAAACACAAAACTAGCCTTGATTCGAGAACCCTTCATGCACGTAATCTAATAAAACATACATACACATAAAAAAGTTACATACATGTGAATACACGCCATATAACTAAACTAAAAAGGAACTACTGATTACCTGACCAACAAAAGCAAAGAATGTGTCAAACCGAAATCTTAGTAGTATTCAAAATCCTTAAAGCAAAAGGGGCTTCTACTTTGTGAGTTATACCATACTAATAATTACCAAAACAGAAAGAAGAAAAAAACTCTATTTGAGGGCCCAATCAGTGTTGGATCGCCTCGTTTGCCCCTTCCGTTTCACAAAGGGACTATCAAATTTCACCCATTATAGCACAAAAAACCATTAGGCACTAGTATAAACCATAATTGCTCAATTTTACATGGTACTTGCTCCCATATTATACACGTCACAGTAATCATGGTCATAAAACTTTATTTGGTATTTGCTCCCACATTATATTTGTAAACAAATCTGATCCTTTATGTTTGCAACATATTGTTTTTTTCTGTAGAACTACTCTCGCGTATTTTTGGGTTCTTTTTATAAGTCCAACAATAACATATATGCTAAACAAAAATGTATGCATTAGTATCAGAACCAAAGTCACGAGTATGATTCCCAGCCCAGAGCAATTGCTTAGGGGAGCCTATTAGCCAAGGTTTTGACAGCAATTGTCCAATGGGGCAAAGGTGGTCAAGTGACAGTGGAATGTATATATACGCGTGCATGAGTATGAAAGCAGAGTATATAGTATTTATCAAAAAAAGCAGAGTATATAGTAATAATACCTTATGGGGTGGAATACTCCGACCAGGATTGTTGGCCATGATTCTACTAACAATAGAATCAATACGTTGGCCGTCACCACTATAAACGAAATCGAAACACGGGGTTGCGATGAAGAACTTGTCTTCACAAGGTGGTATTGGGGGATCGATGATAGGTTTAGGATCAGTAACGGCACGAGCTAACGGCGTACTGGTATCGGAATCGCTTGTTTTATTGATTCCAAACAGGATTGACATGAAAATTAGAGATGAGAAAAGTTGAAGGAAAGTGATTTTCCTTTGTCTCATGGAAAGGATGAAGTTTTTCTTCAACAAGGCGACTGTTTGTTGCCTCAACAAAGGCATTCCCTCCAGCAAATCCATTGTTGTCAAATCCGTAGAAAAAAACTTCAACCCAATCTCTTGGGTTTCCTAATTTCCTATTTGCCTGAAGGCAAGGGTTTCTGATATGGATATGGAGATGTAGGAAGATTTTTGTGATGAGCGCTTGAATTTCTCTGAATGTGGTACTATTTTTAGCAATGGTGGAAATTTTGCTTGTGCCCTTTTATTTTGCTCAGCGGCGAAAACTATGAAATGTTAGTAATTTGTGATTCAACGGCGAAAACAGCAAACAGGGTTTTAAAACATAAAAGTGATATAGTTGAATAATATTACGAATTTTTCTTCTTAAAATAATAATAATATTACCAATTTAATTCCAATTATTGAGCCAAATTTGAATATGTATGATTCTATGATACTTTGGTTCAAGTTAGACGTAATAAATTAAAAAGTAAATATATTTTTTCGACTTTTGAGGGAGTTATCTCCGAAAGATATTTAAGTTTTAGACCATGTAACATATATATTTCGAGGCGTATTTCGTGGGAACCTCTTCAAATAAGTCTTGTAATATTTAATGTATATTAAAATTATAGTTTCATTTAAAATTAAACTGAATTCTTAAAATCAAAATTATAACACGTAACATCATAGGACATTAAAACGTCATAAGATTCATAACATTGCGACTTTTAATCCTTAGGAGATTAGATAATATATGAGTGAAATGCAAAATCATCTCATGTACTTTCTTTCATTGACGAAAAAGGGACGTGTTATTTTGGTTAGCAAATAATCTCTTGTATCAATAGTTATTAGCTCATTACCTTCATGTGAAAAATATCATTATACGACAATAAAAGTGTTATTTATCAATTTCTTAAATTAATAAGGAAAATATAATATATTTTTAAAAGAACAAAGATATTATTCTCAGTTTTTTAAGTTATCAGAAGAATTGTTGCTAATATCTTAAATGAACATGAGTTTTATTTAGATATAATTGTTGCATTATCTTCAAAATAGAAAAAAATACTCACATTTATTGCATGTAAAAACATAATACGAGTTAAAAGGGACAAATAATAATAAAAAAGAGCACATGAGATTTCTTTCAAATAAAAGTGATGAGCTTTTCGCTAATTAGACAAAGTACAATGGGGAAACGGTTCCATCACGCGACTTGGACGTGCAAGTTTTGGAAAATTCGAAATTTTCAATTTTCAAATGCCATAAGTTTGGCACATGATATTTCAGACCAAAAATTAAACTTTTCAGTCAAATATGACATAAATTGACATTGATGACACATTAAATTATGTATATCGACATCAGTGACACAATAAATGACATTAAAAGCATCACAATAAATGATAATTTTGAAACACAACCACTCTATAGGATCAAAAAAGGTAAATTTGACCTTTCTCCTTGTAATAATATAGATAAGGTAAACAACATTAATGTCATCCTTATCATTAACTTTTTACAGAGTGGTTCATCTTATGTTTTTTTTTTTTTCACGTGAGCCCCCACTATGAATTATTTGTTTCATTTTGATCATTTACAGGGGGCCTTTTACTTATAGTGTTACACTTTAGTCGCTCACAAAACTGTTAATTTATCAATTTAGTCCCTTATAAAATTGTTTTGGCACTTTAGCTCACCGTTGACCATCGCGAAATAAATAATTCATATTGGGGACTAACTTGAAAAAAAATAAACATCTATAAGAAATTAATGATAAAGAGGACCATGTTTACAACTACAAGATAACGAAATAAGGGGTGATACTTGCCTAAACCAGATCTTTCACAGACCATGAACAAAATAAGTGCATCTACCAAACATATTTGCAAGATTTTGTGTTAAAATGATAAAGTTGGTGACTGTAAGAGACCAAATACATGAAGAAGGGTAAAATAGGGAATAAAAAGTTTTAAGTTTTCCTGTTGCCATAAGTAGATCAATAGAGTACAGAAGTGAACATGTTATGCTGGCCATATAATGATATAAATAGATCAACAATTGACTGCACAACCAAAATGATCTGCTTGATCAATAAAACAAATTTGGATAAAATTATATCATAAATCAGAGAAGCGTTATAATATTTGGTCATATGTTATACATATTCTACATATGATATATGACACTGAAGTTGGCAATGGGTTAAATTTGGGTTGTATTAGGTTCGATTCAAATTCGATTTAATTTATATGGACTTTATTAATTTTGTTTGAGTTGAATATCGGATTTCTTTCAAATTTAATAGAAATATGGTTGAAATTCACTTACTTTTTCTAAAACAAATTTATTAATGTCGCAATTTAATATTAATAACGATTGTGTTCAGTTTTTTTTTTTAGCTAAAATGCATATTTTTAAATGAAATTATTCATAATAATAAAATTATGAACGAATCTTTCCAAATTAATGCTAAATAGTATTATTAATATTACTTATGATGATAAACTATTTTGTGTACATAATTTTTTTTACTTATTTTCAACATGAATCAATATAAAATTATGTTCGTCCCACGCCTTTTCAATTTATAGTAGGTTCAAATTTATCATCTCAAACTGGACAAAATTCTACTCCTTTTGTCATTTGTTCATATTTGCCTTTTGAAATATCAAAAAACAACACTTCATTTTTTCTTATAGACATATCATCAAGTTTTATGATTATTATAAGCTCAAACTCATACACATAGCACCGGATCTCACAACTATATACTCAAACTCAACTCATGTAATTTTTTAAACTTCGATTTTATGCATGACTTAAGTCGGACTTTCTCACAATAAAAAAATTAGGTAATGTTAAAGTGCATATAATTAGATTATCTTATGTAAATAATCTTACTTGATGCACATAATATATAAATTTTATACTTGTAATCATATTATATATATATGGGTTAAATTCAAATACATTCCCTGTGCAATTACATATTCTTCACTTATTTCCTGTGTGTACTAAACCTTCCTTCTTTGTACTACTTAAACATTCACTAAACTCCCTTATTTTATTTAAACGTTCACTTTCCTCTCTGGTACTATTGAAATATTCACTTGCTCATCTGAAATTAACGATCAACTCAATATTTTTTTGTTAACATCTCAACTCATAATATCGTACATTTATTAGCAATCTAAAACTGATATAATATTCTTTAAAAAATTATATAATGAAATAATGAAATTAAGAAAAAAAATGCAAGGGCAAGGGTCGGTGAAGGTTCTAATAGTACAAGAAAGGTAAATAAATGTTTAATATTACGAGAGAGTTATGTGAAAGTTTAAATAGTATATGAAAAGTAAGCAAAAGGATACGTAATAATATATGGAAGGTATCTCAAATTAATTAACATTAAATGAGTTTGTAAAGTAGTAATACTCCAATTAATCTATTTCACAATTTGTTTAAACTTTTCATTTTTTTCTTTTTTTGTTAATTTTTTAATTTTTACTTTGACTAGCAAATACATTAGTTAGAAATGTATATGTGTGAGGAGTGTGTTTATAAAGTTATGAAGTTAATTATAATAAATATGCGTGTGCATGCAATAGATTATTTGTGAACTTTTCTTGTTGTTTTAAAGTAGTAATTAGTGCACTATAACGTGAATATCAAAATATTTAAAACAATTTTATATTTAAATTTTATTTGAATTGAGCCTTATTGAACTTAAACTTGATTCTTAAATTAATTGAATGTAATATAATAATTTAAACTCAATCTAACTCATAATTATTTGAATTATGATCCGACTCAATTAATGATTCTATTTTTTAGGACATAACACTATAAAATACCAAAATAATTCATTTTTCAACTTTTTTATTTAAACGTACATGTAAAAAGTAGAAAAAGTATGAACCAAACGATTCAAATTGATACCCTTCCTTCAGGGTGTAGATCCTCTGTACCATTTTTAGTATACCACATTTGTGTACCACTAATAACTAATTGCCACATGTACATTTGACAATTATTTTAATTGTCAAATGTACATGTGGCAATTAGTTATTAGTGGTACACAAATGTGGTATACTAAAAATGGTACAGAGGATCTTGTGCCCTTCCTTCGATATTTGCTCAATTGACAGCTCAATGCCATTAATACTTTTAGGAATATTTACATAAACACCTCTTGACTATAAGCCTAATTACAAGAAATTATCCTCTTGTTTTAAATATTACAAAAACACCTCCTTGACCAAAACAATATTACAAGAAGACCCCTTACGGCGTTAATTTTTTACGGTAGATGATGACATCATCAGAAATATTTAATGTTTTTCCAATTTTGCCTCCAAGGAGCGTATTTGTAATATATTTTATATTACTGGGGGTGTCTTTGTAACCGTGTAATAAATATTGTAAATAAATTTATTAAATTTTAAAATTATAACAAACAAATTTAAAATTTAATAAATTTATTTACAGTAACACAATTCGATAAATAAAGCTTAAATAACTTTACAATAACACATTTATTTTCATTCAAAAATCAAACAAGCCAAATTAAAATTTATTAAATTTATTTACAATAACACAATTATTTAATAACATATATTTTCTTAAAAAAAAAACTATTTTAAAATTTAAGAATTTATTTACGATAACACAATTGGTAAATAAAGTTTCACTTTAATAACAAATATTTTTCTTACAAAAATAAAAACAAACCAATTTAAAATTTAATTAATTTATCTACAATAACACAATTCGAATTCTTAAAATTCAGAGAATTTTTGGAGATCTAGGACTTGGTGATTTTGTTACAGGATTATTGCATTTTTTGTGTCATAGCTTACGCTCACTAGCATTTTTACCCCATATCTTTTTGGGTTGGCATGTTTGGTGCCACACCTTCAACTTCGGGCAATTTTGGTCCAAATTGACGCCCAATTTCAAATCCCCTATGTGCGGGTCATGTGACATGTGAATTTTGAATTTTGACCAAATTAAAGTGAAAGTTTGAGTTTTTCTAAATATAATATATGTAGGGACATATTATAAAGGTGGAGAAAATACAATGATCAATTTGCGAATTGAGATAAAGGGGCTGATTTTGCAAAGATGAAAACACCCACCATTGACGTGAGCTTGAAAATGGGAACCTTCAATTCAACACCCAATTGGACAATGTTGATACCAAAATGACCGCGCCACCAAGGGGGGTCTACGGCTGAAAGGGGAGGCGGTGGGTCAAGCTCCACCACCGACGGCGGCGTAAAATAAAAAAAAGCACCAAATTCATAGATCTCAAAATAGAGTGACGGAATAAACTTAGAACTAATAAATAATACTTAGAATTTGCAGAGGACTTGAAGACGAGTCTATAACCATCAAATAGAGCTCAACCGTATCCAAAGTCGCCGGAAAAGTGAAAAAAAGACGATGCTGGAACTTGAGAGCGGCGACCATGGAGATTTTTTTTGTAAATATTAAAAACAACTAAGACCATTTTGAACATTTTATGTGTTCCGTTAAAGTTGACTAACGACCGTTAAGTAAAGAAAACATTTTTATAATATTTCAAACAGAAGGATAATTTCTTGTAATTAAGCTTATAGTCTTATAGTCACGAGATGTTCATGTAAATTTCCCTTTTATTATTTCTCATAAGGCGTACCAATGTTTTATAATAAGAAGTACTACATATAATGTGGAACACTTAAGAGAATGGGAAATTCCTGAAGATAAGAATCTTCCAAAAAAGTTTACGATGTATCATGTATGTCAAATACTATTTTATCATCCATCTAATCTATAATCTTGTCAACATCTACAATGTAACGTAAGTAAAAAAAGAAAGCAAAATAAAAAGATACAACACTTAATTATTCTTCGGGAAAAAAGAAAAAAAAGGACCTTTTTTTTTTTAATTTCACCTTGTCAACATCTTAGCAAGTACATATTTTGATTTTAGTTACACAATAACAAATTAACATTTCCATCTCACAAAACATAAACACGACACAGATGACTTAATAAATCAAACACAACACAAAGGCCATTTATATTTATATGATGTACGTCATCATCTTAACTTGAGTTATTCAACCAGAGATGTCAATGGATTTCACCTCTGGCTTCTTCACTTCCTCCTTGGGTACAGTAACTGTCAGCACTCCATTCTCCATATTTGCCTTTATCTCTTCCAATTTCGCATTCTCCGGCAGCCTGAAGCGGCGGAGGAACTTGCCGCTGCTCCTCTCTATGCGGTGCCACTTGTCGTTTTTCTCCTCCTGCTCTTTGTTCCTCTCACCACTTATTTGCAGTACTCGTCCTTCCTCAACCTCAACCTTCACCTCCTCTTTCTTCAGCCCCGGAACATCAGCCTTGAACACGTGTGCCTCAGGCGTCTCTTTCCAGTCGATCCGAGCACCCGCAAAGGACGATACTTCTCGGGCCGGGCCTGACGCATTCGCGAGTTGGCCCGAAAATGGGAAGCCCTCAAATGGATCCCACGAAAATGGATCGATTATGGAGCTGCTTCCACGGTTGCCAAAAATGCTTGGAATCAGAGACATTTTTTTTTTTTTGGTAAATTTTTTAATAACAGGGATATATGAATGCAGATTGATGAACTACAAAAAGCGGCGTTTACAGAAATTGATTCTACACGGTGAAATTGAATTAGAGGAATGCAGTATATATATATATAGGAGAAAAGAAATGATGGTTCTGGTTTGTTCTCGCGCCCTTTCTTTTCTCTGAATTCTTCTTCTCCGATCGGAATTTCCAGATAGTGCCACTGCTTTCTCAATGTTTCTACACTATTCTACAAATTGATTTGGGCTGGATGTAATGGGCCTACAGCCCATAATGCAAGATCATTACTATAAGATTATGGACCGGGATACTGACCCGGTATCTAATCTATTACTATCATCTATCAGCAAAATTTGAGATTGGGCTTAAATTAACCTGGTGCCTACGGGTGGAGAAAATCGCTACACCTCGTCATCAAGTTCACGTGGTACCTCGTCATCAAGTTCACGTGGTGCAACCCACCAATACACTTGGGACATGTGGAGTAATAATTCACATCAACCATGTTCTGACAATGTGAACACAATTTTTTGAATCCCTATTTTTTATGAACATGGCCAGAACATGAGGTAATGTGGACATGTCTCAAGTGTATTGGTGGGCTACACCACGTGTACATGATGACGTGGCGCAGTGGTTATACTAAATAATTTGTCACCGGAGTGGATTTTCATTTTATCAGAATTTTTATCCAATTGTATATCTGATGAATTTGATCATTTTTTTTTTCAAATTTCGGATCAATTTGACCAGGTTAAGAATATTAATAGTTCAAAATTTATGAAACAATCTAGGTCGGGCGATCGGCTCGGTTAAAGTTGTGAATTCGATAATAATATATATATTATGTTTTATTTGTATAATATTAATAATGTATTACCATTTACCATCAGTTACTAAAGCATATGTTAGTAGTTTATAATGTTATAATGTTATACCATATAAATGTTATTATTTTCCAGCGGAATCTGGTCTCAATATATAGAAAGTTATTACTTTAACATATAGTATTTGTTTGTAGTAAGGTAAACTACAAAAGAAAGACTATTACAACCCTAACCGAAATCATTCTCGATCACTTTGATCAAGCATTTCTAATTATATTTTTTCAATTACTTTTACATATTTATTATTAAATTTTATATCACTTTTCAACTCAAATAAGGGTAAATTAGTCTAAAAAAATAATAAAGAATGTTAATTTATTCATATTTTTATACAAACTAGAAAAATGCACGTACGTTGTACGTGTTTACTTAATTATATTGTTAAATATTATAAATTAAAGTAAATTTAATTTTACTATGTTAAAGATTTGCACATATTAAAGATTGCTCTCCAATTTATTATTGTTAAAATTATTATGTCAGAAAAAATGATGAATTTAAATTATTTTAATCAAATATAAAATGATGATCGATTTAGTTATGAGACCTTGAAAATTTTGTTCTAACATTAGATCATAAAAAAATTATTTAGTTCATTACATAATAATAGTTTTAATTTGTAAAAGCTATATTTATTTGTTTTAATGGCCACATCATTTGTACACCAAATATGACGCAATAAAGACAATGGTGTTCATTTATATACCAAAAGTCCATTTTGATGGATGGATTTGGAATATATAGTTCAAATATTTTACATTGTTTGATAACGAAAATGAATCCCAGTGTTTTATCACATGGATTTTGGTTATTTTTTAAGTAGATTTCAATTATTTTCTCTTACCCAGTCAGTTAAAATTTATTTCTTTACTTACCTAAGCCCTATTTTTTACTTATTTAATTTATTAGTTTACTCCATTTTATTCAGTTTAGCCCTTTTTTTTGTCGATTTCATTCATATTCACTCTTCTTTTTTTTTTTTTCACTTTAACTCATTTTCACGTATTTCACACGTTCCATGTATTTTTTTCCCTCCAATTTCACCGAAATTTTTATTGATTTCACATGTTATCAATGTCTTCACATTTTTCACTGGTTTTATCCATTGTTTCATCGATTTCACTGATTCATCGTTTCTTTTAAATTTCACTCGAATTTCCATCAATTTCACATTTTTTTCGATTTTACCCATTTTTTCACCAGCTTTCACGCTTAGCCTAATGTTATCTACGTTGACCCTTGTCTTTTACCAGCTCCCCTCAAATTTTCATCAAATTCACATAATATCACGAATTTAGATTTTTTTTTAATCAATATCACCTGTTTTCACCGACTTCACTCTGATTTCACAAAAGGAATTAAATGAAAATTTGAGGTTGCATGTTTTGATATTATTTATACTTTTTCTTTTCTAGCCAAAGAAAAATTACGTACTTAGTTAAGTCTTAATCATTTTTTGTTATTTCATAGGTAGGATGTGTTGCCCAACAATATAATCCTAGTGGTGAATTATAATCAACTTTTCAGTTTAGTGAGAATAAAATTGACAAATGACCATAAAAAATAAATAAAGGGCTGACCTAATTTCTTTTTTGGACAAAATTCTAATCTTAATGGCAAGTTGTCGTTGTTTTCACTTCTTCGAAGAAAATTAAAGCTAGTAGGGATATGTGTTCCTGGGGTTCCATACAGTTTGATGAATTTAGAATTTTTATAAGATCTGAAATCATATTTCACCCTCGACGTATATACTCACAATTTATCAATTAATTTCTAAAATTTGCAGTTAAGCATGTCACCTTACAAAGTTTTACGATGTACCCCGTAAGTTCACCAAATCGATGTTTTCTAATAAGTTAATATATGTTTAACTTATGAAATATCAAGATAAAATATAATTTTCTTATTGGAGATAGATTGAAGCCTCATCAGGATTTGGGCGTATTTTGTCAATCAACTTCAATCGAACATAATTAGGGCATTTGATTTGGGAGAAATGTATTTTTATTTATTATCTTATTTTGTTTATTGTTTTATTGTTGTACGGCTCAGATTAGAAGTATAATAGATGGCTAGGATTTATTCTTTGTTTAACTGCCTTTCCCTTATTTAAATAGCAAGGTTCGATTCTTGCTTTGTACAGAATTACACAAATATCAATTCATAATAAGAATTACAGATTTTATTCTCTTACTTTTCTCTCCAAGTTTACATACATTTTACATACAAAATTCAGTCGTTTCTTACTGCAAATCATGCAAGTTTATGGAAGATAACATTTCTTGCAGGCCCGGCCCAAGTGCTAGGCAACTTAGGCCGGCGCCTAGAGTCCCCGGTTCGGAGGGCCCCAAAATTTATGTATAGGCCTTTAAAAAAAATTTAAAAATTCAATATTTTTAATTTTATTAATTTTACATACAAAACATATATCTTGGTTAGCTTGGTAAGGCCTTCTCATGATGAGTGAGTAGGAGGTCTAAGGTTCAAATCCTAATATTGAGTTTTTTTCTCATATTTTATTTTTTATGTTATTTAACATTTTTTTTGTAATAATGTTCGTCTTTTAAATTTCTCTTTCATAGTAATTATTCTTTTAATTTCTTTCTAATTTAATGATTTCTTGTCAATTTTTTTTCTTAATAAGTACTTCAAAAAAAAAAAAAATCTTTCTTAATTATTATAAAATGAGTATGGTTTTTTTCTTTGAAATTTAATTTTTCTGCTTATTACTTTCTCACTTAGTACACTGCAAAAAAGAATTTAATCCCCATTAAAATTGGTCTAGCCCCATCCATATTATTATATGTATGTGCATCTTGTTTTTAGTTTTATATATGATGTATAACTTTTTCTATACAAGATAATATATAATTAATAGAGTTAATAATGTCACGAATTGAAATAAAGATAAGCAATCAATTATGATATTTGTAAAAGGATGAAATAGAGTTAAGTATGTACATATACTTGTAAAATTTGTTTCGGCTAAAATAATATTTTTAATATTAAAAATTATACAAAAAAAATCACGGTTGAATCTTTTAAAAGTTAAATAAGTTTGTTATTATCTATCTAAAAAATAATATGTTGTTTGCCTTTGAAAAAATAAATTGATTATAAATTTTTTAAAATAACGGGCCCCAAATTTAAAATTCGCCTAGGGCCCCCAAATATCTAGGGCCGGCCCTGATTTCTTGATTGTGTATTCAATACTTGATGCATACTCATTTTAGATTGGATTTCTCAAATAAGATTCAATATTTTCTAATATGTAATAGTTTGTTTAGTTGTTAAGAAAGTGAAAGAAAATGAGAGAAAGGTATATAGTCAAATAATAACAAATAATTTTCTAATAAGTAATAGTTTATTTGATTGAGAGAAAAATAATTTTTGTTTTCTCATATGGTGTTTGCTTAACAGGGAAAAGAGTTGCAAATTTTTTTTCTCTTTAACGTATAATTTTTTTTTTTTACCAATTTTATGGGAAATTCATGTCTAACTATATCCTATCAATATTATTTTACAACTTGAATAAGGACATTTTTGTCTTTAAAAAAAATTTAAATCATTCACTCTTAAAAAAAAGTATAGAAATGTAAAAACAATAGCTATAGAATAGATATAAATATAGATATAGATATAGAAGTATAGGATATAGAGTGTAGATATTCAGCATTTTATTGGTAGTACTTTAAACTCGTGAAGATTCTCAAATAAAACAAATTAAGCATTTTAATTACTATATTTTTTTTTAATGTTAAACTAATGTAAGAAGGTCATTACACAAAACAGGGGAAGTCAATGTAGTTATGGGCAAATTTCTTACCTAGACCTTGTGGGTAAGAGTTTATCATTCAAAAATTACAGGATGTTTAGTGAATTCTTACCCACAAGATCTAGAAAAAAAAAATTAGGCCCAGGTAAGAATTTTCCATAGTTATGTAATAATGCAAGCCTCGGGATGCAGGACATTTACCCATAATATCATCAAAGCTCATTTTGTATATTGAATATAATTATCCCTTGAATCAATATTTAGCTATAATTTCACTAATGTTTAATTAAGCCTTGAATTTAATCAAAGTAAATTTACTCCACTAAACAAAGAAGCATGATGTTAATATTCAACTTCTGATTTCACAAAAGAGTTCACGATCCCAACTAAAAAGGCTCCAAAATCGTATGGTATTGGTATCACATTGTATTCAACAACATGCTTCTTATTTTATTTTTTTTTGAAAAAAAAAACACAGAAAAACATAGTATATTTTTGCATATGCATCCTCATGAGAACATAGTAGCCCCTTCAAAGAGGGGAGCAAATTCAACCTTTTCTTGATCAACATTAATCTATTTTCATGATCTCCAAGAAAAATCAACAAACGCGAAAAGCCATACGAGGAATTACTCGGGAAAAGTTCCGGTCCAACGAATATGATCCAAAGTACGCCGTAAACCATACTTATTAACGGCAGCCATTGCAGATCTATATCCTCCTCCATAAGCCGGAGAAGCATCATGTGCAATCTGATGCATAAAGAACTCGCCTAACTTATTCTCAACGCTCGATTTACCACCTTTCTTCGTTGATGGCCTTGATGATGATGTAGATGGCATACTTGTCGATCCATAAGACCAATTTGTCGATGATGATGGTGTAGACGAGGATGGCATGTTTCTTGATCCCGGTATTATTACCTCCGATTCAAGCCACATGTGAGATAAAACTTGACAGATACCTTCCTCGACCTCAGGCTTAAGATTACGGTAGTCTGCACATTGCATAAAATTTATTCAAGTAAAGATATTAAATAAAACTACTAGAATTTCCAAAAAGAACAAGGAGTATATATAGAGAGCTATATGGATTTGGACTCTTAAAAGTTTAAATAACTCAGTTTATGTAAATTAAGAAGAGACAAATACAAGTTCATGGTTTTCGGAAGGATAATTTGTGGGTAATAACGGAAGAGGAGATTTCGCAGAGTTATGAAAACAGAAGGGAATTTGGTGCAACAAACTTAACACAAAAGATTTCATGCAGGTTTTCCATATCACATGGGGATTTAGTATATGTTACACTAATTTGTGGGTACTTTATCAATATGAAGTTCTTGTTTTTGAAGAAAATGTTTTGATGGTAGATGTGTATTACCATTAAGACGTAACCATCCGTGCATCAACTCATGTGCAAGAATCGCACCAGTCAACAATCTGCAGTAAGAGTTCATTCATAAAGTAAGATTTCAAAGCACGAACACTGAGAGAACATTCTCCATTCAATTAATTATATTAGTGAACCGTGTATGAAACGAGGCATCAAAGTTACCTTGGGAGGCCATACAACACGAGAATGGCTGTAACCTCACACCTCCGAGTTAGCTTATGCGGTTGTGTTCTGAGTCCTACTAATCCACGGCGCTCAATTCTTGGTCTCCTCAATATCTACACATTTGTCACAACCAAAGACTCAGATTTGTGAATAAGTCAAAAACAAAAAATTTGTGGAATACTAAAGATCTTACACTAGTAACAGTTTGCTCTTCGGAAAGGCATAAACCTCTTGTTTCAGGCATGTGATGCAAACCCTGAAAGAATAATAAGTACCTTCTCAACAAAATTTCCACAAAACAAAATATATATAAATAAACAAAAAACGAGATGATCTTTACATGCTTCTCCCCTTCGATAGCCTCGTTAAGGGCTTGTCTTTCAACAAGAAGCATGGGAATTTGTTGATCAATTCTCATATTCATTCCTTCATAGTAGTCTCTTATGGCGTGGTACAATGGTTGACAGTCACCCGTATCCATTATAGCCGATTCCATGCACTCTAAGCACAAACTTCGCCCATCTCCCAATGATATATATCTAGTATTCCTCGACTTCAAACAATATAATCACGGAAAATTCAGTTCCAGCACAATATCTTACGAAATTAAACTCTTAAAAAGATCCATACCTCCAAACGCTCACAACTACAGCACCTAGCCGTGTTGTCATGTTCGTGTGAAGGACAATATTTCTGAGACCAAAAAGGGTGGCATCTATACTCGATCAAGCCAACTCCATTAGTCGGGATCTATAAATTTATCGAAATTATATTAAATTATTGATGTTGTACAAAAATTTCACATTGGAAGAAAATTTCGGTGATCATACATATTGATGACAGACTTCACATTTAGGATGAGTGAGCTCCTTGAAACAAGATTTATGGTATGTATCTTTCCCTGACAAAGAAAACTTAGATCAAAGAAGAAAACTAATAAGAACTGGATCATGAAAAATAATCTTGGAGTTTTTTGTTTAAGTGATGGTAGATAAAAGAAGACAATAAAGATGCCAAAGTTCCCCTCACCTCGTGTTCTGTAATGGGGTAACCACATGAATGACAACGAAAGCATTCTGGATGGAAAAAGGTCCCCATACATCCGAGATAATTCCCATACCCGATTTCTCGTTTGCAACCGCCACATATTCTGAAAATCATGGCCAAAAGGAAAGAAAATTAATCAGTCATCTCAATGCTAAAATAAACTTTAGACTTGATATTAGTGTCTTATAATTCAAAATTGAATAACTGTAAGATATGTTCAACGTTTGCTCGACTAAAAATTGCATATGACTTAGATCAATTTAAAATAATATTTGTGAATGTAAAGTACCTATATCCTCTGGGATAATATTCTCTAGGTACATATGGAGGGTATGCTGCTGAATTCATATTATCATGAAGTGCCCTTGGAAGATCTTCTTCAATGCCCGTTCGCCATCTATATCCTGCAGAATCAAATTTACCATTTCCATCGTACTTGTAATTAAACGAAAAGTTAAGAAGTCATTAAAGAACACGAAACGAAGGTTACTACCATTTGGTCTCTTTAAATCTTCAGCTAGAGACAGTGCAATGGCACGATCTAATTCCTCTTTCTCTTTATTGAATCGAGAGCGGTCATCCTGCATAATTCCACAAAAGTACAAATTAAAAAAATAAAAATAAAAATAAAAAAAGGAAGGTTTGAAGAGAAAAAAATGTTCAAAAAATTCATGGAACTTTTTTTCTTTTCTCAATTATAGAGCTAATCTGCAACTTGTTATTAGATCACAATTTGTAAAGATTCTAACTTGTCAACTTTTTTCCTTGAGAAGCTTTTAAAGAAGCACATGCATGCATATGCAAGAAAAAGTAGAAGATCAAAATCAAACCAATCACAGAAAATATGCTTTACATAACAAACTTTATTCCTACAAAGTAGAAGAGTACTTCTGTTTTTATTTCTCTTTTTCTTTCCAAAAAAAAAAAAATAGGAATGGAAAAACATAATCGAAAGGAAAGATTGGATGTAATACCAATGATCGAGTGGGAGCACGCCAAACCATATTTTCGTCTCCGAGAAACTGAGGTTGTTGTTCACCGGCTGTAACTCCTCTACTACTACTACTACTAGTACTACTAGCCCCACCCTTGAAAAGCCTGCTTACCCATTTCATAAACCTTGATTTCCTCTCTGTGTTTGAAGAAACAACATGCCCTGCTTAAATCATCCCAAAATCATTTCACTCATTTATAAATAGATCACAATCACAGGGGACATACAACAAAATTCAATAAGAAAATAATATTATCATCAAATCCTTCATTTAGCACATAACTTATAACTTATAAATCCTTAATTCACCAGATAAATCATGAAGACTAACACGTTATTACATTAGAACCATCAACTGAATTGGAGAAAGACATCATCTTTACCAGAATTACCAAAAACAGAAATTTGTAGTATCATCAAATAAATTCAAAAAAGTCACAACCTTTACCCAAAAACTATAAACACAACCACAATTTTCATGTGGGTATAGACTAAAATCCCAATTTTACACATTTTTTACCATCCTTAATTCAAAAAAGGTTGAAATAGCAAAAGCATACCATAAATACAGGGTTGAGAAATATGGTTGACATTGGAAGAAGACATGGGGGGTGGGGCTTATATATCTCTAGGAGGAGGAGGTTTTCTGGGTTTTCGAGGAGGCGAAAAAGGTTGTTGTCGAAAAGGACTAAGAGAGATGATGAAGAGAAGAAAGGAAATGGAAAATGGAAGAGGAAGAGAGAGAGAATGGAAGAATGGCATCATTGATAAAGCTAAGTTTTGTGAGACAAAGAAAGGGAAGGGGGGAAAAGAAGGAATCTGTGAGGGGGAAAGAGATTCTTGGCTTGAAGAAAGTGAATTGGGGATGAGAATCTGATGACAGAGATGGGAATAGAAAGAAAGGGTTTTGGGATTGGACGGCTGAGAAATGCAGATATTTTTGAGTGAAGAACACACTATTATTTGGGAGAAGAAAAGATCAATCCAAGGACATTCTTTTTTCGTTTGAGGAGAAGAATATTATGTGGTCTGTCTTTTTGAAATAAATTTTTGAGAGGGAAAGGGGGGTTTGTCAGCGTCAAGAAACATGAACCGTTGGAAAGAAATCAACATGTATTTGTTACTTATCATATTGATTATCTGATTTTGTTCTCTAATCTTCAGCAAAGATGGTAGATGTTTTCCATTTCAATGGAACTCCATTAGTTGTTCACAATTCCCACATGGTTTTTTAAAAATATTCTAATTCTAGAACACATATTTTCACAAATTAGAATACAAGTACACAAACAACTGTTGGTTTGGCCTGTTTCAAAATTATTTTGTGTTTGAAAAATGTCAAAAAAACATGTTTTCTATAATTTTAAATAAATTTTCATATTTCAATTTTCTCAAACTACTCTCTCAAAAGTCAAACAAACAACAATTTTCTTATTTCTAAACAAAACATATACAAACCCTACTATGATTTTACATAAAGTAGTATATATCTTATACAATTTATCTTACATAACAAATATGATTTGACATAAAATCTTACACATCTTTCATCTACAACCTAATTTTTTCAAAAAAAAAACATACACCTCCTTTATTTCCCAACCCCTCTCTCAGAACTCAAACAAATAACATTACGCTAATCAAAATTATTTCACAAATTTTCACTACTCTCTCAAACTACTTTCCCAAACATTGAACAAAAAGGCCCTTGATATATATATCTATATATATCAATGAAAATTGGACAACATTTTTACTTGAAATATTTTGATGCTCGATTCTAGTTCAAGTCGGTAAGTTAAAAAATAATAATTATATGTATACAAATATCAAGTTGTTCGATCTGAAATAAAGTTCATTTCATTTTAGTTCGCAAGCAAATTAATCTCAAAACACAATATAAATTCGATAAAAAAAATTCAAATCAAACTAGAATGGTGTAGTGTTTTACTATACTTGACTTTACATCCCAAGTTATATCACAAATATTTATAAAACAATATTATATAATACTATATACTTAATTTGCCATACGATAACGTTTCTTATAGAGCAATTTATTTTTTATTTGGTGGGTGTAGCTGAACTAGCTTTGTGTTAAAATTTCCTCAGAACTTAAAGGAACTTTCATTACTTATTAGATGAAAAGTTTACTATAGATAGATATTTTTCTTTTGGCTCTTAAAGAAAACAATACCTAGATTGAATAAACATAATTACGAGACATTTTTCAGTATATTACTTTATACATCTTTCTAGTTCCTCTATTATATACATGAATCAAAGTTTGTCGGTGTATGTTTCAGTTAGCTGAATATTGGAAACTTTTAGAAAAGTTTTCGAAAAGATTAAATAAAATTATGAAAATAATATATTAGTAAATTAAGAAAAAGAGAAAATTCCAGGACAAATGTAGAATTTCGAAAATACACTTTATTTTCGTTTTCATTAATTCAAAAATGAAAAAAATTCGATGTTTTTAACAAAAAAATATGAAAATTTTGATGCATGATTGTATAGAAGTCATATTCAATTATATTCAAGGACTTACTAATGTTTGATAATCATTCTATCCAACAAGAATTCAAGATTACTTTCACTTTCCTACACTCAATTATATATAGATGTAAATAGATTGTAAAGAATGTCCAAATGTTAAGTGTAAATTTATTTGGCTCATGAGTATTAGGTTTTGAGTTTAATGGAAAAATATTGAAATTTTGTTTGATGATAGTTAAGTTTTTGATGAAACACGTAAAAACACTATTGGGCTGTTGGCGTTTTCCAAAATATTTTCGTGTTTGAAAAATGTCAAACAAACATATTTTTTATTTTCTGAAATAAATTTTTCATCTCTCAATTTTCTCAAACTACTTTCTCAAAAGCCAAACAAACAACAATTGTCAAACAATAATTATACAAACTCTGCTCCGATTTGACATAAAGTAACATATCTCTTACACCATTTATCTCACATGTTGGATAAGGATGAAGATGAAGAGCACTGAAGACAATAAGTAAAGGGAGGTTTTGATGAATTCCAAAACTTCAAATCTGCTAAGTATAAATTAACTTAGCTGATATCCCTTAGAAGAATTCTGGCTAAGTAAAGAAGACATCAGAAGAGTCAAAATTCAAGGTCCAAGACTACTGATTTGCTGAAGGAAAGAAATCAGACTGGTGAAGATCAGCCGACTCAAAACAGATTTGTTCAAGTTTGAGATCAGCTTAGTTCGCCATCAGACTTGCACTTTCGTCAGCCAAGTGAAAATGATCAAGAAGTCATCCCAACGGTAATAAATGCCCCTGGAAGTAATAAATGCTGAAGTACAAGGTTATTAAAGACAAATGATTGAAGAAATGCTTCGCATCAGCTTAGTCCATTTAATGCTGCCTGCAGAAAAGTATTGTTGACAGTACGGACAGACTGCAGAGAGCCGTTCGCGGAAATTAAGGACCAGTACCCGAGGTTTTTGAATCTTGTCTCACTTCAACGGACATTTTTCAAACCTGCGAGTATAAATAGCTGTAGAGACGAAGAGAAGAAAAACAACACAATCTCTGAGAAGAAATCCGAAGCAGAATCTCTTAAGTCTCAAGAACAGCTCACTCATCAGCTCTGTCATTTGTTGACTGAAGCCGAAGTTGAAGATCAAAAATAAACACATTTTTCTGAGTGAAAAACTGTTAGAGTGTTGTGAGGAGTAGATATCCATCTTTGTGAACGATATTACTTCGGAGAGTAGGAGTTTCTATGTGATTTTCTGCTGCGAACTTGTGGCTTATCATTTGTTGTAAAGCACAAGCAGAGTGTACTAATTACTTTGTGTTTTTAGTATAACCCAAGATCTGTATGACTTGGAAGAGTGGATTAAAGGATATTTACATCTATATAACCACTATAAAAATCTGTGTATTTTTACTTGCATATTTTTAGTTGCATAAAAACACTTTGATTTAACTGTTTGAAAAGTTTTAAAAGGAAAGGAGTTTTACAAAACTGGGGATCAAACTTTCAAACTACCAAGTTTACTTGTGAAAAACACTTTACAAATCCGCTGCAAGTACTCTAAGTATTGAAACTGATTTTGACAAAATCAGCTAAGTAATTATCAGATTAGTGGTCAACAAAGCTGTTCAAAGATTTGTTCGCGATCAGCCTTGTAAAATTACTGTTCGGTAACAGCTTAGTCTGTTTAAGTTAGAACAAAAGTTTTAAAGTTAAAAATTGATAAAAAGTTATGAGGTCTATTCACCCCTCCCCCCCTTCTAGACCTCATCTGACCACTTGGGACCAACATCACATAACAAACATGATTTGACATAAAGTCTTACACATGTTATACCTACAACCTCACTCCTCCAAAAAAAACCTACACCTACTTTATTTTTCAAACCACTCTCTCAAAATCCAAACAAACAACACTACGCAAATCGAGATTATTTCACAAACATCCACTACTCTCCCAAACTACTTTCCAAAACACCAAACAAACAGGCCCTACGATTTTGAGTCATAAAAATGTATTTTATTTTCAAGAATATTGGTATTAAAGGCTCTAGATCATTGAATTTGATAACATAAAAATATGTTAGAACGGATTTCTAATATTGAATCTCGGTCTTCATTATTTTCATATGGAATAAGGACTTTTGATTTAATTAGAAAACTTAAAATTTGAACATTCCAGAAGTCAAAATACATTTAAATAACCCAAAATATTGAACCGAGTTAACAAATGGAGGGGCCTGCATATTTTTAGAACAATCCAAGATTCTACGAGATTGCCCAATTGCTAAAAGTGTAATTATTCGATCAGAAATAAGTTGTAAAGGGGGGAGGGACAATAAAAAGGAGGAAAGCATCATATCATCAAATTTTAGATTAGATCTGTCAGCTTGTTTAAGTGCTAAATTAAAAAGCCAACCACTATTAAAACCCCACATTAATTAAAAAAAAAATTTATAAGTTTTGTTGTAACTAGAATGTCAAAATTTATCAAATGCTAAGTATTGATAGACAAAAGCCTAATTAACGACTCATGCTTGAATGTCACGAAAAGGACAGTACATGTCAAAGGAATGTATCTGGGAGAAAAATAAAAGAAAAGTGAGCATATTTAAGTGTCATGCATATGTTAAGTAAACTAGGACCTTTGACAAGAAATGTACATGGTCGGTATTGCGAATGTATTTGTTAAATTTGTATCATAGTAATTAATTAACCGGTTTTTAAATATCATATTAATTTATTTGGTACCACACGATTTTTCAATTTCAATGATTTATTTTGTTATTTAATACTAATTTTAATTTATAGGAGATTGCATAGTTGAATAATAAGTAAGTAATTTTTTTTCTATTGTACTGAGTTGTTTTGGTTAAATATTTAATACAATGACGAATTACATAGTAGCTAGATAGAGTTTTACATCTAGTAGCTCTTTGACTATGAAACAAACATATCTTATCAAGAAGAAGAAGAAAAATAATATTGGAATATAATTTTGAATACAACTACTTTTTTTATTGTTTGCTATTTCTATTTTTTTATTGTCTAAAATTTTACTTTTCAGAAAGTCAAACAATGTTATGCTTTTAGTATTAGTATATTTTTTAGTTGAATATTAATAACATAAAATAATCACTAATAGATTGACTATGTATTAGACTTTTGGCTGGAAAATAATTACGCTACGGTACTTTGCAGTTTGAAAATTTTGAAACTCGCATTATATCAATATTCGGTATGGCCTACAAAAACCTCCAATTAAAAGATAGAAAAAAAAAAATCCTAAGCGATACGATTCAATACAGTGAGATGCAATCTTCAAAACTATGTGCACTCGTATATTTGACGAGGACGCATGAAAAGTTGAGGACAAAATAAATTGGTATTAGATTCTTATTAGTCAACTCCAATTTAGTCAATTATACACAATTTATATTACACGGATACAAATACGAAAATACGAATATAGTATAATACGAATACGGCGATACGGATTATTGAATAAGATATGACATGAATATAGATGTAAAAAATATAATGTAAATTTATGTATAAGCAACTAGATCTTTCAATTCAAGCTCTAGAAGAAGAAAAAACATTTAATTTAACATAAACAAAAGTTATATAACTACAAAATCGAAATAATTCATTCTTGACATATCGCAACAATGGAGTAAATTCGTATTCGAGATTTCATGACCTAGGAAAGTGACTTGAATAAGAGAGTGAGTAGTGGTACTAGTCATTTATGTTTAGTCCTAAAGACTTTATCATTTTATTATAATTTAAATTTGACCCATAATATTATATAAAAAGCCTCCCAAAGTATCCTGATATTATAATTAGTGTATCTAATACGTATCTATATACATTTTTTAAGGCATATAGGATATGTATTCCATGTATATTCTACGCATATCTATATCTTTCGTATATCCGATATAGTATACAATACTTTGTATTTTTCTGTAGTAACCGTATACCAAAGGATGAAATCCGTTGGCATCTCTGGTTAAATAACTTAAGTTCACAACATATGAGGGCCGCAAAATGGATTCTAGAGTTATACTATCACGTCATAAGTTTCAACACTCACAAATTTAGACACTACAAGAAAAATGAATTTTAGTAATAAAATATAAAGTGACATTGTTGAAATTATCATTTATTGTATGTAATTTATGACAAAAATATTAGTTTTATAACAATAATAATAGTGACAAGTGCAATAGTAATAAAATATATTTTTAAATTATTATTAATGATTATTCTATATTTATATCTCTATATATCTATACATGCACTATATCTAAAAGTGTGAATAATTTAAGTTATTTTTTCTTTTTGTGAAGATGAATATACCTTTATTTAAGTTGTAAAGTGATATTTAATTCAATGGTAAATATGTAATAATAGTTGAAAAAGAATAATTAGAAATCTTATTATATTAATTATGGTAAAAGTATTATTAGACATGCAATCTTATTATATTTATCTTCAACATTAACTCTTAAAATTTAGACATTATCTCTTGTATCAATTTTTATAATTTCAATCTTCTTCTCATATAATAACACATTAAAAAAACCATAAGAAATATTACAATAGAATCGCATCTTACCTATAAATGAACCAAAAACACTTATGACTTATCTACGTACTTAATGTTTATTTGGTTAAATAAGCAAATATAAAGAATATCAAGACATGCATAGCATCGAACTTTCATGAAAAAAAAAATCGTGAAAAACGAGTGAAATTGGTCAAAAAAAATGGTGAATTCGATAAAAATTGCATAAATCAACAAAAAAATAATATGAAATCGATTAAAGTTCGGGTAATGGTGAATACTTAATTTTACTCTGATTTATAGCAAAATACCACTACAACGTATGCGCACTTCAAACCGGTAAAAAAAAAATGCATGTGAAATCGTAATAAATATATTTGAAATCGATAAAAAAATCGAATAAAATTTGTGAAAAATGGATGAAAACAGGTAAAATCGATTGAAATAAAGGTAAAGTTGGTAAAAAATATGTGAAATCGATGAAAATTAATTCGAACGGAATTTTAAAAAAATGATGAAACCAGTGAAATCCAGTAAAATTAGGTAAAGCCGGTGAAAAAATGATAAAATCGGTCAAGCACGTATAGTTGGTAAGAACATATTTAATCAATAAAAATTTCAGGTGAATAACATGTGAAATTAGTGAAAAAACATGAAAATAGGTAAAAGGGTTAAAATGGTAAAAACGAGTGAAATCAGTTTAAAAAAGGGTTTACCTGGTGAAGTCGGTAGAAAAATGGTTTAAAGTGAAGAAAAAAACTAAAGAAATCGACGAAAAATGAGAAAACAATGAAAAATGTTATAACCTATAAAAAAAGTGATAAATCGCTAAAAAAATAGGTTAAAAAATATGAACAATGAGAATATATGAGTGAAACCAGTTAAAAAAAAGGTTTAACTGGTGAAGTCGGTAGAAAAATGGTTTAAACTGAAGAAAAAAAGTAAAGATATCGACCAAAAATGAGAAAACAATGAAAAGTGTTATAACCGATAAAAAAGTGGTAAATCGCTAAAAAAATAGGTAAAAAAATCTAAACAGTGAGAATATATGAATAGATGAAAGTTTGGGTGAAATTTGTAAGGAAACGGATAAAATCAATAAAAAAAGCTTGAAGTCGGTGAAAACTTGTTTGATCAATGAAAAATTTAGGTGAATAACATGTGAAATCAATGAAACCAGTGAAAACGAGTTAAACTTTGACTGACAAAAACAAGATGAAATCGAAAAAAAAATGATTTAATTGGAAAAAAGATCGACAAAAAACGGGAAAACAATGAAAAATGTATAGTCGATAAAAAAACAAAAAAATCAATGATAAAAAAAAATTAAATAGTGAAAACATATGAATCGATGAAACTTCGGGTGAAATTAGTAAACACAGGTGAAGTTGGTGAAAAAACTGGTGAAACCAGTAAGAAAAAATGCTCGTGAAACTGATGAAAGTTTGGGTGAAATTTATTAAGAAACGGATGGAACATGTGCCATCGGTGATAACGAATAAACTTGACATGAAAATTACTATAATGGAATGAACTAAACAATGTTCTTATGATCTTATTTTAGAACCGATTTTATAAGATGTAATTACTAAATCAGTCATCATTTTATATTTTATTACAACTATTCAAAACCATCATTTTTTTATAAATCAATAATAATTAATAAAAATAAATTTCATATAAAATAAATTGATCACTCATAAATATATGATATTCTATGACATAAAACTGTCTAATTTTACTTTAATTTACAAAAACTACACTTGAAATTAAAACTAGACACGTACAACGTACGTTTACTTTTCTAGTTGGAAAAAATGCACGACACCATTGTGTGTTAAATATTATGCAAACTTGTATAAAATTACCTTGTGAAAAAATTTCTTCTTCAGAAAATTCCCTTATACTTTCAAAAGCTCTGCATAAAATACTCAATCTTCATTAATTATCAACATCTTTAATTTTTAATTTAATTGCATAAATTATCCCTAGATATATTAAAAGTACAATGAAGTTTTGCGCAAACATTAAAAATAACAAGAGAGTTTTGCCCAAACGTTCAAAAGCACAATGGAGTTTTGGTTGAAAAAATTATTCAAAAAACAACAAAAACTGCACATTGTACACGTGAAACACACGCTTGTTAGAAAATAAACAGAAGGAGACGCTTGGGTGTTTTGGTGTTTTTGCCCGTTAAGAATATAATAAAACTAATTTATCTGATTTAATACTAATATCTATAATTAATTTATCTATATATTTTGATACTAATTAAATATATTCGATATAACGATTAATATAAGTTATTCACCGTCTAAAAAAATTGAAACGCCAAGTTCAAAGATTAATCAAGTTGTATTCCTAAAAGAAATTCTATGGGTCTCATTATCAATTGAATCTGAAAAGGTAGGTAGAAATAGCATAAAATGAGTAGGTATTGACACTTGCATTTCGAAAGTAACTAATACTGAAAATTTCTTTTCATATTTTGCCAGCCAAGATATGCTCTCATCAAAAGCTACACATAATATACAGATTAGATTTGTGCATTACAATATAATATAACTTTATCTTTTGGGGTGTCAGCACAAAATTATTCCTTTCATTATATTTTAAATGAAATTATTTTATATTCTGAAAAGCCATTTGTTGGATCTTGAACCGTAAAAATATCAATTGTTTGAACACTACACCAGCATAGTCATTCTGTTATTATATATTAACCCAATAAATATCAATTGGTACATACGTAATTTACATACATATTTTATATTTACATTCCATAAAAAATATTACATACACATTTACATCATTATACAAATATAACAATAAATAATCAAGAAATATACGATGGGTCTAAACTCAATAGAAAAGTTAATTCCAATTCATTTCTAAAGTGAAAATTATGCTAATCAACTTAAACTTTTATTGCACGTAAACGTATAAATAAATTATGGATATAAAAGTGAATAAAATTGATGTAACATGTAACGAAGTGATGCAGAAGCATCTGAGGACGAAGTTGAGCTTCATATAATAATTTATTGACACTGAAATATCACGAGTTGATGGATCAACGGAAAAGTATAATTAATTGAAGCTTCTTTTTAATTGGGCTCTTTTTGACATGTTGTACTGTTTTGATTATAATTTTGGCTACGGTTGTCAGAATCACGATTATGATCCAAATCCGAAAAGCTCTCGATGACGCAATTCATACTCAAATTCCTTTGTTTGCCCCTTCAATTTTACGTTTTAGTGTTTTTTTGCCATTTTATTTTTGTAATATTTGACTTGTAGTTTAGGAGATCGATTTGAACTCTATATGGGCCAAGTTTTGATCGAGTGTCTTATTTTATTTCGTGCTTTAAACTGATTCAGTTTTTGAATTTTACCATTTTTTATTTTTACTGTTTTACCCTTATTGGTTATTTAGTCTGGCTTCTGGACTATTTTTGAAGTGGTTGATTATTTTTGTTATTGAAAATATTGAGAGTTTATCTCTTATGATCTTGTTTCTTGCAATCTTTTTCTGGTAATTAGGTATTCATCATGTGTACGCGGATTAATCATTAATCTGTTATAGCTCCACAAAGTCGGCTTGGTTCTTAATTATTAATCGTCAAATATTAATTGTGATTATGTTCCATTGTGGATAGGAAAATAACAAGCTAGCAAAAGTAAATCACAATTTTAATTTCATATTTAGTTTATACGTATAATAATATAATATCAATGAAACCGATTACTTTGCTGAAATTTCCAATTTAATAGTCAATTTTTTGGGCTTATCTGTTGGTAAGTTTAAAAGGCTTTATGGGTCTAGTGAGATAATTTTTACTTAATTTCTGAACGACAAGGCCCAATTGATTATGTTTTTCTTTCTTGGGTATCATTTTTCTGTGCAGCACATAATATAATTATGCAAACCGTAAAATATAGACTTTGTCCTTTTGTAAAGCTAACGTGGAAAATGCTTTTGTGTCAAAAATGTTCTAAACACCTTCAAATCTTGGTCCGGCCAATCTATTAGTCGTGAAAAATCTTTTCTCCATTTTAGCCCCAGCTCTAGTGGCTCTCTTCATAACAAAATACTTTATATCCTTGAAATGAAAAAGTGCAACTATAAGTCAAAACATTTAAGTCTTCCTTTTTGTAAAACTTCGGGTAGCAAAGCTTGTTTCAATGATATCAATGGAAACTCCAAAAGGCGTGCCCGTTTGCTTTCTCATGCGGGACGCAATGTCCTTGCCAAATAGGTTGCCTAAGCCATTCCCACGTACCATTTGGCCACTTTCCTCCTTCCAAAAAACCTTTGTGACAAACTCGATTCCATGATCCGTAAATTTTTGGTGGCAAGCTAATTATAAACTCCACTTCCTTGCTCATAAATGTTGGGACATTTTTTTTTTTACAAGTGGAATGGCGGAATCGAACTCCGTCATTCGCATGACTTGAACAAAGCTCTCATTGCCAAACTTTCTTGTAACGTTTTTTCTTCCTCTAATAAAATATGGGTATCCCTACTCTCCGCCAAATATCTCCAATCCCAAAGCATTCTTGTAGATGCCTGCCCAAAAAGCAATATATCTCTTGATAGTTTCATCCCAACGCCCATTCCTCTATCCCGCTCCCTCCCTTCCCCGTCTTTTTCTGCAACCTCATCGCACCTAACTCTTCCGATTGGAACATTAACCTCCTCAACTCCTTATTTTTCCAAAATGTCGTCTTGAAAATTCTCAAAATCAAAATTCTCACCTGTGTGGAAGCAAAAACGGTTTTTTATGTTCACTCCAAGAAAGGTGACTTCTCGGTCAAAAGTGCTTACTTAGCCGACCGAAAAACTAGATTTATTGATACTTCCCCTCATGGTAATCTTTGGAATCTAGTTTGGAAAGCTCGTGTCCACAATCGTGAAAAATTCTTCCTTTGGAAAATCCTCAACGACATGATCCCAACCTGTCAACGCCTTTCCCGTATCTTCCATGTGCAAGACACTTCATGCCTCCTTTGTAATCAAGTTATGGAATCCCTTGACCACATCTTCCTTTGTTGCCATTTCATCACAACCATCTTTTTTGCTTCCATGTGGAGATTCAAACTTCATCCATTCACCTCTTGGAAACATTTCCACTTGGATCTCGACCATTCTTAAACAAGACCATTCTATTTTCCCGGATCTTGAATTCCTTAATTACTTTTGTGTTGTTACAATGGATCAGGTTTGGATAGCTAGTAACTTTCGTCTTCATAATCCAACTACGACTGCACCGAATCTTTTCCTTGGTGAACAGGTGTAGCAAGATCTCCGAACTTGCTGCTGCTCAAGTTGTTGCCTTGGCTACTGCCTCGTTCCCTCATCTCTCTTATGATTGGAATTCACCTGCTGCAAATTGGTTCAAAGTCAATATGGATGCAGCTTTTGCCGATGGCTTTGGTTCTTTCTCAATTCTTGTTCGGGACTGTTTTGGTTTAGTTATCTTGCTTCCGTGTTCAATGATGCTTTCTTCGATGCCCCATATGATGTTTTTTTTTTTTTTTTTTTACTTAACTGTCCTATAACTTCTGTAACAAACATATTTTCGTTCATTAATAATTTGCTTATTAAAAAGAAAATGTAACCCATTTGTCAAAGGAAAAAAATAAATATTAATACTTCTTGAATTAATGTAAAGTTTAGTCCAATACCAAGCTAGATTAATTGCAACCAGAAAAAATAAGCAAGCAGTAATATTCAGATTGATATTGCAAAAAGGAGTTTACAATCCCAACTATTATCTTTCCAATTCAAAGGCTCCAAAATCATATACTATTATCAAATTGTTACACATTTTTTATGTAACAATAATCTTATTTTCATAACCTAATTGGAGAAATAGCCCCAGCATAAATCCCGTCAAATCCAACATCTAACTTTCCGTTATTGAATTCCGGGTAACCCTCTTCAATCATGTTGACCTAGGCCTGTCAAAGGTAAGGTCCAGACCTGGACCTGACCCAAACCCAATAAAGACCTTATTGAAATTAATTTTCTAAACCTGGATTTGGACCCGGACCCAGACCCATTGAAGACCCAGTCATGTGGTCATGGGCAGGACCTGGACCCGACCCGAACCCATACAAGACCCGACCTGGACCCGACCGGGTCAAAACTCGACCCGGCCCGGTTGTTTTTTTTTTTTTTTTTTTTTTTTTTTTCTTCCCACGGCAAATCAGAAAAGCCACATACTACATAGCATTCTTAAGAAAATAACATGAAAATCTTTACCTTAAAACTCTCAATTCACTACCAATAAAACCAAAAAAATCCAAACCTAATAGTAACACTAGAATTCCAGCACAGTAGTAATTCCCATTCACTTACAAAATTCAAAACCCAAAAATCAATAATAAGAAATTCAAGTTTTATACAAATCCAGTAACTCAAGTTTATTTTTTTCAATAAAAAAAACATACGGGAGTATGTTGCAAATATTTCAAAATTAACATTGCTTTAACCGAAAAAATCAACAAATAAACAGAGATGCTAATGGATGAAGAGATTTAACTGATTTCACTTTCTCCTTCACATCAATTATTCAAATCAGAAGCTAGTTTTGCATATTATTATGATCTACCACCGTCCAATTACAAACACACGCACACATACGCACAAAAGTCACAAACTACAGAATAAGACTGAAAGAAAACAAGCTAAAATCGATTAAACCCAGAAAAATCATACGAACAAACCTTTTTCTGATTTGAAAAAAAAATAGATCAAAAACCTAGAAAAAATCACTCAACGTCTCCACCACTTGATGTAATAAAACCAATCTTCATTCCATAGAAGATGAACAGCTGAAGAATCTTTTTCTTCAAAGAATCGATTGAGAAATTATTGAGACTAAATGTCCCACATTGGTTGAAAATAATAGTTAGGTCCACCTTATAAGGACTTGGACAATCCTCACCTTACAAGCTAGCTTTTGAGGTTGAGTTAGGCCCAAGCCAAGTAAGTGGACTTAACCCAATCCATGTGGTGAATTCTAATATGGTATCAGAGCCCCAGGTTAAAGTGGGCCGCCTCCTTCCGTGATGGGCTCCTCCTTGTTCGCATGATGGGCTTCATTATCTACCAACACACTTCACCCAGATAAAAAGGCCTGGGTTGTCATTATTCCTCCAGTTATTCAAGGCTTGGAGATTCATTATTCCTCCGGCTAACAAAGGCCCGAAGTGGCATTATTCGTGTGTTGGATCTTCACCCACATGTCGCAAATTCACAAGGTTGGGCTTTCATATGTCACGTGCTGGGCTTGTTTCACCCACACATTCTGCCCGCCCACACGTGAAGGGGGAGTATTGAGACTAAATGTCCCACATTGGTTGAAAATAATAGTTAGGTCCACCTTATAAGGACTTGGACAATCCTCACCTTACATGCTAGCTTTTGAGGTTGAGTTAGGCCCAAGCCAAGTAAGTGGACTTAACCCAATCCATGTGGTGAATTCTAATAGAAATAAAAGAGAACCCTAAAAAATTTTGGGTATGAAATTAGTTAGAGAGATAGAATGACTTAATTGTTTTTAGAGAGAGAAATGAAAGTGTGTGAGGCCAGTGTGTGTAGTTTTAGATAGAGAGAAAAAAGAATTCGGGTCTTAGGGGAAAAGACAGAAAAAAAAAAAAAAAAAAAATTCAAGTCTGGGTCAGGGTCGGATCCGGGTCTCAATCGGGTTCAGGTCTGGACCCGACCTAGACCCGATCATTTTGAAAAAAAAGTCTGGGTTGGGTCCAGATCTGGACCCGAAACCGAACGGGTCGGGTCCAGGTCCGGACCCGATAATTGATAAGCAGGTCGGGTCCGGACCCGACCTTTGACAGGCCTATGTTGACCCGCCATTCATGAAATCATTCACATCGCAAATCATTCTTGAATCATTCAAGATTCAAGAAGAATGTGATTGTGGTCATGGGCCATATAATTGGCAAACATTTGAATAACAATATTATCCGTTCAGCATTCAAATTCTTCTTTTAATCAAACAATAAGTTTAAATCACTACATTACAATATTGACAATTTGACAATTTGCATTAGCAAATTATAATTGATAAATAAGTAAATATCTAACAATCGTTCAAATTTAAAACCATAGTATACTTACATTACATACATACCTCGTTGTTTTTTTCTATTTCACTTACATTACAAATTATAGTTTATTCTATCTTTTCACAACTATAAAGCTTTTATAGCGGAGACCTACCCAAAATATTTAAACAAATGCCAATTCTTTTTAGATGGAATTTGATTAACACTCTTCATTCAATTCACTATATATATATATATATATCAATTCTTTTTAGATGGAATTTGATTAACACTCTTCATTCAATTCACTATATATATATATATATATATATATATATATATATATATATATATATATATTATGTATATTTCATATTTAGGGAAGTCGAAAGAAATGTGTCAATCATGAACGTTATAAGTATTTTTCGACTATCTAAAACAAGCTAAGCCTGCCAGCTTGATTGTCAATATTGGCGAATATGTCATTTTCAGGACATTAATATTTGAAGTCATCAAAGAGAGAAACTATATGTGTGTATTATATTTTGGGTGAAATACAGTTTCCCCTTAAAGAGGATGGTATCAGTTACCCCCTAAAGTATCAATTGTAACACTTACCCTCTTGTTATAGTTTTTTAGTTTTTATTCCAAAAATACCCCTGCCCCTTTCATAAATAATTAATTTTTCTCTTTATTAATTATGAATTCACTCATCCACCAAACAACATTAGGTTTTAATTTCTCCATTTTTTTTTACCTTTCTTTTTTCGATCTCAAATTTTTCCTTCATTTTCATCTCATTTTTTATAACTTAAGGAGAGAAAAGAAATGAAAATTTTGAAATATAATATTGTTTGGTGGATGGATGAATTCATAATTAATAAAGATTTTTTTCTTGTAAAAATGTGAAGAAATTAAAACATCTTATTGTTTTGTGTCAAACTTGAATTTTGCGAAAGAATTTTAAGGAGAATTACTCAACATTTTAAATAATAATTTAAATCAAATATAAATGAGATCATTATCACCAAATAAAAACTTAGAAAAAAAAATTAAAACATAAAATAATGAAAACAAATTTAAACACAAATAAAGAAAAAATTAAGACCATAAAACCGAAGGGAAAAAATGAAGAAATTGACGTAATATTATTTGGTGGATGGATGAATTCATAATTAATAAAGAAATAATTATTTGTTATAAAATGAATGAGGATAGTTTTGAAATAAAATGTTCAATACTATAACAGAGAGGAATAATTGTTACAATTGATACTTTAAGGTAATAACTAATACTACCCACATACTTTAACGGGGAGCCTGTTTCACCCTTATATTTTTACAATGAGTAATTTTACATAAACACGTTGTAATATCAATTATTTGAAGCTAAATTGCTTTCAAGTAGTTTTAATATATACAAATAACATAATCATATAGTATACTTCTAAAAAAAAAAAAACATAATCATATAGTATTAAATTTCCATTGAAAAAGGTAATGGCAAGATAGATATAAGGGTAAACATCACAAATTGTTTTCTTTATCATTAATTTTTTTCAGAGTTATCTTAATTTTTTTAATCGTGTTAGTCCCTACTGTGAATTATATGTTTCAGTTTGATCATTTACATAGGGTCTTTTATTTATAGTGTTACACTTTAGTCCCTCATAAAAATATTTTGGCAGTTTGGTTCACCCAGGTCCCTCATAAAAATATTTTGGCAATTTAGTGTACCTTGAGCTACCTGAAAATGACCAAAATAAAACAAGTAATTCATAGTGGAAACTATTGTGGGAAAAAAAATACAAGAAATATCACTTTATAAAAAATTAATGATAAGGAGTTTATCCTAGATTTAAAGATTATCACAACTAGTGAGTAAAAAGTACTGGTAAATAAACATATATTTTATTATTATTACCAAAATTTAAGTTATAAATATATTTGAATAATTGTAAAACACATAAAAGTGTAAATTTTTTCCATTAATTGAAATATATAGAATCATCTCTAGTTCTCTCAACGGGGTAATTTGGAGGCATGCAAAATGGGTCTCATAGAGTGGAGTAAAACCTCATACGGTGCTGTCACTAGACGTGTTAAAAAACTGAAAGAGGAAGTTTTGAAACTTAAGCGGGGATTGATTACTGAAGAGTCCAAAGTGTGTATAAAAGAGAAGTTAATTGAATTGGAAGATCTTTTAGATAAAGAAGAAATGATGTGGAGACAAAGTGCTAAGGCTCATTGGATGAGAGAGGGGGACAAAAACACAAAGTTTTTTCATGCAAAGGCTTCTAGCCGTAGAAAGACGAATATGATTGAGGGGATACGGGATGCAAACGGGGTTTGGCGAGAGGACGCTAACGAATTAGAAGCGATTGTAGCAGATTACTTTCGCAACATATTTACATCTAGTAACCCATCTGAATCAGCCTTGGAAGAGGCTTTGGGTGTTGTGGTACCGAAGGTAACAAATGAAATAAATGCATCTTTGCTTGGGGTATACATGGCAACGGAGGTTAAAAAAGCATTGGATATGATGCACCCACTTAAATCTCCGGGACCTGATGGCTTCCCTGTAATCTTTTACCAAAGATTTTGGTGATTTGTGGGTTCCGATGTTACCCGTTGGGTTCTTCGATTCCTGAACGAGAAAGAATTCCCCTCGGTATGTAACTTTACTTACATTGTTTTAATCCCCGAATGTCCCCATCCACAAACTGTGTCTCAATTTCAACCGATCAGTTTAAGCAATGTTGTGTATAAAATAGCTTCTAAAGTTATTGTTAATCGTCTTAAGCCTCACATGAACTCTATAATATCTGAATCTCAATCGGCGTTTGTCCCCTCAAGATTAATCACAGATAATATTCTTATTGCTTATGAGGTGTCGCATTATATGAAACGTAGTACTGCTGAACACATGGCCATTAAACTTGATATGAGTAAAGCATTTGATCGGATTGAATGGCACTTTCTTAGGCGGGTTATGCTTCGTTTGGGCTTAAATGAACAATTTGTTGATTTGGTTATGCTATGTGTGTCTACAGTCACGTATTCATTTGTTCTAAATGGAGGGGCTTTCGGTTTTCTTACCCCTGAACGGGGTATTAGGCAAGGGGATCCTCTTTCACCATATTTATTTCTTTTTGTTCTGAAGTTTTGAGTGCTCTTTTTCGGAGAGAGGAAGTCCGTGGAATCATTGCAGGTTTGGAAGTGTGTAAAGGTGCTCCAGCTGTTTCACATTTATTATTCCCGGATGACACTATGATATTCTGTAATGCTAATGCATTTTCAGCAAATAGTGTCAAATATGTCTTGGATGTATATGAGAAGGCCTCTGGACAACGAGTAAATTACCATAAATCTAGCATTGTTTTTAGTAAAAACACAAAAGATGAGGTTATTGATTCAATTCGCATGGTGTTACCTATGGAGATCGCGGATAAACACGATAAATATTTGGGACTTCCTTCGATAGTAGGAAAATCGAAAAAGGAAGCTTTTGCTAATATTAGAGATAAAGTATGTTATCGTCTTCAGGGGTGGAAGGAGAAATGGTTATCCAAAGGCGGGAATGAGGTTCTATTAAAAGCAGTCATTCAAGCTATCCCGTCTTATGCTATGAGTTGTTTCCAACTCCCTAGCTATTTCGTAAAGGAGATCGAGGGTCTTATGGCCAAGTTTTGGTGGGAAGGAACGCAAGGTAAAGGAATTCATTGGGCTCGTTGGAGTGTTCTGTGTCGAAGTAAGAAATTTGGAGGGCTCGGATTTCGTGACTTGGAAGCTTTTAACAAAGCTCTTCTTGCTAAACAACTTTGGCGTTTAATGGAGAACCCGGATACTCTACTTGGCAAAATTCTCAGGGCACGTTACTACCTGCATTCTGATATATTGGAGTCTACTTTAGGCTCGAACCCTTCTTTTACTTGGAGAAGCATGTGGGGTGCAAAATATATACTTGAGGCGACAAATGGATCCCAAGGGAGACTACGTTTCAGATTTTTACTCCACGAGGGGATTTACCATTGGATTTAAAGGTTAGTGAATTCATATGTGAAGCAACAAGTCAGTGGGATATTTTCAAAGTTAATGCAACTTTCTTCCATGAGGATGCAAGGTGCATTTTATCTATTCCAAAGGGCAGAAATATACATGAAGATAGGCGAATTTGGCATTACAATAAGAATGGTATTTTCTCGGTTCCGAGTGCATACCATTTGGCCGTTAGACTAGATCGAGATGCGGATCACGGGGCTGGTAGTAGTTTGAATTCGAATGAAGTTCAATTAAATGACTGGAAATGGCTTTGGTCTATCAAGCTTCCAAACAAGATAAAAAATTTCCTATGGCGTGCTTGCCGAAATCTCTTGCCTACACGTTCAAATCTTGTAAAGAGGAAGATTATTGATGTGGATAAGTGTGTCATTTGTGGAAGTGATAAAGAAGAGGTGATCCATTGTTTATTATCATGTCAATTGGCGAGACAAGTTTGGGCATTAAGTGGGCTGCCTTGGAGGAACTATAATTGGGAAGGAAGTGACGTTCGGGGCTGGATATTGAGCTTCAGGTCAAAGATGGATGCCAAGTATTTTAATTTGGGTGTGTTGTTGTGCTGGTCAATATGGCATGCTAGGAACAAACTATTCTTTGAAGGAAATGTTCCTGATGCTATGGCTATTATCTCTTTTGCAAGGAATTATTTGGAGGAGCTTCAACAACCCAATTATTCGATTCTAGTTCCTGTTGTAGCAACAAATATGGCTGAAAATCGGTGGAGGCCACCAGATCCGCAGGTTATTAAGCTGAATTTTGATGCTTCAATCAACAATGTAGATGGTTGTTGTGGTCTAGGAGTTATAGCCCGTTCAAACAGCGGCGAATGTGTTGGGTGGCAAAGTATATGCATAAAACAGCCTCTTGATCCTACGGCTGCGGAGGCAAAAGGTGCATTAATGGCGGTCGAATTCGCGTTGGCTCACAACTGGAATAAAGTGATATTGGAAGGTGATTCGTGTGTGGTTATTTCAGCGAAAAGGAGCGAACTAGCATCAAGAGCCGATTATGGAAGCATTATTGACGATATTAAAGAGTTAGCTTCATCATTTGGTTTGTTTCAAGTCCGGCATATTCGACGCGAAGGAAACTCTGTGGCACATGAAATTGCAAAATTATCTAGACTTGAGTCGTATGCTTTACATATTTTACCTGATTTCATTCGTAACATTGTAATCTCTAAATTTTTTGAATGAATGAGGTCTTTTTATTTCAAAAAAAAGTATCAATCCCACAAAAAAAATGAGAGTAGTTAATCTCAACCAAATAAAAGTGTCCTCTTTGACCAGCAAACCTCAACAATTGGGAAAGTGAAAATAACAATATTAAATATTAATTTGTGATACCCAAAAAGAAAAGGCAGAGACTTTGAAAAACAACACAAGCCCACATCCACATAACAAACTCCCAAAGAAAAACACACATTCACGAGTGTGAGTGTGTGGAAAATTCAAAGGTAGAGGGGAGTAGTAATGGATTCTGCAGTTTTGGACCGAATAATTGAGAAGCTGATTGAAGTCCGATCCTCAAAGCCGGGGAAATTAGTTCAACTCGCGGAATCTGAAATAAAGCAGCTCTGTGTTGCTTCTCGTGAAATCTTTATTAATCAGCCCAATCTTCTTGAACTTGAAGCACCCATCAAGATTTGTGGTAAAAAAAACCTATCCCACTTTTCAGATTCTGATTTCATGTCTTTTTGTGTGTAAAGTTCATTGCTTTATGTGGTGAACTTATAAAGTTATTGAGTTTTACCCTCTATTGTTATTATGATTTTTTTTTTTCGTGGGACTTTAGTTTGAATGAGTTGGGTTTTGTTGTTATGTGGGATTTTAGGATTTTATTTTAGGTTTTTTTTGTTAATTTCTGTGTTCATCCATTATTTTTTCCTCTTAGGAAGATAGATTGTTGCTTGTAGTTGTGCTTGGAAAAACATGAGTTTCCTCTAGGATTTCAAGAAAGAAAACAATATTTGCTCTTAACTTTTAGTAACCCTGTTTAGGGTTTCTCTTTTGGATTATACTATGATTAAGAAGGGAGAAGGAAGGAAATGGCAGTATTTTGTTAGTATTTCCGTTTCTTCATTTTCTTTTTATTTAAAGAAAAAAATCTGATTACTATCAGTCCATCAATTTTAGTTTTGTTATCTTGAAAGACATGTTGACTTGTTTTGAAGCACCGTGGACTATCGATCTACAGTGCTTCTTAATGGTGCCAAATTGTAAGTTTTAATTAAACTAACCACATCTTGATTTCATGTTGCTTCAGGTGACATTCATGGACAATATAGCGACCTTTTACGGCTTTTTGAGTACGGTGGTTTTCCCCCGCAATCCAATTATCTATTCTTAGGTGACTATGTAGATCGCGGAAGACAAAGTCTAGAGACAATTTGCTTGTTACTCGCATTTAAAATCAAGTATCCCGAGAATTTTTTTCTTCTTAGAGGAAACCATGAATGTGCTTCTATAAATCGGATATATGGATTTTACGATGAATGTAAGCGCCGTTTTAATGTGAAGTTGTGGAAGTCCTTCACCGATTGCTTTAATTGCCTTCCGGTAGCGGCACTTATAGACGACAAGATATTGTGCATGCACGGAGGCCTTTCTCCGGAACTCAACAATCTAGATCAAATCAGAAATTTGCCCCGCCCGACTGCTATTCCGGATACAGGCCTGCTTTGCGATTTACTTTGGTCGGATCCTTGTAAAGATGTTAAAGGATGGGGAATGAATGATAGAGGAGTTTCCTTTACTTTTGGCCCAGATAAAGTCTCAGAGTTCTTGGAAAAGCATGATTTGGACCTTGTTTGCCGTGCTCATCAGGTAAAACATTTCTCTCCATAGATCAATATTTCCATTGTTTCTGTCAAAAACATCAAAAGTTTCGGCTTTCGAATCAATAGAAACAAAAATAAGATGTAACTCCAAAACTATTTATTTGCCTTGGGACTCCTTTATTTTTCTTAATTTTGATAAAAAAAATTTTTAACAATTTTCCATAGGTTTCTGAAACATTTCCGAAATGTTTCCAAGTATAGAATCAATTTTTTTTTATCTATGTTTGTCTCTATGTTTTTTTCTTATGGCTTCATTAGATTAGATTGAGAGATTTCGATTCGAATAAAGATTTGGAATAACTCCATTACTAAATGGATTTCAAATTAATCATCTTGTTAAAAGAACAATACAAAATGGTTGATTAAGGGTTTGAAAAGCATAAAACTTACAAAAAGATCCAAACAATTCTATGAATTTATTATTATTAATTTAATACCGAACTCCAAATCCAACTGAAAGTCTCGGTTCAAGTTATTTGGCTAACCACGATTTACTCTGCAGGTTGTGGAAGATGGCTATGAATTCTTTGCTGATAGGCAGCTTGTCACGATTTTTTCAGCCCCAAATTACTGCGGTGAATTTGACAATGCAGGTGCTATGATGAGTGTCGATGAACATTTGATGTGCTCCTTTCAAATTCTGAAGCCAGCCGAAAGAAAAAACAAGTTCATGATGTCCACAAAAATGTGATGCTTCGTCATCTCTGCTTCATTGTTTCCGAGGTCAGCTCAAGCTAATGATTAAGTTCCTTGATATTTCCATTTTTATTTTCAAATTATCGTAAATACTGAGTAATATATTGAAGTCTCCCCTGGGTTCGCTTGAATGCTGTCTTTACCTGTGAGAAATCTGCATAATGCAGTAAGAGGCTTGGCTTAAAGCTACCCGATGTTAAGACTTAAGATGCTTTTGTGCATACACAGAAGATCAAAATAACTATACGAATGCATTATAAAACAATTTTAGATAATTGCTCTATCATAAAATGATTAGCAAGTTTTCATCCCTTTTATCCTCGCAAATCAGAAGTCAAATGTTGTAGTACCTAAAATCGAACTGCCAAAACCTTGACAAATAATGAATTTCTACTTTTTTTAGCATAGGATTTAGTTTTCCACATCAAATGGATTGTACTTCTCTTCCCCATAGCATAGGACCATGAAAGAATTGGAGGGAGAAAGAAAAAAAGAACTGTCTTTCTTTATTGTATAACATCATAGAGCATGGGAAACCAAAATTTTCAGTATGCTTATAAGTTCACAGGAATCATTGTATAAGTTATTGTAATTTGATTATAATCCAAGAAAGAAAACAGCAATACATCAACATCACAAAAAATATGATTCCTGATATTTCTTAAGCGATGTCAGCCTTAGATCATGAAAATGATTCAACATCAGAAATTTATTAAAAAATACATAAAGTTGATGGGTACAACATAAAACTTGAGAAAAAATAAACTTGAAAAGGAAATACTATTAGATTTCTTTTCAGATCGAAAGTAGGCTGAAGTATTTTTTTTTAACAATAGTTATGGTCTTTCTTCAGTTTTTCTTAGTATATTCAAAGAAGGCTTGTTCGAAGAGTAATTACAACTGAGGATAGACCCCAGTTATAGCCTTTGCTTTATCTTTTGTTATTTTTTATTAGTTTACACATTGATTATAATTTAGTAGTAATTACTATTAAAGTTACAGGTATATTTGGTTATGGGTCTTTATTTTAAAGATTATATTTTACTGAAATTACAAACATATAGGGTCTTTAGCTAGGTCCAGTGGGGATTTGATTTGTAGAGTCATATCATATTGATTAGTCTTAGTCCATATTCATTAATAGTCAACCCATTTTGATGTCGGGTTCAGTCAATAGCCAGTTGTGGGTGACTTGATGTTTTATATTGTTCAATTGTGTTTGTCTGATCGAGAGACATGTGCGACCATCTCATTCGTAGCTTGGGGGAGTAATGAGTAGTAGTTATCTTGGTCTCGATGCTTTCATTCATCGTTTTGTTGTCATATGTGATATTGTTGAGTTGTTGATGGACCTTTTTGCAATATGAGACTGCCTTTTGGTAATTGTCATTAGCTGCGATTTGTGTGCGGTATTTTGTTTTACATCCGGTTGGAAGCAAACTACGATTGAAGAAACCTCAGAGTTGGTAACTTTATCCCGACGTTGGTGTTTTAGTTTTCAGTATTGTCATTTGTTGTGTGAATAAAGTGGATTAGCTTTATTACTCTGTAATTTGACCGTCACGATATATGGGTGAAACTAAATTTTTACGGTCGTTAACCAGAAAGTTAACAGGTGTAAATCTGATGTCAACATTGATACGTCATATTCAAGTACTTGAGTTCTTGTTCACCCATGATGATCTAGCTCTGATTATTGTTATTTGTGTTATTTATTCGAGATACTGTCTTATGTATAGCAAGCTACAAGATAGTCCAGTTTGAGGGAAGTATTAAGAATATTAGGGTCAAGGGTACTTAAGTAATTGATGTGTGCCATCTCCTTTTTTAAATTCCCCTCTAGGATTACACTATTGAATACAACATAACATTTCATATATTCATTACCAAATCCTATCACTTGGTTAATCTACTGACCTCTTATTCTTGTTGAAAATTGAAATCATCCCTGATATCTGGCCTATCAATCATGTCCTACATAAAGAAATATAAATTGTGTCGTAATTCAGATGAAAATAAAGAAGCATGCCATTTATTTTCTCATCGTAAAGAAGATCCTATATCTGACCCGTATGACTTTTGTGTTAAAGCATCTTAACTTTGTGGAGTCATGTCTCTAATAAAAAAGCCAACTAACAAAAAGCAGTGCCTTTATCTCCTTTTATCTTGCAACTTATCTCGAGTAAATTGGAACATGCATTTGAAATCATTTCGTACTCTCCTTTTGAATCATTAAAGTTTTATTTTGACTATTTCTTAACCTTGACACTCATTGAGTTCTTTTGTGTATGTATAAAGTAAACAAATATCTCTAAATCAAAATATCAGCATTGTGGAATCTTTTTATTTGGGTACACTCACTCTAATTCGTTTATTCATTTCTTGGAGATAACCGAATAATGTCTTATGAGAATCTCAAATTCTTCGATTTTGCTGCTATTTTGTAATCATTTTTGAAAAAAAAATTCTTGCTGCAGGTACCACAATCAATTTGAAGATATTACAGTTGCAGTGTCGTTGGATAAGAACCCGGCTTCAACGATTTAATATGGTGAAGAATGAGTTTTCATTGGTGCGTTCTGATTCAGGGAGCTGATAAGCTTAGCCGTGGATGAAAATTGTTTCGCAAATCATATATTTGACACTGTATTATCGGCACCCAAAAGCGACAAATATACCATGAAAATTTGTCTTATTTTTCCAGGTTCTAATTGGACTGACTGAGATCCTTCAACTAAATTTGTGTTTTTTTTTTTTTTTTTTTTTTAATGTTTAATTTAGAGATATCTGTGTGTAATTATTGTCATATACAATATGTCTAGATTTCTTGGTTGAAACTTAATGTCAGAGTCTATCGGCATCGCGCCCTCAAAATCCTCGGGAAGCACCTTGATCCATTTTGTTTCATAGATGTCAAGGTCAATACAGAAATGTTATCGGGAGGAAGAAATTTCAAAACTGAGTCCAGAACTATATACCAGCCTACCAGTGTTAGTATTTCTTAATGGTTATGCAGCTTTGTCTGCAGGGTGTGTCGACTTTGCTAGCAATTCTTCTTGTAGATTTTTGTTTCTTCTTGATTCCATACGCAGGCAAGGCCCGAAACTTGACCCTCGTACACATTGCACCTTGTGAAATGCAACAATTTAAGCAAATAAAAGGTTCGACCTAACCAAGGCAATAAATTAGAGTCCCTGATTCAGTGCTTAAAAAGAGGGAACTTTTCACTTTGCCTCTCTAGTCTTTGAACGTTTTCTTACTATGTCCCCAACCTTGGTGAATTTCTACCTAATCCCTTCAGCTATTAAAAATGTCTCAGATCACTATTTTGGACGTTTGCTAATCGCTGGTAGAATCTATAAGAATATTCCATTTTTCAGTCTTCACGAGGCTTTAGTCAGGGGCAAGATAGACATTCAAAAGTTGAGGGTGACAAAATGTAAAATTGCTCTAAGGTTGAGCAGTAAAATGCGAAAATATCCAAATGTTGGCAAAGTGGGAAAATATTCAAAGGTTATATGATAAAATGAGAAAATGTTCAATACCACATCATTAAAATTGATCAAGATATTTTGTTATATTCTAGTTTTTGCATGGTTGCCTAAGCTATTTTTAATAGCTGAGGGATTAAGCAAAAACTCGCAAAAGTTAAGGAGCAAAATGAAAAACGTTTAAATGTTAATGGACAAAGTGAAACTTTCCCCTAAAAAAATTGGCCCCAACGGCCCAACCACTGTTTTAAATACAACTTTAGAAATGAATTTATAATTTTCTTACGTGCTCATTTTCTTATAATTAAAATGGGTTATTGTTTCTTAATTATTAATTGGGAAGTAAGAAAAAAATTTGTAATAATTGCTTTAAGAAACTTAACAGGTCAACTTACCCAATGTGTTCCTCACCAAGCAAATTTGACCCGAACAACAACAAATTTGTTTCGTGGCCATCTCATTTTTAAGCCGGTTAAAATCGAACTCGTCCCTCCAAACAGCCACGCTTTTTGCTGAAAATTCATTATCAAAAAAATATGCTTTCTTCTGTCACTGCCTACTTTTCCTTCCTAATTCTAACCATGAACTATTGCTTCTTGGAGCAAGATAAAACCGAGTTTAAAGCTCAGTGTATTCAACAGCCTCTACAACAACTAATACAAAATATACACTGATAAGGGCATTCAGCCATTGAGGTTTAGGTTTCTAAAAGGTTCACCAGCATCAAAACTGTTGGCAAATAGAAGGATTCTTGTTTACTATGCAGAAGACTCATGTACCAAATCTGAACTTCGTAATGGATGCATGGTGTATTAAACGGTGAGAGAAGCACCATTGTCTGCCACGGTTAGATTGAGAATCATATTAGCTGCCTTTGGAGCCCTGTTGAAAGAAGAAAAATGCACCAATAGCTCAAAAGAACGTAGTAAAATGATGGACGAAATGCAGCTTTTACTTAGGCTGGAATCCTAATTTCTGATTATGAAATGGAAATCAAATTCGAAATAATTAAGTTCTACTGATGCATTGTGCCAACTGCAGAAAGATTCAGAAATATTCATTTGTCAATTCAAATAAATTTAATTTGATATCTCAAGGAATTGTGAGATTTGATCACCAAAAAATTCCACAACTTGACAGTTGACAGTCGATTACCACAATTCAAATGAACATATACATTTAGATATAATTATATATATGGAGGGGTTACCATGATTCAGGCGTTGGGTATAGTGAAGCTGAATTCCCGAAACATGATTGAAGCATCTCAGTGTTGATTACACCAGGACTAAGCGCAACAATAGCCAATCCAGCAGGCAACTCCTTTGCAACTGCCCTTGTTAAACCTTCCACTGCCCATTTTGAAGCGCAATATGGCGCTACCTAGTTTGATGTATTACAGTTTCAAACATTTAATAAAATATAATGGTTGAAAGCTGAGTACAAAATTATGTAGGTACTTCTCGAGATTCAGATCCATATGTGTTGGTCAGTACACCTCATACAAAACCCAATTTTAGATAAATCTACAGTGTTCAGAAAGTAAACCAAGACAACGTATTAACCTTAATCTAACCTCACGGGCTCACCCTATGGTATAGTACTTTGGTCTTTTAGTGTGGAAATAGAAAAAAAAAGGTATTGCATTGAGCAGCACTTAAGTTAAACCATATACAGAAAGTGGATTAAAAGTGTTAAGAAAAGACCAAATTTATAGTTTTTCATTTGATATCTATGTACTCGAAACTAGGTCGGAGTACAAGGCCCCTATTTCAAGAATGACAGAACAATAATCTATTATTGACGTTCCTAATTATGAATTAATACATCAATTCTTCTCTCCATTTTCTGTGAAAAGGGGAACGGGAAGCAACAAGATCGGATACATCAATGTGCATGATTTCAATATGAACCATCCTTATAGAATTTTAATGAAAATTATTCAAGATTAACCTTTTATTAGTTGTGTATCTAGCAATGAATGATCACGAGCTAAAATGGCATACACCTTTATCCGACATACCACAACTACTAAAATTCACTGAGGCTATATTACACTAAGCTAGAAATTATAGCCCGAAAAACAGATCATAAGGCCAGCTCTAATTTTTACCTGTGCAGCAGCAGATCTTCCCCATCCAGATGACATATTGACAAGTATCCCCTGTTTGTTCTCAATCATAATTGGAATGAAGTGACGCAATACATTTGCTGTCCCCTTGATATTAATGTCAATGACAGTGTCAAATTCATCAACTGGAACCTCCCATATTCTATTATTCCTATTTATTGTGCCAGCATTGTTTACTGAAAAAGATTCATGCAATAGTTAATATCACAAATTCTAAAAACGACCACAAATAACCTGGATTAGTTCAAGTAAGAGTTGTACTAAAAAGTCAGCAATCGTAAAGAGCAAAAGCAGAATTATGTCACTTTACTTTTTATATGCAGAGACATAAATCTTGTAAGGGACTATGCGGATGCCATAGAAATGAAAAAATGGCATTCAGAGAGTCTTGAAATAATCTTTAGCAATGGTATCACCACAATCTATTCAAGCAATCAAAAGACTGGTGCAATTATATAGCTTCCGCATTGAAAAAATACAGCCCATTATTATATTAAAATTCAAATGCGTAATATATAGAAGTAACTGAATCTACAATTACTTATCTTAAATTGTTGCACAATATATAAGTTCTAAAAGAACAGTATAATACATTAGTCAATAAACTTCAAAATTTGACCTCGTAGGGTCGCAAACTAGGACCGGAAACCATGCATATACTAATCAACAACATAATTATAAGCGCAAAAACAATCATAAACCAAATGTACCTATAATATCAGGAACTGCCTTATTTTCCACGACTGCACGCGCCAATTCCTCAACACTAGTATTACTCCGCTGATTAAGATAAATTTTTCATAATCAGAGACATTAAAATAAGAAGGAATTAACTCGAGTAAGATAGAATATGTACCACATCAGTATCCATAATGATATGTTTGTTGTCTTTGTTGTTTTCGGAGGAGACGGAGGCGAGCTCCGACTGGAGAGAAGAAAGCTTATCTAGGGATCGGGAGCAGCCGATTACGGTGTGCCCGCGCTTTGCCAATTCCAGTGCCAGAGCTTTACCGAGACCTCGGCTAACACCTGTTATCAGCACTGTCTTCGAGGCGGAGGCGGAGGCGGCGGAGCCCAAAATGTTCTCCATTGGTGGCGGTGGAGGTTCGTGATTATTTGCTAGAAATGGATAGGAGGACGAAAATGTCCTTTTAAGTTGTAATCGGATTTTATTGCATTATTTTCTGACGAATTGAAAAAGAATTTTATTTAAAGAGGAAAGTTTAGAATCTAGGGATAGCAGAAGTAAAGGTCCGATGTGGGTCGGCTTCGGCCCAAAGATCTCGTCCGAGAAACAGGCCCAACACCAACTTAATCGTACCTGGCCGGCTGGCCCAAAATGTAAGTGAAACTTCTGACCAGAGTCTGCGTTGGCAGACTTTCCCACCTTCCCTCTTTTCACCAAATGTCACATGAAAAATTCTTGCTCGGATTGGTTCTGCAAAACCAAAAATATTTAGAGCATCTCTAATAGACAATATCGAAATATAGCATTAAATTACTCTTTAATGCTTGAAATTTTTTACTTTAGCAATAAACATAAAACATGGAGTATCATTTTAAATTAGTTTAAATTTAATTTATCTAAATTAGGTTTAATTTAAATTATATTAAAGCATACTTAGTAGTAAAGAAAATTAAATTAAAAAATTCGTAGCTTGCGTTATATTATCTAGATAATATTTTTGATAATATTTTTATCTACATATCAGTGTCTAATTCAATGTTGATATATTTGATAGGATTTTTATTCATATATATATATATTTTTTTATCAATGTGTCAACTTGTGGTTCAATGTTAGATATCTGATGAGAATTTTTATCAATAAGATTTTACATCCATGAGTAAATTTGTGATTCAACATTGAGATATATGATTATGATTTTTATCGATAAGAATTTTTTTCTATCAATAATTAATTTTCTAAGATTTTTTATTTTGATCATGATTATTGAACTTGGGTATTTTAATTAAAATTTGTGGCCATTTTAATAGTTGAATTTTTTTGTACCATTGCAAAATTTTAAAGTTTAAGGCATTGGGAGAATTGAGAAGGACAAATAAACATTATTAAGTTTTGAGGCTAAAAGTAATGCTCCTTGTATGGGCTTTACTTTTGATGCCAAGAAGTGGTGGACTTAAATTTAGGTTCAGAGACAGTGCCTCTGCTGGAACAGATTCTGGCATTATTTTGATATTTAAAGCTATTTGGCTTTGATTCTCATTGTTGGAGTTGCTCTTATGTGACAAGTGAAATACACTTATTTTGGATTTGGATTAAATTCATAAGAGAGTGACCACTTACAAAACAAGTGTAATATATTTGCCATGTGACTAGCTGGGTTTGACAAAGTAAGGCCAGAACAAGAATTTTCCTCACGCCACATTATAATATTCTTTGATTCACAATTTTTTTTACTCTAATAGCTAAATAACCAAACTTTTTAATCTATTAAGTTGAATTTTTCACATTTATTGAGTTCAAAAGCTTTCAAATAATAATATATATGATCTTATATAATACTATATATCAAATAATTGTTGAAATAAACTGAAATAAACTAATAGATTATTTGTTATTCTTCAAATTTTAATGAAGTTGATTGGTCAACTGTACCAAAAAGTAAAAATTATGAAATGAAATAATAAGTTGTATTAATAGAGCACCCGTATATATTAATGTATGCATGTGTATTTATAATATGGGCCCAAGATGTCTGAACCGAGCATTTTACTGCTCTATAAAAAGTCAAACAAATATTTTTTTTAAAATTAAACTTATTTTCAAAAATATTCTCATCTGAAAATATTATTTTATCAGTAAAAGAAACTCAAATAGATTATAACTTGACCTTATTATATATTTCCTTATGATGATCCAATGTATCGTCTGGGTGGTGTAGTCGGTTATCACGCTAGTCTCACACACTAGAGGTCCCCGGTTCGAACCCGGGCTCAGACAATCATTTTCGCTTCTTTTTTTTTTGGTTGAAGCAAATTATTGAAATGGAGAGAAATATGGTAACAAAGTAGCATTAAACATAGGCCAATTATTGCTTCTTTTTTTTTTTTGGTTGAAGCAAATTATTGAAATGGAGAGAAATATGGTAACAAAGTAGCATTAAACATAGGCCAATTAAATCACCGATTAGAAATGAGTTTTTTTAAATACATGTTCTAGTTATTATATATTCAAATCAAACTCCATGACCTATTAAAAAAGAAAGGCGTTCTGGTGGGATTTCCACGAACCAGAAAAATTGCACACTGTTTGATTGTTCAATAGACCAGCTAGCTAATTTGCATAAATCAATTTTCTGTTTTATTTAAAGGGGAAATTGTATTTTTTATCCTTGGATGGACTTATTTGCAATTTTAGTATCATTGGATACGAAAATACAAATTTGGTACCATATAATAGGTTTTTATTGCAACTTTGATACAAAACCTAATTTTTTCCAAAATTAATGATAATTTAACCCCTATGAAATGCATAATATTTAATTTATCCCCTCATAGTTTAAAAAAGAGAATTTTAACCCCTTGAAATTTTGTAAAAATTTCACATCGCCTCCCTGACATTTTTTATAGGCAGTACTTTATTCACTTTTATTATGATAATGTGACATTTTACTCTTTGTGTTATGATAAATGTGACAATTTATCCCCCTATGTTATAAAATAGTTGGCATGCCTACTCTCAATTTTGAAAAGTGAGTTACAAACTTACAATCTCCGGCTAAAGAGGGTAAATTGTTTCATTAGAAAATGTACAGGGGTAAATTGATTTTTTCCCAAATTATAGAAGGGTAAATTGAACATTATGCATTTCATAGGGAGTAAATTGCCATTAACTTTGTAAAAAAAATTGTGTTTGGTACCAAAATTGCAATAAAAACCTATCTTAAGATATCAAATTTACATTTTTATATCCAATGATACCAAAATTGCAAGTTAGTATATCATATGGTACCAAAAAACTAATTTCCGTTTAATTAAATGTTAAATCCTCTTTGTAGAAGTTAACGATGGCTTGAGGACGGTTAATCGAGAATATATCAAAAGAAATATTTTGAGCCTGTTTTATTGGTATTTGGGAAAGTAGTTTGTGAGAGTAGTTAATGTTTATGAAATAATATCGATTTGCGTAGTTGCAGTTTGTTTGGATCTTGAGAGAGTGGTTTGAAAAATAGAGTAGGTGTAGGTTTTTTTTTTTTTTTTTTTTAAGAGTTAGGTTATAGGTGTAAAATGTGTAAGACTTGATGTCAAATTATGTTTGTTATATGAGATAAGTTGTATAAGATATATGTTACTTTATGTCAAATCAAAATAGAGTTTATATAGGTTTTGTTGAATTGTTCGGAACTACCTTTTAGGTAGTGTCTTCTGGACTTGATGAACAACATATGTTCGGTCTCTATTCTCTAATTAGTTTTGAATTAATATATTGAATATTAATTATTGGTCCCTCACTTGATACATGTTGCTCACTGAAGTTCAGAATGCACTACCTAGAAGGTAGCTCCGAATAATTCGATTTTGTTTAGAAAGAAGAAAATTATTGTTTCTTTGTCTTTTGATAGAATAGTTTGAGAAAATTAAGAGATGAAAGTTCTAGTTTGTAAAGTAGAAAACATGTTTATTTGAAATTTTCTAAACACAAAAAAAAAAATATTGAGAAACGCCAAACAAAAAGGCCCTTTAAGTTTTGTGAAAAGAACAAAATTCATAATACATGATTTTTGTGAGGCGACTAATATTACTAAGATTCATATTTAAAGTTTTGTGAAAAGTACGTCTAGTGATGAACAGATCAATAAAAGGAAAAGGGGAAGGGTAAATATTACTTTTGGTCCCTCTTATCATTAACTTTTTATAGATTGGTCCTTTTTTTTCACTTAGGTCCCTACTATGAATTATTTATTTCACTTTAGTCCCTACTATGAATTATGTGTTTCACTTTAACAGGTGGTTCTGATAACACGTGACATGCATATGAATATTTTTAGGACATTTTCGTCCGTTCGCTATTGAGACCATTTGAGATATTGTTTAATTGGTGAGTAATTTTGGTGTTTGAAGAAGATTTTGGGAGAAAACTTTAGTTTGGAACGAAATGGACGATTAAGTTGGACTGGAATGAAAGCCTAGTTTAGAAGAGATTAAATCTTTAATTTTTTTTTTCAAATGATTAGAAAGACGGAAATATCCTTGTTAGTTTACTTGAAATGATGAAATTGCCCTTATGAGCATATCACATGTTATCGGAACCGCCTTGGAACACCTGAAAAGGACTAAAGTGAAACAAATAATACATAGTAGGAACTAAACTGGAAAAAAAAATATAAGAGGGACCATTCTGTAAAAAATTAATGATAAGAGGGACTAAATGTGTTGTTTACCCAATCTGTAATCTAAGTAGAGCTTTATAAGACTTACATATATGTAGCAGTAAATTATTAATTTGTTCATGAAGAATAGATGATCACAAATCCAAATCCGGGGGGTAGACATAAACCTTGAGCAACTCATTTCCCGCATCCTTTTGATCATCCTGAATCTGGTTTGCTGATTTTGCAGCCGAGCTATTGCACCACAACAACTCTATCTTCTCTAACGAATAAAATTCTCCTAGGCTATCAGGGATCTCCTTAAGGTGCTTGCATCTCTCTAGAACAAGTTTTTCGAGGGCCGGAAGATTTTCAGGGAAAGCACTCCATGTTTTAATGTTCAAACTTTGTAATTTAAGGAATCTAAGGTTAGGGAACTCGACATCTCCCATATTCCACACTTCACCAACAACGGATCCAAAGCCTAATTTGAGAACCTCGAGATTTGCTAGTTTTTCGACAATGGTTGAAATGGCATCCCATTGTAGACGGAACTTTGACAGAGTCAGCTTTTTTAAGCTCAAAGGAAGGTTTAGTGTGCTTGAACTTCTCTCTATATCGATGTATGACAGCTTAAGTGATTCGAGTTGATCAAAAGGCTTCAGATTTGGAAACTGGGAGTTGTTATTCCAGTCACCCCTAGGATCAAAGAATATGCACCTTAATTTTCGAAGATTTGGCAATCTTCTTATCAACTTCTTCTCATGTCCATGATAAATTGTAGGTGTTGAAAGTGTTTCTAAATTCTCCAATTTGGATGCATCGTCGACATCATCATACTCGAAACGAGCGCGATCATTTATATGTAGGTGCCTCAACTTGACCATTGTCCAAATCACAGCTGGCACTGTAAGTTCACCTCTTACTCCTTTGATAATCAAGGTCTCCAATTTCCCAAAGCTAAATATTGATGATGGGATGGTTTCCCAAGCAGCCCGGACTGATACGTACCTTAAATGAACCATCATCATCAGATCGCTATCGTTGTCTATAGTGGTGCTCTCTAAATGAAGCACACTTAGTAACTTAGACATGCAAAAGATTGATTTGACAACGTCGTTCCACAATGGAATTTTTTTGTTCATGTTAAAGAACAAAAAAGAGTGTAGAGGAGTAGTAATTGAACGACTTGGAGCACCGGGATCGGTTCTTTTCAGACACATGCTTAGGCGCCATTGACTGATTATGGGATCTGGTACTACTGACTCATCGTACACATGAATTTGCTGCAAAAATGAATCCTTTTTAGCTGTTCCCAAACAAAACTCATGTAACAAATCATGAATACGGCATGTTTTCACGTTGCCGTTGTAGCTTCTTTCAGCAACCATGATGAGGCTTCTGTCTATAAGATCCACTAAGTGAGTTCTAGCTTGAGCCTCTAAGGTCATAAGCTCACTTTTTTGTATAAATCCTTCAGAAATCCACAACCATATTAGATTCTCCGCGGGAATTTCTTTATCCTCTGGAAATGCTCCAAGATAAAGAAAGAGTGGTCTCAAGTATTTTGGCAAAAACTTGTAACTTAGTTCTAACACTTGCATCAAATGTCCTTGAGAATCACTTGCAATATGCGAGCTCAAATTTTCTTCGACTTGCTTCCAGAAACGTAATTTCTCCTTAGCTGTCTTTAGGAGTCCAACAACCACTACAACTCCAAGTGGCAAGCCTTTGCATTTTCCTGCAACTTTCTTTCCGACATGCAAGAATTCTAATGGACAAGGTTTATTAGGAAATACTTTTGCTTTCAACAGATCCCAACTCTCATCATCAGTTAAAAAACGAAGTTCTAGAGGATTGGCATGATATATGGCTTGTAATCCAATAGCTTTGTTCCGACTAGTCAACATAATCCGGCTTCCTATGTTATTATTCGGAAAGGATCTCCTTAGGTCATCCCACGCTTCGATATTCCAAACGTCATCCACAAGAATCAGATATCTCCTTCCGGTTAGTTGTTTGTGAAGAATTACAGATAAATCTTCGGCGCTCTTTCTGCGGAGCAAATCGTTGAGCTCGAGCACAGAACTTAAAATGTCAAGCAGCGTATCTTTTTTGTTGTATTCTTGTGAAACACAGCACCATGCACGAAGTTGAAAGTGAGAGGCGATGAGAGGATCTTCATACACTTTCTTGGCAAGAGTGGTCTTACCAAGTCCAGGCATGCCGATAATCGAGACAACATCTAGCTCCTTCATATCAGAGACAACGAGACATTCCTTGAGTAGCTTCATCTCATCCTCGAAGCCTATCATCACATCAGTTGTTGGGAGTACCGATTGAGATACCACATGATTGCGATCCTCGCTGATTTTTTTGTCCATAGATTTTTTCTCAATGATCTTCAGTACATCTGTTTTAATTAGATTCATCCTTTCCAATAAATCAGATATCAGAACAGATCTGTGCGAAATAGGACAAACTCTATACAAGGAGTTGATAATATATTCTGCCTCATGTGATGAATTGTTGATACGAATAGAAAGATCTTCCAATTCATAATCCAGTAAGATATTAGCATCTCCAATTTTTTTGAGAAATGATTCAAATATAATTAGATCGTCGAGAATTATTTGGACTTGATCCTTCCAATCCATGATCAAATCATGAGTTTTACAGTCCATTAAGTACTCCTTCAAGTTGTTGATAAGATATTTCAAATTACCCAACGGATCGGTTTGAGGAAATTTCCACTCGAATCTGTTAAAATCAATTAGAAAGATGGTATCCATGACTTGAGCTCTGATAAACTTAATTTTCTTGACCAAATCAGTTAGCTCATGGCCAAGACCATTTTCTACTGACATGATCATGTTTCCCTTCTCAACCACTTGGTAGACGAAAGATCCTATGTTCCTTGCCACGGCTTCGACTTTTACTCTAACGTCCAATAGTTTCTCCCGCTCTCCATCGTCTTTTGAAGGGTATCTGATGACCAGGCGCTCCAAAAATTTCAGCTCGACTTGAAGAATTTCGTGTTGAATGTCGAGCTGATGTGTTGCAGGATTTAAGTCCCAATTACATTTTAGCTCAGCCAGGTTTTTGTTAACACAATCCACATATCCCAGCAGAAGTTCATGAGTCCAGGGATCTGAACTAGAATCAACAACTTTGAGGATAACGTTACGCAACTCGGACTCTAGACTTTTGACCTTAATCTGCACGTGCAATTCCTTCACGCTATCGTAATGAAAACTCAAGTAGGAATAACATGCAATCTTTTCTACCACAATTTCCAAGCAAACCAATAATTCCTGCCTTTTTTCAGGATTGATCCAATCCTTGGTTACATGGAAAAAGTTTCTCAAAAAGCTCAACTTTTCTCTCAATTCTATTGAAGTTTTTATGCAATTTTTAGCAGTAGCAGCTGAATGCAAATTCTCTAGAACTTGATCGATAAATTCTACCACCGATTCCCCTTTGATTATTATATTCATGAAGTGAGTGGGTGGAGATGAGTATGGTCTTGAAGTTAAAACAAGTAAATAGGCTTTCGCAATCCTTGGCGCCATATACTTACCATCTCTTACACTATAATCTAAACCCATGTCATCTAGATTATAATTATTGACACGCTCTATTGCAAGTACAAAGTAAGATTCAATACCTTTCAAAATATCAACCAAACTTGTATTTTCCATTTCACCCATGCACCACTTCAACATTGCCCTGTAAAATGTTTTCAGGAATTTGCACTCTTCCTTGAGGTAGTTGAAGGAGGCCTCCCAGTCCCACTGGCCCCACCAGTCAGGTTCACGCTTAACAAAAAATGGATGCATTGACCCCTCGAGTTGAGCAATGAGGGCCATAATAATTGAATTGAAGTTTTTGTACACAAGATCGATATTTTTGCCATCAAGATGATCAAGCATATGTTCGTTCATCATCTGATATTTTTTCACAGACTCAACAACAGGAATTTCCATTTGATCAATTCTTTTTTTTTTTTTTTTTTTTCACTCTTGGTTGATGAATTATACTCAGATTGACAAGTTTTGTAGTTGTGCGTGATTAGTAAACTCAAGTTGGCCAGTTATTAATAGTATTATTATTATTGAAGAAGGAATCACCGTATTTAATGCAACAGCTGTTCGACCTGTAGTACATTAACTAAAATTAATGCAATAATATCTGGCTAGCTAGAAATTAATCACCGAATTTTCTATTCAATTCACCTACTTCCTACCTGTACTGCAAGAATTGAATAATCAATAGTCAACTGTTCTGCACATGTATACATTATTTAAATTTAATGCAACAGCTTTCTACATATATAAACGTTAACACAGGAGTATATATTTATGCTAAATCTATTAATGCCAATTCAAAACAGTATTACAAAAACAACAAAGGTTGCAGAAACTAAGAAACACGTACAGAATCCCAAGAAAGAAAGTAGGAAATATATGGTGGAGTGGGGGAGGTGGAGAGCGCCTCAATTAATGTACCTACACTTCCTTTGTCCCCCAACTTACGTGTTTTTATTTTAGCATCTCAAAATTAATTAAAATTACGTGTTTGTATAATGCATATAGACAAATTTTAAAAAACAATAATATAGTTAGTCATTTTCTTCTACTGTAACATTTTATATCCCCTCCCATCCCCCCCCCCCCCCCCCCATTTTATACTAAGAGTAAGAGGGGTGGTAGAGTTTGTAGAAAACGTCCAGGCAGCCAAATTTTGGGGGGGGGGGGGGGGGGTTGGGGGGCGGGGGTAAAATTAAAGTTTCACTTGGGTCAAGACGTCTAAAAATTGCGAATTTCTCTAATTAGGATAGAAATATCCCAATCGAGGCCATCATCAATGCAATTGACAGTCAAAATGTTTGTTAAGCAGTCATTCTAAAAAGGGTAAACACCACTTTTGGTTTCTCTTATCACTAACTTTTTACAGAGTGGTCCCTCTTATGTTTTTTTTCCCACTTTAGTCCCTACTATGAATTATTTGTTTCACTTTAGTCCTTTTCAATTGGTCAAAGGCGATTCCGATAATATATGTCATGCTCATGAGGGAAATTTTGTCATTTCAAGTAAACTAACATGGATATTTTCGTCTTTCTAATTATTTAAAAAAAAAAACTAAATTTCCAAACTTGGCTTTCATTCCAATCGAACTTAATCGTACATTTCATTCAAAACTAAAGTTTTTCCCTAAAATCTTTTTCAAACACCAAAATTGCTCACCAATTAAACAATATCTCAAATAGTCTCAATAGTGAACGGATTAAAATGCCCTAAAAAATATTCATATGCATGTCACGTGTTATCGGAACCACCTGATAAGGACTAAAGTGAAACACATTATTCATAGTAGGGACTAAAGTGAAACAAATAATTCATAGTAGGGACTAGAGTGGAAAAAAAAAACATAAAAGGGACCACTCTGTAAAAAGTTAATGATAAGAGGGACCAAAAGTGGTATTTACCCTTCTAAAAATTAACATAAAAAACATCACATGAGCTAGCAGCAGAAATTTTATTTTTTTCAAGAGAAAATTACCATTTTTAATGAGTGAAATTCAACATCATCCCTTGGATCTTGTCTAACTAAAAAAAAGTTTTGTGTTATTTTTATTAGTAAAAAAGAACATGTAGCTTTTTTTTATTATTATGAAAAAATATCTCTCTCAAATTCGAAACGACAGTTTTATCCAATCAAATGATGAAAAAACACCCTTTTAGCTTAAAAGATTACCAATAATGATAAGAGGGACCACTCTGTAAAAAAATAATGATAAGAGGGACCAAAAGTGATATTTACTCTTTGTGAGATAAATTGTGTAAGAGATATATTACTTTAGGAAAATTCTAGGGTGCCTATTAACACATAATGTGTATCACATTTTATGGTACATGATCACATTACATAATATTAACCTCATATATTTAGTATGACCCCCACATCATGTATTATTTATTCCAAATTAGGTGGTATTACCACGCAATGTTAAATCTTCTTTATAGAAGTGAACGATGGCTTGAGGATGGTTAATCGAGAATATATCAAAAGAAATATTTTGGGCCTGTTTTGTTGGTATTTGGAAAAGTAGTTGATGTTTGTGAAATAATATCGATTTGCGTAATTGCAGTTTGTTTGGATCTTGAGGGAGTGGTTTGAAAAATAGAGTAGGTGTAGTTTTTTTTTTCTTGAAGAGTTAGATTATATGTGTAAGATGTTTAAGACTCTATGTCAAATCATGTTTGTTATATGAGATAAGTTGTATAAGAGATATGTTACTTTATGTCAAATCAAAATAGAGTTTATATAGGTTTTGTTGAATTGTTCGGAACCTTCTAGGTAGTATCTTTGAATTAATATATTGAATATTAATTATTGGTCCGTCACTTAACACATGTTGCTCACTGAAGTTCAAAATGCACTACCTAGAAGGTAGCTCCGAATAATTTGATTTTGTTTAGAAATAAAAAAATTATTGTTTGTTTGGCATTTGATAGAGTAGTTTGAAAAAATTAAGAGATAAAAAATTTATTTTGTAAAGTGGAAAACATGTTTGTTTGAAATTTTCCAAAAAAAAAAAAAAAAATTTGAGAAACGCCAAATAAATAGGCCCTTTAAGTTAAGTTATGTGAAAAGAACAAAATTCATAATATATGATTTTTGTGAGGCGACTAATATTACTAAGATTCATAATTAAAGCTTTGTGAAAAGTACGTCTAGTGATAAACAAATCAATAAAAGGGAAATAACATGATATGTACCACTCAAACTGACATTTATCGTTATTTAAATGTTTGTTTAATGAAATGACCATCTTAAAATAAAAAGATAAATACAACTTGAGACATTTAAGTAACAGTACTAGAGTACTACTAGTCAATGTGTCCTAAAACATTTTTTTTAATTTCAAAATTGTTTTTCTTTTTTAACTTCAAAACCTAATGTCTCACACAAATAAATTAATGTCACTTTTGTATCAAATTAATATGACCTTAGTGAGAGAATGAAAATATATCTGAAAATTTATTTTTTATTTATATGTAAAATTTCTGTTTATAAGATCATAAAAATAATAGGCATATTTATGTCAATTTATCATCAAAATAATAATCAATAACGTACATGTAAAAAGAATTATAATTACAATTCTAGAATGAAAAGGACACATTAAAAAAACAATGACTATTCAATCTTGATATTGAATGACATCCTCCCGCCCGCCCGTTCTCAAGATACTAACAGGTACAGGAGTATATATAATCACTCAAATGACCTTATCAAACTAGTAAAAAGTCAAGTAAACTCTTTTATATTTTATACGTATTTGAATTAAGTACTTTGTACTTCTACATACATATAAAAGCAAACTATTTAGGGTTCGTTTGTTTTGATTATCAGAGATTATATTCTGAAAGTTGAAGATATCATACAAGTTGTTTACTCAATATAAAAGAAAAATGTGCTTTTATTTCTAAGGATATATATTCGAAATAAACTACCAAATTTATCTCTTATCCTAATTCACACAAATAATTTTTTAAATTTGACATAAAGTAAGTAACCTATCTCTTTTTTCTTGAGTCAAGACTTCAGGCTATTTACTTCTCCTTTTCTCATATAAAAAAGACCTACCACTTTTTAAAACTTAAACACACAATTCATTTAATCTTTGAAAATCCAAGAACTATTTAGATGTACGAAAATAAAATATTATCTCAAGGTTCTCTAGTTCTTTAAAATACTCTCGGAAAACTGAAAAAAAAAAGAAAGAAAAACAAACGACCCCTTAAAATTCTTTTTTGGAACAAGAAAGATACATGACTATTGATTAATTCATGGTGTCACTTCAAGTAAGAAAAATACTCGGATTGTTAATCTTTGTAATCTTGAATATATCTACTGCAATGTATATTGAATTTGAGAGAATATGTAAATTAATGCTGAATTTTATTGATATGAAAAATCGTACAATGATCAGCCTAAAACTTCCCTATAAATAGATATACATCAGGGATAGAAATGTAAATACACAGACAACTGAAAAACTAACTTCTTAACAATCTGGATCGGCCCAACAATCTGGATCGGCCCATTTACCAAATAACCCGAATAATATAACTAACCATTATTTGACCTAATTCCTAATTCAAATAATCTCAATTTCTTCTTCGTCTCTTCTATCATCTTCTTCGTCTCTTCTATCATCTTCTTTGCTGAAATCCTTTTATGTTACCCCCCACAAGCTGGAGCATACAAATTCTTAATGCCCAGCTTGGATAAAATCAGATGAAAATGAACGCGAGGTAATGGTTTGGTAAATATATCAGCTAATTGCGCAGAAGAAGAAATAGGTAAAATTTTGAGATTATTTCTGGCAATATGATCACGGATGAAGTGGATATCCAACTCAATGTGCTTAGTCCGTTCATGAAAGATTGGATTATGTGCCAAGTGAATTGCAGAGGTGTTGTCACAATATACCACCGGAGGTAATTTTATGTTAACCTTTAATTCCTGTAATAATTGTGACAGCCATATAATTTCTGTAGTTATAGATGCCATAGAACGGTATTCAGCTTCTGCTGATGAACGGGCAACAGTAGGTTGTCTCTTTGCCCTCCAAGAAATTAGTGAGTCTCCCAAAAAGGTACAGTAGCCTGTTGTTGACCTTCTAGAATCCAAACAGGACCCCCAATCTGAGTCACAGAAGCCAGTCAAAGATAAGTTAGACATTTTTGGATAAAAGAGGCCTTGTCCAGGAGTAGCTTTTAGGTATCTTAACAAATGATGGGTAGCTGATAGATGAGCATTAGTAGGATTTGATAAAAATTGACTTAGTTTATGAACTGAATAAGAAATATCTGGCCTAGTGATAGTTAAGTAAATTAACCTGCCTACTAGTCTTCTGTAAGGTGTAGGATCTTGAAGTAAATCTTTGTCATTAGATTTTAGAGGTATTTTAGGGTCCATAGGAATGTGGACAGGTTTACTACCTAAATAGCCAGTATCTTGTAAAATTTGTAGTGTATAATGTCTCTGAGATAATACAAGTCCAATGTTAGAATAAGCTAATTCAATACCTAAGAAATATTTTAACTGTCCTAAGTCCCTTAGTTTAAAAACAGAACTAAGTTTGGATTTGATATCTAAAATGAGGTTAGTGTTAGGGCCTGCAATTAAAATGTCATCAACATAAACAAGAATTGCAATAAAGGTAGAATTTTGACCAGATGTAAATAAGGAGTAATCAGACCTTGATTGCTGAAAATTAAGAGCTTGTAAGACCTCTGTTAACTTGTGATTCCATTGTCTACTGGCCTGTTTAAGGCCATAGATGGATTTTTGCAGTTTACAAACCAAAGGAGTAGTCATACCTGTAGGAGAAATTGTAGAAGTAGAAGTAGGAACTGGGTTGTATCCTTTAGGCAGAGTCATATAAACCTCTTCTTGTAAGTCCCCATTAAGAAATGCATTTGTTATATCAAGTTGATGTAAGTCCCAGTGCTGAGCCATAGCCAAGGCTAGAATGACTCTCACTGTAACTAACTTAGCTACTGGAGAAAAGGTTGCTGTATAGTCAACCCCTTCCTGCTGGGTAAAACCTTGTGCAACAAGTCTAGCTTTAAATCTCTCAACTGTTCCATCTGAGTGTCTTTTTATTTTAAATATCCATTTGCATCCTATAGGTATTTTATTAGGTGGTAAATGTTCAATTGTCCATGTTTTATTAATTTCCATTGCTTGAAGTTCTTCATTTATTGCTTTAATCCAATCTGGATGTTTAATAGCCTGTTTATATGTGGTAGGTTCTGAAATGCTTGATATATTAGCTATAAAACATTGGTGAGTAGAAGATGTGCATGAGTAATCTAAAACAGAAGAAATAGGATATCTATTATTACTATGCTTAGATAGGTTGCAATGATAATCTTGTAAATAAGAGGGAGGTTTGGGCTGCCTAGATGACCTTCTGATACCAGAAGGTTCATGTGTGATTTGTGATGGTTGAGATGAGTCAGAATTATGAGTGGGAGTTTGTAGAGCAGGAGGTGGACTGGATTGAGAAGGAGGATCAAACAAATGAAAGTTGGTGGTTTGTGTGTCAGAATCAATAGCAGTCTGTCCTCCAGTGAATTGGTTAAAAAATGCTAGGTCTTTAAAGGGAAATATGGTTTCATGAAAAACCACATTTCTTGAATGAAAGATGGTATGGTTTGTGATGTCTAACAACTTATAGCCTTTAATACCTGGGGTATAACCTAAAAATACACTTTTAATAGCCCTAGGATCAAATTTGGATCTATGATCCTTAATTGTAGAAACAAATGATAGGCAATCAAATACCTTAAGAAAAGAGTAATCTACTTGTTGTTTATATAAAATGGTGTAAGGACAAAGATTATTTAAAAGTGGAGTTGGAGTTCTATTGATTAGGTAAACTGAAGTAAGGATACTTTCAGTCCAGTAGGGAAGAGGCAAGTTGGATTGAAACATTAAAGATCTAGCTATGTTTAAAATATGTTGATGCTTTCTCTCTACTCTAGCATTCTGTTGGGGAGTTTCTGTGCAAGAAAATTGATGTAAAATACCCAATTTTGTGAATAAATCAGAAAAAATAAGTTCCTTAGCATTGTCACTTCTAAATGACTTAATGATAGTTTTAAATTGAGTTGAAATCATATTAATAAATTTTGGAATGATAAATTGCACATCAGACTTAGCTTGCATTAAAAATACCCATGTAAATCTAGATAGGTCCTCAACAAGGGTGAGGAAATATCTATAACCATTATGAGAGGGAATTTTAAAGGGACCCCATGTGTCACAATGAACAAGGTCAAAAAAATTAGAAGAAATAGAAGTGCTAGAAGAAAAAGGTAAAGTTTTCTGCTTGGCAAGGGGGCAAATGTGACATACATGTTTATTTAGAATAGGTAAAGAAGGTAAATCAATTACAGAATCAAGTAAATGAAGCCTATCCATGGCTAAATGACCTAGTCTATTGTGCCATGTTTCAACTGAAATTTTATTACAAAATGAAGTATGAGTAGATGGTGAGTGGTGCAGAATGTATAGGCCATCAATGAGGTCACCCTTGCCAATCATCTCCAAAGAAGTCAGGTCCTGGATAGTGAAATGTGTAGGTTCAAAATGTATGCTAAAGTTGGAGGAATCTAAAAGTGCACTAACAGATAACAAATTGAATTTGAAATGGGGAACATAAAGGACATTATGTAAAATGATTTTGTCATTTAGGTGAACTGAACCTTTAAAAAATGCAGGAATGATAAAGTTATTGGGGAGTGTGATAGTAGTATTAGAAGCAGGTACAAGAGTAGTGAAGTAAGTAATATTGTTACATATGTGATTTGATGCTCCTGAATCTATAATCCAACTATCTTTATATGTATTTGTTAGTAAAGTAATAGTGGAGGAACAGGTACCTGACTGCACATTGACTGTGCAGGATGTGGAGGATGTAGAGTTATCTTGTGGTTCTGTTGTACCAGTTAATTGAGTAGTAAAAAGCTTGGACAGTTCTGTGTATTGTTCTGGTGACAAGGTGTGAATGAAGTTCTGTATTGTAGATGTGGATTCTGATGTAGTTGAACCAACTGACATAGTGTTTATGCTTTGTGTTGTAGGTGGAAATCTTGGAGCAGGTGCCCTGTAACCAGGGGGATATCCATGGAGTTTGAAGCAAGTGTTTACTGTGTGACCAGGAATTTGACAGTGTGTGCAAAAAGGTCTGGGTGGTCTTTGAAAAGGAGTATTGTAGTTTGGTCTTGTTGTAGGTCTATAGTTTGTAGGTGAAGGGTTTCTGAATTGGTTTTGTGGTGGGAAAGTGTTTGCAGGAGGTCTATTTGGTTGGTAAGAAGTATTTGACCTGTTTGAAAATGCCATAGTATTGAGAGTTTCATTGGTCAGAGATGTAGAATTAATGGCCCTTTGGGTTTCTTCTTGTGAGACTAAATAGTAGGCTCTAGGGACATCTGGAAGAGGGTCCATTAATAGTAGTTGACTGCGAGTGTGAGAGAGGGATTCTTGAAGTCCCATAAGAAATATTAGGAGATATAAAATGTCAAAATAGTTTTCAAGTTGCCCACAAGTGCATTTAGGTCTGAAATTACATATTTCATCCCAAATTGCTTTAAGTTTTGAGTAATATTCATCAACTGATAGTGACTGTTGATGCAGGGTAAAAAGAGTCCTATGGAGTTGAAACATACGAGGTCCATGAGCTTGTTGAAAACGCTGCTTGAGTTCTATCCAAAGTGCAGTGGCCAGTGTATGGTTTTGCGCAGTGTGATTGATGATAGGGGAGAGGGAATTCAAGATCCAAGAAATTACAATTGTGTTGTTACGTTCCCAGTAATTGCAAAGATTGGTATCTTCAGGTGGTTTAGGTATGGATCCATCAATGAAACCTAGTTTATTTTTAACTTTGAGTGCACGGATCATGGATTTCGACCATGTTTGGTAATTTTAATCTGTGAGTTTTTCAGAAACTAAGAGGACACCTGGTCCATCAGCAGGGTGAAGATAAAATGGTGTGGAAGGATCCTCAATCTCAGGTCTTGTCCTTGAGACAGAGGATGAAGAGATGGTGGAATCAGTGTTTGGTGAAGAAGACATGGATTCAAGAAAGTGGTTCTTTGGTGATCAAAGGTGAGAAAAATTTTGTGTATATAAAGTAAAGAATGATGTTGTGATGAAGATGACAGACTTGAAGAAAGTTTTTGAGATTGAATCTTTGAATAATTTGTGAAGAAGATGAATAGAAATATTGGCTAGAAAAATTTCTCTACTGATACCATGTTAATCTTTGTAATCTTGAATATATCTACTGCAATGTATATTGAATTTGAGAGAATATGTAAATTAATGCTGAATTTTATTGATATGAAAAATCGTACAATGATCAGCCTAAAACTTCCCTATAAATAGATATACATCAGGGATAGAAATGTAAATACACAGACAACTGAAAAACTAACTTCTTAACAATCTGGATCGGCCCAACAATCTGGATCGGCCCATTTACCAAATAACCCGAATAATATAACTAACCATTATTTGACCTAATTCCTAATTCAAATAATCTCAATTTCTTCTTCGTCTCTTCTATCATCTTCTTCGTCTCTTCTATCATCTTCTTTGCTGAAATCCTTTTCTGTTACGAATAAGTATATATATTAATATTTGAGTTAATAGTACAGTTTAATATCATAAACTATGGAATTGTTATATTTACCTCTCTAATGTATAAAATGTACCACTTAGGCACTTACCCCCTAATATACGAAATGTAATTGTCACCCGTCTAGGTCATTGGTGAATAGTTAAAAATTTAACACAATTATTTTTTTCGAGTAAATATAAAAGAGTCCCAATAAATTTAATAATATTCCATTTTAAACCTCATATGCCACATATTTTATCTTTATACCTACATTCTACAAATACCTTCATTATGGAGACCTGAACAAGAATTTTCCTCACGGCACATTATATTAATACTCTTTGATTCTCAATTTTTTTTACTCTGATAGCTAAATGACCAAACTTTTTAATCTATTAAGTTGAAATTTTCACATTTATTTTGTTCAAAAGCTTTCAAATAATAATATATATGGTCTTATATAATATTATCAAATAATTATTGAAATAAACAAATAGATTATTTGTTATTCTTCAAACTTTAGTGAAGTTGATTGATCAACAGAATCAAAAAGTAAATATTATGAAATGAAATGACAAGTTGTATTAATAGAACACCCGTATATATTTATGTACGCATATGTGTAAATATAATATGGGCCCAAGATGTCCGGACCGAGCATTTTACTGATCTATAAAAGTCAAACAAATATTTTTTTAAAAATTAAACTTATTTTCAAAAAAATTCTCATCTGAAAATATTATTTTATCTGTAAAATAAATTTAAATAAATTATAACTTGACTTGACTGTATTATATATTTCCTTTGATGATTATACTTTAATTACATGTAAAGACCTTATTCAAATTAAATTGTCATCGTCTGGGTGGTGTAGTCGGTTATCACGCTAGTCTCACACACTAGAGGTCCCCGGTTCGAACCCGGGCTCAGACAATCGTTTTTGCTTTTTTATTTTTTGGGTGAAGCAAATTATTAAAATGGAGAAAAATATGCTAACAAAGTAGCATAAAACTTAGGCCAGTTAAATTATCGATTAGAAATGAGTTTTTTAAATACATGTTCTAGTTATTATGTATTCAAATCAAACTCCATGATCTATTAAAAAAGAAAGACGTTCTGGTGGGATTTCCACGAACCAGAAAAATTGCACACTGTTTGATTGTTCAATAGACCAGCTAGCTAATATACATAAATCAATTTTCTGTTTTATTTAATGGGGAATTTTTTTTTTTTTTTCCTTGGATAGACCTATTTGTAATTTTAGTATCATTGGATATGAAAATATAAATTTGGGACAATAAAATAGGTTTTTATTGCAACTTTAACACCAAACATAATTTTTTCCCAAAATTAATGATAATTTAACCCCTATGAAATGCATAATATTTAATTTATCCCCTCGTGGTTTAAAAAAGAGCATTTTAACCCCTGAAATTTTTGTAAAAATTTCACATCACCTCCCTGATATTTTTTTATATACGGTACTTTTTATCCACTTTTATTATGATAATGTGACATTTTACTCTTTGTGTTATGATAAATGTGGCAATTTACCCCTCCCCCCCCCCCCATGTTATAATGTAGTTTGCATGCCTACTCTCAATTTTGAAAAGTGAGTTACAAACTTACAATCTCCGACTGAAGGGGGTAAATTGCTTCATTAGAAAATGTACGGGGGTAAATTGATTTTTTTCCAAATTATAGAGAGGTAAATTGAACATTATGCATTTCATAGGGAGTAAATTGCCATTAATTTTGAAGAAAAAGTGAGTTTAGTACCAAAATTGCAATGAAAACCTATCTTATGATATCAAATTTGCATTTTTGTATCCAGTGATATCAAATTGCAAATTAGTCTATCATATGGTAAAAAAAATTAAAAAATCCGTTTATTTAAATTTTAAATCCTCTTTGTAGAAGTGAACGATGGCTTTGTAGAAGTGAACGATGGCTTGAGGACGGTTAATCGAGAATATATCAAAAGAAATATTTTGGGCCTGTTTTGTTGGTATTTGGGAAAGTAGTTTGTGAGAATTGTTGAAGTTTGTGAAATAATATCGATTTGCGTAATGCAGTTTGTTTGGATCTTGAGAGAGTGGTTTGAAAAATAAAGTAGGTGTAGGTTTATTTTTTAAGAGTTAGGTTATAGGTGTAAGATGTATACGACTCTATGTCAAATCATATTTGTTATATGAGATAAGTTGTATAAGAGATATGTTACTTTATGTCAAATCAAAATAGAGTTTATATAAATTTTGTTGAATTGTTCAAACTACCTTCTAGGTAGTGTCTTCTGGACTTAATGAAGAACATGTGTTGGTCTCTATTCTCTAATTAGTTCTGAGTTAATATATTGAATATTAATTATTGGTCCCTCACTTGACAAATGTTGCTCACTGAAGTTCAGAATGCACTACCTAGAAGGTAGTTCCGAATAATTCAATTTTGTTTAGAAATAAGAAAATTATTGTTTGTTTGGCTTTTGATAGAATAGTTTGAGAAAATTAAAAGATGAAAATTTACTTTTGTAAAGTAAAAAACATGTTTGTTTGAAATTTTCCAAACACAAAAAATTAAGAATCGCCAAACAGACAGGCACTTTAATTTTTGTGAAAAGAACAAAATTCATAATATATGATTTTTGTGAGGCGACTAATATTACTAAGATTCATAAATAAAGTTTTGTGAAAAGTACGTCTAGTGATGAACCGATCAATAAAAGGGAAATAACATGACACATGTACCAAGTCTCAAACTGACATTTATCGTTATTTAAATGTGTGTTTAAAAAAAAGGCCATCTTAAAATAAAAAGATATATACAACTTGAGACATTTAAGTAACAGTACTAGTCAATGTGTCCTAAAACATTTTAAAACATTTTTTTAAATTTCAAAATTGTTTTTTTTAACTTCAAAACCTAATGTCTCACACAATTAAATTAATGACACTTTTGTATCAAAACTGACCTTAGAGAGAGAATGAAAATATATCTGAAAATTTATTTTTTATTTATATGTAAAATTTCTGTTTATAGGATCATAAAAATAATAGGCATATTCATGTCAATTTATCATCAAAATAATAATCAATAACGTACATGTGAAAAGAATTATAATTACAATTCTAGAATGAAAAGGACACATTAAAAAAAAAAATGACTATTCAATCTTGATATTGAATGACATCCTCCCGCCCGCCCGTTCTTAAGATACTAACAGGTACAGGAGTATATATAATCACTCAAATGACCTTATCAAACTAGTAAAAAGTCAAGTAAACTCTTTTATATTTTATACGTATTTTGAATTAAGTACTTTGTACTTCTACATACATATAAAAGTAAACTATTTAGGGTTCGTTTGTTTTGATTATCAGAGATTATATTCTGAAAGTTGAAGATATCATACAAGTTGTTTTCTCAATATAAAAGAAAAATGTGCTTTTATTTCTAGGGATATATATTCGAAATAAACTAGCTAATTTATCTCTTATCCTAGTATACACAAATATTTTTTTAAATTTGACACAAAGTAAGCAACCTATGTCTTTTTTCTTGAGTCAAGACCTCAGGCTATTTACTTTTTAGATGTACGAAAATGAAAAAATATCTCAAGGTTCTCTAGTTCTCTAAAATACTCTCGGAAAACTGAAACAAAAAAAAAAAAAAAGAAAAACAAACAACCCCTTAAAATTTTGTTTGGAACAAGAAAGATACATGACTATTGATTAATTCACTGTGTCACTTCAAGTAAGAAAAATACTCGAATAAGTATATTAATATTTGAGTTAATAGTACAGTTTAATTAATATCATAAACTATGGAACTGTTATTTTTACCTCTCTAATGTATAAAATGTACCACTTACCCCCTAATATACGAAATGTAATTGTCACCCGTTTAGGTCATTGGTGAATAGTTAAAAATTTAACACAATTATTTTTTCGAGTAAATATGAAAGAGTCCCAATAAATTTAATAATATTCCATTTTAAACCTCATATGCCACATATTTTATCTTTATATCTACATTCTACAATACCTTCATTATGGAGAGAAAATTGCAGCCTCCGCAAACATAACTTCTACTTCATTGATCGATACTACAAAATACTTAGGTAAAAATATTGCAATTAAAGACGTTTTGACTTTTTCAATCACCTACTAGTTATATAATTGCTTATATAAAAATACATTTTTTGATACCATTCAATTGATTAAAAAAAAAATAAAAAACCTTTTGTGTAATTTGATCGAGTTTCCTATATTTTTTTTTATCAACTAGACTGTGTATTTTAAGCTTGGACCGAAGAGTGCAAAGGGTGTAGGTTCTCCCCAGTATGGTATCTCCAGTAGGATTCGAACTTGAATCTCGCCTCTGGGGGTCGTAAGTTACTACCACTTGGTCCAACCACCTTGGGTGAGTTTCCTATATATACATATACATCGAAAGCTTAATAATCACAAGTTACAACAGGATACAGAGGAATGGAGGGCAATAGATATTGGAAGCAAGAAAAAAAACAAAATTTACCTATGGCTCCATTATCAACAAGCCCCAATACTACTTGTAGTAGTTTATATCATTTCACTCACCGCCACCCCCTTCAACTCCTCTACACCCCCAATGAATTCCTCTGCAATGGATGCAACGAATTAGGTGTGTCCGGCCCAAAATTCTCCTGCATCAAATGCAGAGGATTTGACCTCCACGAATACTGCGCCACGTGTGCCGCCACCACTTTCTCCACTCTCCACCCCCACCCTTTAACCTTAGTCAACAAACGAGTCAACGGTCGGAAGTGCGATCTCTGCGGGGACCTCGTTAATGGCCTCTTCTACACGTGCGGTGGGTGTAACTTTGACCTACACCCCCTCTGCACGAAGTTGCCTATGCATGTGAACGTATTCCCATCAGAGAAGGATTTGCAGAGGCAGAGCAGTGGTACTACTACTAGTGGAAGGAAAAGGAAAAAGATATTTTCTATATTGGGGAGGGTGGCTATTGCAGCTGTGGTAACTTCCGTGGTTGGGGTTCCCTTTGGCGTTTGATTTGATTTCATTATATGTACATGTACATGTGTGTGTGATTGTGTGTGTGATGATCTTGATCAACACCACATAAAATAATATATGGTTCATGTGTATGTGTGTGCTTGTTTTGATTTATCCCTCCCTCCCTCCCTCCCTAAGGTGTTTAATTCAATATTTATAAACGAATCGACCTGGAACGAGTTCAAATAAATATCGAGTAATTCTGTCAGTTTTTAACTTATCGAGTTGTGATTTTATGGTTTGTTTAAGTCTCTATAGTGATACATATATGATATATACTTGCCCCATTCCTTGAGTTTGTAAATGAATTTAGAGATTACTCATCAAAATACAAGCAAATCATGATAAGTGTACGTAATACATTTATTCGTCGTGTGATTGAATTCAAAGTATTCAAATGTTATGAGATTAAATATGTTTGATCAAATCAAATTTGAGCAAAACAATATTCCCAAAACCTGCACTAAGATAAATAACAAATTTAATTAAACTTATACTCTATTTTCTCCACCAAACTATGTGATTATGATATATCAAGGGATAAAAAAAAGTAAAGAATACTTGTGTTGTAATGAACCTTTTTCTTTGAAAAAGGTGTAGTTTTGGTTTCACAAGACTGGCTCCTCAATACTTTTAATTAATATCACAGTTTACACTTCTGATCCTTATTTGTAAAAAGTATTTTTTGCTTTAGTTTGGTCCTATTCCTATCTAGACTAGTGGGACAAAAAATGTAAATGAAGCAATCCTATGGAGCATAACATGCTAAATAAAAATTACTCGAAATCGGCTTGCATTTATTTCTATTAAAGCTCATTTTAATGCATTTAAATATCAAGTTCAATAATATTCTAGAGTTTGATAAGAAAAATGTCACATTATGGTCGACTCGATTCATCTGCATCCTAAACTATGTTATAAATAATTTCTATTCAAAAAAAATAAATTGCATGTTATTCATTAAATTAAATGACTTAAAGACCCTATTCACATTTATAATTTTTTTTTTTTTTGATAATTCAGGTGTACAAGCTTACACTAAAACTAATTCTGGACCCTCAGAACCCTTGCCCTAAAAACCTGAAGGATGTAAATCGCGGGATGTGCCTCCACCAAGCATCGGGATCCCACCATATGTATGTGGATGGGTTTTTGTCCGGTCTCGCGGATTTTATGGGATCGAGACAAAACTCTTTCAAATGAATTTTCGTCAAACCCATAAAATCATCAAATATTTATTTCAAAAACTCTCACTCAAAATCTTAAAACCTATAAAATATTGATTTGATACCTACCACCTACTTTTTCTCCAAAATTTCACTAAAAAAAATATTGATTTGACACCTGTCACCTACTCCATCTGTCCCATATTATCTGTCTTTTTAGAGAAATTTTTTTGTCACTTTAGAATTTCATTGGACTATTAAATACATATTTTTCTATTTTGCCCTTATTTAATGCATCTAAAAGATAGAAAGAGAATAAGAGAAAAAGTAGGAGAGAGAGTGTGTAAAGTGTAATAGTTAATGGTGAGATAAAATAAAGAATAAGAGTATTTTAGGAATATAATTTATTTTTCCCTAAAATTGAGGATATTTAGTAGGTGCCTTAATATGTGTTAAAACATGTAAAATGACAAATAAATTGGGACAGAGGGAGTACTTTTTTTCCCTAAACCCGAACATCCAAACTCAATCCAAGTAGGGTTTTAATTTATTCAAACCACAAATCTCAATAGCCAAAACTCATTCAAATGAGGTCTCAAATAATTCGATGAAATCACCCAATCTATTTTTTTAAATCGAAACCCGCGAAACCAAACCAAAGTTCATCCAAATAGGACCTAAATTATCCGTCTTAATGGCTGGCTATGGTGAAGTTGATTAATTAATTTCTTACGCAAAATATAATTCGGGTACTTGATCACGCATAATAGTAAATTTTAAGAAAACCTACTTTTAAAGAACTAATCTATGATTATTAAATAAAAATTTCAACGTAGCTACGTCAACAAATTCACCCTTTGGGCCTTCTGCTAGATCATTAAAATTAAAACAAATAATGTGATGATAATATGATAAACTCTAGTAACGTTTTTAGTGGCGTTGGACTAAGAAACGTGTGTTGTCATAATATCATGCATACACTTTTCAGGTCTTGCATCTCGAAAAAAAAGCACCAAAAAAGTTCTCTCTATTTGAAGAAATTTCCCATTCCAATAGTATGATTAATTGCAGAACAGTATCTGTCTTTTGTTGAATCAAATGGAGGAGTCCTTCACCACTCTACCAAGCAGCCATTTACTTGGCTCTGTTCCCGTAAGCTCTCTCCTATTCACCTAAATTTGTCAATTAATCCTTCCATTTCTGATCTACTTGAAAAATGTCGCGATCAGGAGTTTACTTTTTCTACTTTTCATGAATTGTTTTATTGTGCAATTATTTAGTTTGACAATATTGGTGATTTGACAAATAATTAGTGTTATCAGATGTGGATTTGTCATTTTTCAGTGCCCTAATAAATATTGAAAATTAACAGTTTCGGATGGCAGTATTATGATCTTATCTGTATTTAATTAGATTCTGTTTGTTTGGAGACTATGGATATGGTTTGAATTATTGATTTTAATTCAAGCAAGACGAAAAACGAACACTATGTAAAGCAATAGTGCTATTATTTGTAGCGATTAATGACGGAATTTGGTAACTAGGTGAGAATTTACTGATTAAAGGTTTTTGTGATGTCCAGGCTGTTGTTGGCGAAGGAAAGAAAGTTACTAGCCAAGAAGGTACATGTGATGATTTTATACTTACTGGTTTGTTCTTTTAGACAGTTCATTTTCTGATGTGAATGTTAAATTTCATGTAGTTCCTGGTGCAAATTTGCAAATATTTCCGCCGAATAATGGTGGAATTGGGGGTCAAGGATATCAAACTCTAGGAGCTACCAGTGGTATGTAATACTATCGGCATTTTTATTGTGGCACATACTTTACAAGGAATGTGGAGTGCTTAATTACAGAATTTTGTATTTATTTCACATTGCACCAAATAGATAGAAGGTATCAAATCTGAGATTTGACATTAAGGTTTGTTAGAGATATTCTTACCCAATGGAAAAATTGTCATTTGAATTACTACGATTATTAATTTATTATGGAAATCTAGGAGCAAGAAAATTGCTTTCTATGTAAAAGATAATTAATAACAGATTGTCTGGCATTAGGGAACTTCTTGCTACTAATCACTGAACTTTTTCTAGAACTTTTGCTACTTCTTTACTTTCTTTTATTAAGCTTGAGAATGTACCATTTTGTATATTTGTAATGTCATCACTTACAATAATATGTACAATATCATTTTAGTAATTATGTTGCTACTGATTTTCCTCTACTTAATGATGTGCAAAGTAAAATTAAGTTATTGCAGTTTCTGCATTGTTTGTCATACTATTCAGTTTATTTTTATTCTTCTTCTTTTTGTTAAATTGGACATCCATTAACAATTAAGTATTACCTAAGTTTGACGATGTGGTGCAAATCATTGGCATGTAGTTTATCTAAAAAGAAGATTTCTTGTGATTTGTTTCATTATCCATTTCATTATGGAAATGTTAAAGTGATGAAAATTGCATAGTACTAATAGATAAAACTTATCAAAAAAAAAAAAAAAAGATAAAAGAATTTGGGGATCTTTTTTGTGTATTCGTACAAACAAACTTAGTATAGGTCTATGGCAAGAAACAAAGTCTTCACCGAGATCTTTGTTGATTCCTTTGAGTGTATGATGTTTAATTTTCTTAGTTCTGATCCGTTTGTGATTTTATCCTAATAAATGAGTTCATGTGATTTAAACTATATGTTTGGATGAGAAAGGTGAATCCATACTAATTTTAAAGGATGTCCTTTAAATATTATTTTTGATGTTGCATCGTTTGTCATTAAGACACTGTAACAGGTTTGCAGTTTATTACTATAACTCAAACCAGCTAACTATGTGTTATATCTATTGTATGCAGATGGAGCTGCGCAAGAGCCAAATAACAACTGGAAGGGTTTCTTTAACATCTATTCGTACACACAATATTTCAATGTAGATACAGACATTGTGTTGAACAGATTGATCAGTTCTTTGTATCCTATACAAGGAGATTTTGTCAGCAAGATTGATGCAAACCCCGACCTGTAAGTTGTTCTAAGCTAGAAGGACCCATGTTGTCATTCTTGTTGAAGTACTAAATTTTCAATATTTTTAATTTAAAAAACTTTGTTATATTTGGTTTTCGGCCTAGTCTAATGTTATATGGACTCTAGCCTGGACCCTCGTTTGAACATGGGGGTATATGTTTACCCTAGGAAGGGCTTTACTTAATGGAGAAGTTATTGATGTATGTTTTATCATATACATAATTGATGTTAGCTTTTATATCTTGGGATTAATATCCATAGCTAGACTAAGAAAGGGGCAATATGTCATTAATCATATGACTTCTTGTTATCGTGGCAGTTTTGTCCCTCGTTGCATTATTCCCTTTTTCCCATGTTTTCAGCTATGGGCTTGTCTGGATCTCCACGACGTTGGTTTTTGTGATTGCCTCCCTTGGAAATTGTGCTACCTATCTAATGCATAGAAGAAATGACCACAGTACTCCTTGGAATTTTGATGTCAGTTATTTAAATATGGCAGCAGGTTCCATATATGGTTATGCGCTCATAGTTCCTCTGGCATATTACTTTTTGCTTCAATACTTGGGTTCAAGTGCCAGCCTCGTACGCTTCTGGTGCTTGTGGGGATATTCCCTTTTCATCTTCATCCTGAGCTCCGTAAGTATCTGTGTAAACTATTCCTATATATTCCTCTAGACTTCTTCAGAACCCAAGTCCTTATCTATTTCGTATTTTGATCTTTATAAGGCTTAGAAGGTTTATATGCTTTATTATCATTAACAGTTTGATTAAGTGTTCGTTTGAGCTTTACTTGAAATGAACTCATAGGTCTTAGAGTAGAATGTGATTTTAATGCACTTTGACTCAATATAAATACCCTTACATAGGGCGCCGCAATCCGACCATGCTTTTATTTAGCCGGCTATTTATCTTTTCTCTTCTCTTTTGTAGCTAATCTTCCCAATTTGACATCTAACATTGTTTCTTTTCATATGTCCAGTTTCTTTTGGTTATTCCAGTTGAGTTTCTACGGTGGATTATAATTTTAGTTGCTGGTGCCGCATCAGCAAGCTTTGTTGCTTTAAACCTCCGATCATACATACAAACTACCGATCTTACAATTGTGGCTATCTCAGCATTTGTGCTGCAAATGGGATTGTCAATCTTCATCAAGATGTGGTTCTTTGCTTAGCTTGATGATAATTCGATGCAATTTCAGTCGTTTTCTTTTCCAAGGAAATATAGTTGGTGTTTTTGTATGTAGCAGGTTTAACCGTTTGGCGATGTTTGCTCAATATTTTATCCTTTGAAATGAATGACACGCAGTGAGTATGGTTAAGAACTGAGTGTTTGAAGTGGGTTGAGTTGTAATTAGGGATTGTGAGTATCTTGAATATTGAGAGATTTGGACATGTAATAAAGGTTTAGTTAATGTTTGTTATAGTCTAACATTGTTGTAAAACCTTTTTGTAATTAGTTGACATTGCTATTTAATTTTCTATATATAATGAATTTCAGATGGCTAGTTTCTAGTGATAATGCCCATCAATATTCTGTTACTTTTTTTATTTTCTTTTTGAAACTCGATTTGGTTATGTGAAAAAATTGAAAGCCTGAAGGTTGGTGTTCCTGCATTGTACTGACCCATATATTTGTTCTATGTGTACAAGTCTATGGTGGTGTTCAAACTTATAAAATCACTTTTCTGCATTATTTCATTTAAAAGTATTTAATGGCGTGTTTTCAGTTTCAACTTCTCCATTAAATTTTTTAAAAAAAGCTAGAAAGGATAGAAAAAGCAAAGCATCAATAGGAATGTTTCTAGCTTTTGGTGGTATATTTTCCCTTTTAATTTGCAAATACTACTCAATTACTTTTAAGCGATTTTTCAAAAATCTCTAAATTAAGTAAAAGCTCAAGCATTTGAAAACACCACCTATGTAATGAAGTATGAGTTTGTTGTAGAAGCTTTTATTATTAGATGAGAGACTTGTGATTTTTTACCACATTGAATTTTGCTGGAGAGCAGTTTGTTTGGCTTTTTTCAAAATTATTTTGTGTATGGGAAAAGCGAAACAAACATATATTCTATTTTTTGAAATAATTTTTCCATCTCTCCATTTTTGCAAAATACTTTCTCAAAATCCAAACAAACAATATTTCTCTTATCTTTTTAAGGAAAATTATACAAACTCAACTCTGATTTGATATAGAGTAACTAATTTCACATAACAAACATAAATTGACATAAAATCTTACATATCCTACACTTTCAATTTAGGCTCTAACCCGCGAGACCGGATCAAAACCCTTCCAAATGAGTTTCCGTCAGATTCAAGAAACCCACAACAAACCTACACCCAAACTCTTAAAACCTATAAAATATTGATTCGACACCTACCATCTATCCCCCCTCCCCACAAAATTCTCTAAAAAAAAACATTGATTTGACACCTACCACTTATTTTTTTTTTTTCAAACCACAAGGAATTCAACTTTTTCAGAACCACAAAATCAACATCCAAAATCTAATCAAATGAAATTTCAAGGGTTAATATGGAAGCAGTTTGGCTAGGTTTGGTCTCGGTTTGGTCTCAATAAGAAGTTTCAGCGAAACCTGTGAAACTCGATTTGGATAATGTTTTCAATGAAATATTTAGATTGTAAAATATTATTAATAAATAGTTAAAGGGATTTGAAAATTTGAGATTTTATTTGGATTGGAGTTAAGATTTGAGATAATATATTATATTATATTGTTTAATAATTAAAATGATGAATATTATAGTGATGATTAAGAAGTGGTTGTAATTATTTTATTGTGATTATTATAATAATTTATGTTATTATAAATATAATGTATATTTATTTAGTGAGATAATTAATTATTTTTTATGTTGTAGTATATATACAATATTAAAATGAACTTAATTTTTGCCTACTAAAATAATAGGATAAAATATTTGAAATTACAATTAAATATTATAATAACAATTGATAAATATAAAAAATAATTATGTAAAATAATAAGATAAAAATTAATAAAATGTAAATATAATACTTCTATTGAGAATTAATGCTATCATAAAAATTAATAGTCTAATTAATCCAATTAAAACATAATACTTTTTATTGCGACTGGTGGCGTAGGGAGAAATTAAAAAAAAAAAAACCAATAAACTAAGTTAATAAAGAAAAAAAGGAGAGATGGGCCTGCCCCAAAAAATAGGAACTAGAAAAAACAAAAGAGATGGACGCTGACAATTTGTCTTGTCAGCGTCTTTGCCATGAAATCTGGGTTTGGGCAAGTCTTACCCAAATTGAGTTTAATCCAGTTTGGACTCTCATTCAAATTGGGTCAAATTACATTCATATAAACTTCAAACGTTTCATTGAAATCATCTAAATTATGTTTTTCAAATCACATTCGAAACTGAGTTAAAACTCATTCAAATAGGACCTTAACTCTTTCAAAAAACTTCATCTAAAAAAAAAAAAGGGTTTTTTGCACTTTGCACCCCCGAAACATGGAAAATAGGCACTTTGCACCCCCGAAACTTAGATTTAGCACTTTGCACCCTCGAAATATGAAAAATATAGCACTTTGCACCCTATTTTATTTTCAAGCAAAAATTCAAGGGCAAAATAGGTAATTCAATAGTAATGGCACTTTGCACCCTCAAAACTTGAGAATTTCGCACTTTGTACCCCCAAAATAGAATTAGCACTTAATACCCTCTAATTAAGAACAAATAAGCAACTTCCACCCCCGATACACAATAAATGGAAAATTTGCACCCCAAAATACAAAATTAACACTTACCACTCTCAAATTAAAAAAAAAAAAAAAAACTCAAACCCCTCATTTTTTTTGTCAAAGTTGACTATTGGAGTGAAAAAATCTAAGGCAAAATAGGTAATTCATTTTTTTTCCTTAAATTTTGCAAAATACAATTATAAATACTCGAATACTTATTTCTCTCTCCATCTTTCTTTTCAACAATATAACCATAAATAATTTAATAAAGTACAAGTAAACTTCTCGAAGATTCTTGAAGACTCATTGTCTACTTCAAAATATCAAAGACCCATAAATTATTACCTATTTTGCCTTAAATTTTTTTCACCTTAATGGTCATCCTTGCCGGAAAAAACAAGGGGTTTGAGTTTTTTTTTTTTTTTTTAATTTGAGGGTGTTAAGTGTTAATTTTATGTTTTGGGGTGCAAAGTGTTCATTTATTGTGTTTTCGGGGTGCAAGTTGTTAATTTGTTCTTATTTAGGGAGTGTTAAGTGCTAATTTTATTTTGGGGGTGCAAAGTGCCAAAGATTTACAATAGAATTACCTATTTTGCCCTTGAGTTTTTGCTTGAAAATAAAAGAGGGTGCAAAGTGCTTCATTTTTCATATTTCAAGGGTGCAAAGTACTAAATCTAAGTTTTGGGGGTGCAAAGTGCCTATTTCCCATGTTTCGGGGGTACAAAGTGCAAAAAATCCAAAAAAAGAAGCTCTTTTAAAAAGCTTACACCTATTTTATTTCTCAATCTATTTTCTCAAAACTCAAACAAACAACATTACACAAATCATAATTATTTCACAAACCTCCACTATTTTTCCAAACATATTTCTCATGATATAAAACATTTTTTTCATGATCTGATGACAAATTTTACCCTTTAAGTCAATTCTAACTATAGAATGGTGATATGGAAATCAAATCTTAATCTTTAATTTAAAATTTGGCTGTAGAATAATGATAAGTAAATAATATGGATGTATAGTAACTATAACTCCGACAGGGTTATACGAAAATAAAAACTAGTTAGGAATTAGTAGTAAATGTCTATTTGTCGCTTAATTTTATACGATAATTAATTTAGTTAGTGATTATAATATCAAAAAATCAGAGTGGCGCAGCGGAAGCGTGGTGGGCCCATAACCCACAGGTCCCAGGATCGAAACCTGGCTCTGATAAAAGTTGAAATAAGAGAAAGCTTCTCTATGCCACACTTTTTTTTATGTGAGCAATTTATTTTCAAATTAAGTCTCTGTTTTGTTTAAGAATTTCTTTATTTTTTATATCTTTTATATAAGAGAACCACAGTTATTTTTATTTAGGATTAATTTAAGAATGAAATCATTGGAAAATGCCTAAATTTCTATAGTTGTATAAAAATATTTGACAACTTAAAAAACTTTATTTCTGTACATCACTATAGCTACATAAATTGTAACTATTTTTATGTATTTCAAATACAAAAAACTAACATTTTTTTAGATAATATTTGCTCAACCGCAACTCTATTAAGATTAATTCTCTAAAAATCAATTCTTCTCAAGATTTAATTATTATACCATTAAAATTATTAAAAACATATTATTGGGCCAATACTATCCTATAAACTTTGAAAATGAATTAATCAAATAAAAGTTTATGTTTCTTTGATAATACAAATGTATGTTTTTGTCAAGGATTGGTATACAAGTAATCAAATCAAAGTGTAACTCTAAATCGTGAGAATAATGACCACTTTTTTCATAGTTTGGCACGAGATGCAGCTTATAGCAATTTTTTCTTTTTTTTTTGGTGATAAGCAACTTATAGCAATTAAACATGCATTACTAAATTGTGTATTATATGCAATGTGTGTGATAACGTTGTACATTGATGTCCATCAACAAAAGAGAATTGATCACTTTGTGGTGGAAGAAAAGTGGAAGGAAAATATTACACAAATATGTTACTTACAAATATTTATTTAATTTAGTCGTTTTAAAGGATTTGTGTTTGGACAAACATTAATCAATACTTACATGGAACGAGGTCGAGTGGTTGAAAACATGCACAATTCATTATAGCCAAGTTCGAAATTTTTTAAATTCTGCCAATTTTGATAAAATGTTATTTAAATTATATAACAAATTCAACTCCAACAGATTCTGTCTTGGAAATTCAACCGTATCTATTTTAAACACATCAAACGCATATCACTTAAAAGATGAAACATAATCCCAATATCCAACTTGCCCACAAACTTAAAATTCTAGTTAACTTTTCATTGACCGATAATGAGAAATGGGCCTCTTTCTATATATAAGATGGTGTTGATTCCTTTCCTTTATTTTAGCTTTCCTGTGCTTATCAATTTGAATTTCAGGAATTTGGATGGGATACAATTGGAATCCCACACGAAATTCCTAATATAATTGAGAGATTCTAATTTAATAAATCAAATATATTATTAATAAATAATATGAGCACTTAAATATATTACAAACATAGAGTATAACTATAACACAAAATAAAGTATTTTAACATATAATTTTATATGTATAAACAAATTGGATAATTGAGTATCACATTATATTTATACATAAAAAAAAAAAAAAATTGGCTTTCAGATTAATATTTCAATTACAAGCAGAAACAAATTCTCTCTTTTATTGTTCTTATTTTAGTTACGCAAAATTGCAAAAATCATCCCAAACTAATTACTAATTTTGGATTTTCGTTCCAAACTATTTAAGTTGGCGAATTTCGTCCCGTAATTTAATATTTTTTTGGAATATCATCCCACTGTTAATTATAAGACGGAAATTGCGCATTTTTTGTTGAATTATCACATGGCTGCTTACGTGTCATGTCATGGTAAATTTTAACATGAATAATTATATAATATTGCAGAATTCGTCCCAATCTAATTACAAGATTGAACCGTCATTTTTATTAAATTAGAAATTTAGGACTAAATTCATACAAAATGGTTAGTTATGGGACGAAATTCGGCGAGTTGATATAGTGGGACGAAAAATCAAAATTGTAATTAGTTTGGGATGATATTTCAAACAAATATTAAATTGTGGGATGAAATTCGGTGAGGTAATATAGTTTGGGACGAAAATCCAAAACCACTAATTAATTTGGGACGTTTTATGCAATTTTACCTTTTATTTCTAAGGTTCGAAGTTTTGTTTGTTTTAATTTGACCGTGGGCTTTTTATTCGTGCACACAACAATTAAAGCATCAAGATTGTTGTATATTGGGAGACTGCCGATGATATATGTGCACTGAAGGCACCATCGGAAACATTGCCTTAAGGACATTGTAAATTGTAAGCATCAGTCTTACTTTATATTTTCGTGTATTATGTTTTTACATAAACAAATTTTGGCTTTCAGATTAATATTTCAATTACAAGCAGAAACAAATTCATTATTGTTCTTATTTTATTTCGGCAAAATTGCAAAAATCGTCTCAAACTAATTACTGATTTTGGATTTTCATTCCAAACTATTCAATTTGGCGAATTTCATTTAATATTTTTTTGGAATATCGTCCCACCGTAAATTATAAGACGGAAATTGCGCATTTCTCGTTGAATTATCACATGGTTGCTTATGTGTCATGACATGGTAAATTTTAACATGAATAGTTATATAATATTGCATAATTCGTCCCAATCTAATTACAAGATTGAACCGTCATTTTCATTAAATTAGAAATTTAATATTGGGACTAAATTGATACAAAATGGTAAGTTATGGGACGAAATTCGGCGAGTTCAAATAGTTTGAGACGAAAAATCAAAATTGTAATTAGTTTGAGACGATATTTCAAACAAATATTAAATTGGGGACGAAATTCGGTGAGGTAATATAGTTTGGGACGAAAATCCAAAATCATTACTTAATCTGGGACGTTTTCTGCAATTTTACCTTTTATTTCTAAGGTTCGAAGTTTTGTTTGTTTCAATTTGACCGTGGGCTTTTTATTCGTGCACACAACAATTAAAGCATCAAGATTGTTGTATATTGGGAGACTACCGATGATATATGTGCACTGAAGGCACCATCAGAAACATTGCCTTAAGGACATTGTAAATTGCAAGCATCGGTCTTATTTTATATTTTCGTGTATTAGTTCAAGTATTCTACGGATTAATTTCAACGAAGCATGTATATTTACATGCTTTAACAAGTGCCGAAGCTAGACGATTATTGGGGGGGGGGGGGGGATAATTTTTGATTGCAAAGTCGATTGTCTTTTTTTTTTTTTTTTAAAATAACAAAAACTAACTTTAGTAAATACTATAGTTTATCCATCAAAAGATAATAAAAAAATGTAATAGCAATTTTTTTTGTTCAAAATATGAAGAAATATAGTAGATTTGTTTTAGATGTCATTAAATAAATGATTCAAAATATTGAAAAATTAATAAAGTATGAAAATTTGTAAGATTTATCTAAATCAAGCTTTTATTAAGTAAAAATACCTGCATAAATAATACATAAAGCAAAAATAAAACAAGTAAAATGAAGTTGAGAGTTCGTATTTGAAGTTTGAACCAAGAACCTCAACAATTAATGGAACATGCACCATCGGGCCAATAATTAATTTTGTTTGACAAGTGCCAACAAATTATGTTACGTATACCGTTTGCCAAAATTTTCTTGGGGGCTCCAGCCCAAAAGAGCTCCGCCACTGGCTTTAACAATGTGTGAAATTATGTGTTTGTATATTATTGGTTATATTTCATGTTTTGTGAAATATATAAGTACAAAAATTATTAGACACCAACAATATAGATCACCGGGCGTCCACGTTATAAAGTGAGTTTAGGGTTTTGTAAATTGAATCCTACTTGAGTGCTAGATTTAAAAATATTTTATAAAATTACATGAACTCAAATAATGTATTTTAAACATATAATTATAAGATCCATGAATATATTCATAAAGTTGTCTATCAAATAAATTATAAATATGAAATGAACTGAGTCGAGACTCGAGATTGAGGGGTGTTTGCAATAGCTTCTCCATCTGGAAAAGCAGTTGATTTTGCTTAAAGTAATTAAAAAGTACTTTTAGGAAAAAGCATGAGGTGTTTGCAAAATAAGGTAAAAAGTAGCTTAAAGCAATTAAGTAGGTGTTTGCAATTTCTGAAAAACAGAATATAGTAAGTTTTTTGTTTTATATGAATTTTATTACAAGTCATCTTTTACCCTTAACTTGGCATGTTCATACATTAATTTTATTTCATATAAATTTTATTACAAGCCCTATTTTACTCTATACTTGGCATATTCATAAATTAATTTTAGCAACTAAGATCACACCAAACAATGTTATAATTATATATATAAACCATTGGCTAAACTTTATCAAATCAAATGGATCAAACAAAATTATTATAAATCATTAAGAAAGTTTATATTTAATTATAATGATTCAAACAAAATCACCTAAATATTAACTAAGTTTTTTGTCAAATAATTATGAAGAAATCAAGGTTACTTGAATCATTTACAAAGTTTAAATCAAATCAGAATGAATACTTTAGCAAAATAGAAACAAATCAGACTAACAATAAGATATTAGTGAAATCAAAACAAACAAACAATAAAAAAATAAATAAACAAGTTGAGCATAAAAGACTAACTAATTTTAAATTACCACTATAGAAAATCTTATAATTAGCGAACAAACAAAAATAATAAGACCCAATATAAAATTAAAAAGGGCTACAACAATGTACAAAGCTAAACTAGAAATTAAAAAAAAAAAAAAAACATATGAACTATATATTTTGAATCGAAGACAACACACAAACAAAAATAACTTTTTGTTGTAAAAATGAGTATCATATTTTTTATAGTCATTTCCCGCAAGAATATAAATAAAAGGGAAATTTACCTAGACACCCCTGTTTTTAGGCCTAATTACAGGAACTTACCCTCTTGTTTGAAATATTACCAAGACACCCCCTCTGGCAAAACAGTATTACAAGATGACCCCTTACGGCGTCAATTTTTAACGGCAGAGGATGACGTCATCAATTTATTTAAATATTTTTCCAATTTTGCCCCCAAGGGGTGTATTTGCAATATATTTTGTGTTACAGGGGGTGTCTTTGTAACCGTGTAATAAATATTATAAATAAATTTATTAAATTTTAAAATTATAACAAACCAATTTAAAATTTAATAAATTTATTTACAATAACACAATTCGATGAATAAAGCTTTAATAACTTTACAATAACACTTTTTCATTAAAAAATCAAACAAACCAAATTAAAATTTATTAAATTTATTTACAATAACACAATTATTTAATAACATATATTTTCAATAACAAAATTCGATAAATAAGATTTCAATAACACATATTTCCTTAAAAAATAAAATAATCCTATTTAAAATATAATAAATTTATTTACAATTATGGTAAATAAAGTTTTAATAACGTTTATTTTCATTTTAAAATCAAACAAACCAAATTAAAATTTATTAAATTTATTTACTATAACACAATTATTTAATAACATATATTTTCTTACAAAAAAAAAACCCTTTTAAAATTTAATAATTTATTTACAATAACATAGTTGGTAAATAAAGTTTCACTTTAATAACAAATATTTTTCTTACAAAAATAAAACTAACCCATTTAAAATTTAATAAATTTATCTACAATAACACAATTCGAATTTTTGAAATCCAAAGAACTTTTCGGGATCTAGGGCTTGGTGATTTTGTTACGGGATTATTGCATTTTGGTGCCACAACTTAACTTAAGCTCACTAGCATTTTTACCCCATATCTTTTTTACCTCATATCAAAATTAGCCCGAAATCGCCCATGTGCAGGTCATGTGACTTGTAAATTGTGAATTTTGACCAAATCAAAGTGGAAGTTTGAGTTTTTCTATAAATGTAGAGACATATTATAAAGGTGAAAAAGTACAAGGCCAAGGGCTGATTTTGCGAAGATGCCAAACTGCCATTGACGTGAGCTTGGCAAATGAGGAAGCTTCAATTCAGCACCAAATTGGACAAGGTTGGTACCAAAATGACCGCCACACCGAGGGGAGTCTATGGCTGAAAGGGGAGGCGGGTGGGTCAAGCTCCACTGCCGACGGCGGCGTAAAATCGAAAAAAGTACCAAAATCGTAGATCTGAAAATAGAGTGACGGGATGGACTTTGAACTGATAATTAATGCTTGGGATTTGTAGAGGACGTGAAGACGAGTCTATAGCCATCAAATAGAGCTCGAACCGTGTCCGGAGTCGCCGGAAAAGTGAAAAAAATGGGTGTTGGAGCTTGTAGCGGCGGCGGCTGTTGGGATTCGGTAAGATAAACAGCCCTAGGCACAGCGGAATATAAAAATTTTAGGACTTCTTACGGAATCTTGCCAGGATACTACTCTAGGTGTATATATATGAACATAAGTAAAACGATAGTATAAACAGTTGTAGTTATACCTATCTCCTTGCAAATCCTTAGCTAGCAAAAACGAACTCTGAATTTCTCCTCAGCCAAATCGATCCAAGCTCTGCAGCAGCGCCCCACGTGTTGCGCCTCTACGGGTTGATACACCACAATTACACGAAAATAATAAATCTTGATCAGCTAGAACACAAGATATATTATGATCTAGGATATAGGAACGATTTTGGAACAAGAATCGAAAACGAAAATTCTTCCAAAAGAAGAACAGGGTTCGGTCGATTGCAGTGTGGGAGAGGGAGAGAGAATTTTTGCTCTTGCTCAATTTTTGCTTATGGAGTTATGTGAAAAATAACTACAAGAAGGCTACTTATAGTTATCTCTCTAACCTAGTCCTATTAGGACTAGGGCTCTTCTCTCCTACATGGGCCATGGCCCTCTTTAATTAGAAGACCAAGTCTTCTAATTAATTCATGGCCCAGTTAATTAATTTGACCAGACTTTATTTAATCTCCCAATTAAATAGCCCAATTAATTAACTTAATCTCCCATTTAATTAAATCAGACTCTAAGTCCATTTAATTAAAATCCCTTTTAATTAATTAAATCCAACTTAATTAATTAATCCACAAATTAAATTCCAATTTAATTTATGATCCTGATCCAATTCCAATTGGATCCCATTTTGTTCCAATTGGGTCGACCCAGTCGACCCATCCATAATAATCGACCCAGTCGATTATTTACCCAGTCGACCCAGTCGACTCGGTCGTTCTTATTTCCTCGCTTTCGCTTCATGTGTATTGTGTATGCCCCCGTAGGTTCACCACATAATTGGCCGTGGGTTATAATTAAATATTATTTAATTATTCGAGTAAGACTTACTCTAAATCAATCGAACACTCTGTCGATTGATCATTCCAAAATTAGCACCCCTGCCAATTTGGGAATTCTCCCACACTCCACGGTCGATGTCCAGCCACAAGCCCATGGAGCCCAATCACTGGTGAATTAATTCAGTGAACCTTTTATCATTTACAATTACCATATACGACATAATCTCTCCATCGATCAATCTCCCAGTCGAGACTTAAGGGTATGGTCTTTCATCGGTTTCCCTTTTCTTTTGTCTTGACCTTATGCATTCTGGTCTCGAAATAATTCTCTTTGACTTAACCTTTATGAGCTACTTACATAAAGCTGTCAGATACCTCGGCCGAGGATTTTACCAGAATTAATTTCTCACAGAATTCCATAGGAGAATTTTCCAACCTATCAAGTCGGGTCAATGGATCCTTTGTTGATGATATGAATCTGCATACGAGTTCCTCTATACCCAATATGAGTCCACAGAGACTTTCTGGCGATCTCCAGTCAGTCGGGACTCAAATCAAAGCATAGACGTTCTCGCACCAGATAAACCCTATCATCTCAAGTAGTTAGGGATCGTTCCTCGTATACTATTGTAAATTGGAATAACTTCAACCCCGATATGCGACTACCGCTTCCATGGTGAGTTATTTCCTAATTGGGGTATTCAGTGCGCTTGCCATCCCAGCAAGCCACCCACTTATGTGTATCGACTATCCCAGTCACGCTCGTGGACCCCAGCGTTCTCCAGTTCATCGGAGTATACACAATAGTGAGAGTCTAACCGAATCCAACGATGTCCTATCTCGATTGGATTCTACGACTCTTGAATATGTTCTAGATCACGGCCTTGGAGATCAGTCCACGGGTTGTCCCATAGCCCTGTGATCTAAGGACTTCTATCCTTATGCGTAGATTATTATTACATAAGATAAAGATGACCATATAATAAAATGCATTTATTAATCCAATTGAATGGTCCTTTCAATTAAATGCAGCCAAAATAGTTGGCTTGCAGGACACTATTCTATCAATCTCCCACTTGTACTAAAGCCAACGTTTCATTCTTCTGATTCCCATCTTAGATAGATGTTTTCGGATGCCTTTGAGGCAATGGCTTAGATAGCGGGTCCGTCGTATTATCCTTTGAGGTGACACGTTCCATCTTTATGTCTCCTCTACCAATGATATAACATATCAAATGGTATCGTCTTAGTTCGTGCTTGGATTCTGATGAGATCTCGACTCCTTCGCTTGCGAGATAGCTCCATTATTATCACAGAAGATAGTAATGGCTCGACAATGCTAGGTATCACATCCAATTCCTGGATGAAGTTTTTCATCCAAACAATTTTCTTTGCTGCTTCACACGCGGCAATGTATTCTATTTCGGTGGTTGAATCTGCGGTAGTGTCTTGCTAGGAGCTCTTCCAACTTACCGCACCACTATTGAAACAGAACACGTATCCAGATGTCGACTTGAAGTCGTCTACATCACATTGGAAGCTAGAATCAGTATAGCCTTCCAATTTCAATTCTCCTCCACCGTATACCAAGAACAATTCCTTAGTCCTTCTCAGGTACTTTAGAATTGCCTTTACGGCTATCCAGTGCTGCTCACCTGGATCAGACTGGTAGCAACTTGTAACGCTTAAAGCGTATGCTACGTCTGGTCTCGTACATAACATACCATACATTATGCTTCCTATTGCGGATGCATATGGTACTCGAGACATATTGCTTCTCCCTTCTGGCGTCTTTGGGGCCATAGACTTAGAGAGTGCAATTCCATGTCTCTTTGGAAGCAATCCTCTCTTGGATTCTTCCATATTAAATATTTTCAAGATTTTATCTATGTACTGGGATTGGGAGAGGCCCAGCAGTCCTTTTGATCTATTTCGGTAGATCCTTGTACCTAGTACAAAGGATGCTTCTCCCAAATCCTTCATTGAGAATTGTGTAGATAACCATGCTTTAGTTTCGGACAACACTTTCACATTCCAATGAGAAGAATGTCATCAACGTAAAGCACCAAAAATTCAACTGTACTCCCACTGATCTTTTGTACACGCAAGGTTCGAACATGTTTTTGATGAATCCAAAAGTTTGGATTGTCTCATCGAAACGAATGTTCCAACTTCGGGAAGCTTGCTTCAGTCCATAAATGGACCTCTGGAGTTTGCACACCTTGTGTTCATCTCCTTTGGATGTATATCCTTTTGGTTGCTCCATGTAGATCTCCTTGTCAATGTCCCCATTGAGAAAGGCAGTCTTTACATCCATCTGCCATATCTAGTAGTTATACCACGCAGCTATGGCCAGCAAGATTCAAATGGATTTAGGCATTGCGACGGGCGATAAGGTCTCCTCAAAGTCAATTCCAGGTCTTTGAGTGTATCCTTTTGCCACTAATCGCGCCTTGTAGGTTATTACCCCTCCGTTCACTCCAAGCTTTCGCTTATAGATCCACTTGCAACCCACGGGAGCTACTCCCACTGGTGGATCTACCAAGGCCCAGACCTTGTTTGAGTGCATGGAGTCCAATTCGAATTCCATGGCTTCACGCCACTTTCCCGAGTCTATGCCTAGCATAGCCTCTTCGTAAGTCCTTGTGTCGGCTAGAGACTGTCCAGTCTCACGCAGCAGACTGTAGTACCTCTCGGGTTCTCTACGTTGTCTTTCTGACCTACGAAGTATCGGTGTACTTTCTGATGTACTTTCATGCTCTTGTTCTCCCACTGCCTGTGGTGATGGGTCAGCTTGATCGACCTTTTTGGTCTTTTCAGCTTCAGTGACCTCATCTAGTTCTACGTTGTGTTCCTTCTTGCCTAGCAAGAAATCCTTCTCCAAGAAGTGTGCATTCCTTGAGACAAACGTAGTTTATCTTGTAGGATCGTAGAACTTGTATCCTATAGAGTTTTCTGGATACCCCACGAATTGCATCAGATGGACTTTACGTCCAACTTATCTCCCATCAGCTTATTCACATAAGCGGGAGACCCCATATGCGCATGAATGCATATGAAGGTACAATACCAAAACTCATATCACGTGATATGTTTTTGGATCTGGCTTCAGAGATACTTAGCTCAGTATCTTCGATTTTCTCGATCAAGTTTCATTTGTTTGTATAAGGAATTTCATGTAAGATTTCTTAATGGACATTTACATGTCCAGAATGCTTGACAACATACAACGTCTCGAGCGGGTCTTACATTTTGAGAATCTAATTCTCTATTAAATAATCAATGGCGTACTGCCAATGCATGTACGATTTTGAATCGATCCAAATCTCTTACATGCTTTCATTGATTAGGCTCTCTTCTTTATTCCAAAGGTAATTTGGAATTGTACATCACAACGTACTTTTACCCATGAGGGTACTAGAGACGCCTTATCTCCCACTAATGCTTTAGTGTTTCTACACACTTATAAATGGATTAAATCCATTGCAATTGTTTATGCCTCTTGGTTGCCTAGCAACCAACTACTAAATCTAATTTCCATTAAGCAAGATTCGAAAGTCGGTTACTATGTACAGCATCCCAGTCAAGCTTGACCCAGTCGAGCTCAGTCTTTGAATCTTTTAATTCGGAAATATGTTTTAGTATTCGTGTATCGCCTTTCGGTTTTTACAACGACTCAAGTGTGTGAAATCTTGATTATTTATATTTTATTGACTATGCATATTTTATTTAGTCGATATATGAGTATCCATACTCATTTGCTTATGTATATCTTTTGCGTATAAATCTTATAGCGCAATCAGTTCCAACCATTATGGAACTATCACATCCCTTTAAGACAAGGGATGATATAAGCAAATTCTAATGATCTAAATAATTCATGGCTTTAGATGCATTGAATGCATCAATGAGTGCTTCATCGGGCATCCAACACCCTTATGCATTACTTTAACCATAAGGTTAAGTTCAATAAAATTTAATCATCCCTTATGGGATGAATAGGTTCAATTTCCTCTTTCCCTTGATCTTAATCCATGGAAGAACCATTTTGATTTACTTTTGAACTTATCATCCTTACAGAAAAACCTCCAAGGTTATTTCCCTTCAGAGAGGATACATTCCTCTTCTTCCATCTCTCGAGCCTTTTGAGGCCTTTTCACAAGATGTTATTTCCCATTCATGGGAGACTTCATGTTTGCCTTCAAGAAAATTTGGGCTTGAGAACCATCCTCAACCCTCTGGTGAAACTTATCACCTTTCTTATTTGAAGAGTAACTTCGAAAAAGGCAGCTTGGTGAAACCTATCACCATTCCAGTCGAAGTGTAACTTCGAAAGGAAAAACAATGAAATCTTTGTAAGGAGATTAGTCCTTGCTTGGACTCGAGAATAATTTCTCAAGTTTCGAAGTCATTCAAAATTCATTTGGGTTCAGTCAATTTATTTGATTCAAGTATGATGGTAAATATTCATGGATACATAACTTATGATAAACTATCATAAACATGACGATAAATACGCGGCAGATTAATATCAATGCATAATTTACAAACATGGTTTTCATTTGTAAATTACTCCCACTATTTTTGTCGAATACTTATGCCCCCACATAAGGTTCGGGAAATAAAAATTTCCTAATGGGCTCAAGGCCCAAATGCAATCGCTCAGTACCCACGACTCGTTGGCCATACTAATTGATCCACTTGGTGGGCGATTACGTCGCCGGTTAACCATCCCAGCTAACCCTTGAGTTTATTCAGCCTCGGTATTCGTTATGGACCCACGACTCGTGAGACATCCATACTTACTCGCGTTAAATCATGTCCAATACTCGTGAAGAGAAATAGTTCAATCCTAGACGCCCCACGACTCGTGAGACAGCGCCTAGAACCTTGCTATCCCCTCCCTTGGCACTAAACTGTGCATCGAGGCAATAGACATATCATCTTCATATAGCTCGACCCACGACTCGTGAGACATCGAGATATATTTGTACAATATGCCTAAGACCTAGTAATTGGATAGGCTCGGACCATAGACACCATTCATATGCGCCCGTTAATCGATTTAATATTCTAATTGAGTTTTTAAGATCAATTGGAGGTTTTAAGTTTTCTTCGTGCGAGGTCTCATCAGATTATGCTTTATCTTGTTTACGTGATCTATTCTAAGCATGCAAGACATACATCAAAGAATAATAGTAAACATATATCACCTAGCATTGCACATATGATTGGTCGATTGCCCATCCTATGCGATCCATCACGAGCCACATGATGGACCAATTGGTCAGTCTAGGGTGGAAATTAAATGTCCTAACTATTACAATTTTCAAACCCATACATCATGGGCCTTCTTGTAATGTCCAGCTTGATTGGGCCTCCATGTAATGAATTGGGCCTCCATGTCCTCCAAGGTTATGGGCCTCCATGTGGATCTCCAAGTCTTCATGAGGTCTTCTCGGCTCCAAGCCTAATCTAAGCCTAGCTTATAAAAATAAAGGCCCTATTCTATTACATTTGTTTGCGCAAGCAAGGGCACCAATCAGGCCCATTTAATTACAACCCATAAAATAAATAAACCAAAACTACACAGGGCTTAAGGGCAAAATCGACCAATCCACATATTCACTTAAGAACATGCATAAATTCACATGAGGGCAAAAATGTAAATTTACCGGCTTCATTAATTTTAATTCGCAAAAATTCATCAAAGTTAATTAATTTTGAATTAACAATTAACCTCTAAGATTAATTAGCTCTTACTTGAGCTCTAAGTAATCTACAAACTTATCTTGATTTAAATTGGTTAATTAAGGTAATCTAAATCTCTAAGATTCTTACCTTATCCAAAACTCTAAGTTTCCCAATTTTACAAATCTCCAAGATTCTCAAGATAATCCTATTTTGATTAGATTAGTTAACTAAGGTAGTGTCCAAATCCTCCAAGATTTATACCTTATCCAAAACTCCAAGTTTCCTAATTTAATAAGATCTCTAAGATCTTTAATCTTGGTAACTTACTAGAAGAGATTAATTTTAATTAAATCTCTTATCACAATTGAAACTCTAAGTTTCCTTGTTTAATAAGATCTCTAAGATCTTTTAATCTTGGTAATTAACTAGAAGACATTAATTCTAATTAAATGTCTTATCACAAATGAAACTCTAAGTTTCCTTGTTAACTAGATCTCTAAGATCAATCCAAGATTCACCAAGATTCCATATCAACCAAAATTCTGCCACGAAAAAAAATTTGAATCAACATATCATGGCCGTAGAAGGTTTGGCTTCAAGTTGCAATTTACAAAGTCAAATTGCAATACATGATATTTGATTCAACATTTACGTAACATTTGCCAAATTAATAAAACATGCTTGTCATGACACACAAGGTCACGTGAACTACGTTTACAAAAGAAAATCAAAAGTTATGCCCAGCACTAATGTCGACAATAATTCTTTGTTTTCCTTTTGTTATGTTTTAATTTGTGTTTGATTACTTGATTAATTAAAATCAACAGTTTTAATTAATTCAATCCAAAATAAAAATTAACACGATAAAATTTTCGAATCAAAATTTTATATTAACTCTAAGTTAACAGATCTATGTTCTAAAACATGCAAAGTTAAAGAACTAGCCACATAAATCAAACATATGATTTAAATCACAGAATTTGCAAATTCATATATATACAAAGCCTAGAGTTGGCTCTGATACCACTGTTGGGATTCGGTAAGATAAACAGCCCTAGGCACAGCGGAATATAAAAATTTTAGGACTTCTTACGGAATCTTGCCAGGATACTACTCTAGGTGTATATATATGAACATAAGTAAAACGATAGTATAAACAGTTGTAGTTATACCTATCTCCTTGCAAATCCTTAGCTAGCAAAAACGAACTCTGAATTTCTCCTCAGCCAAATCGATCCAAGCTCTGCAGCAGCGCCCCACGTGTTGCGCCTCTACGGGTTGATACACCACAATTACACGAAAATAATAAATCTTGATCAGCTAGAACACAAGATATATTATGATCTAGGATATAGGAACGATTTTGGAACAAGAATCGAAAACGAAAATTCTTCCAAAAGAAGAACAGGGTTCGGTCGATTGCAGTGTGGGAGAGGGAGAGAGAATTTTTGCTCTTGCTCAATTTTTGCTTATGGAGTTATGTGAAAAATAACTACAAGAAGGCTACTTATAGTTATCTCTCTAACCTAGTCCTATTAGGACTAGGGCTCTTCTCTCCTACATGGGCCATGGCCCTCTTTAATTAGAAGACCAAGTCTTCTAATTAATTCATGGCCCAGTTAATTAATTTGACCAGACTTTATTTAATCTCCCAATTAAATAGCCCAATTAATTAACTTAATCTCCCATTTAATTAAATCAGACTCTAAGTCCATTTAATTAAAATCCCTTTTAATTAATTAAATCCAACTTAATTAATTAATCCACAAATTAAATTCCAATTTAATTTATGATCCTGATCCAATTCCAATTGGATCCCATTTTGTTCCAATTGGGTCGACCCAGTCGACCCATCCATAATAATCGACCCAGTCGATTATTTACCCAGTCGACCCAGTCGACTCGGTCGTTCTTATTTCCTCGCTTTCGCTTCATGTGTATTGTGTATGCCCCCGTAGGTTCACCACATAATTGGCCGTGGGTTATAATTAAATATTATTTAATTATTCGAGTAAGACTTACTCTAAATCAATCGAACACTCTGTCGATTGATCATTCCAAAATTAGCACCCCTGCCAATTTGGGAATTCTCCCACACTCCACGGTCGATGTCCAGCCACAAGCCCATGGAGCCCAATCACTGGTGAATTAATTCAGTGAACCTTTTATCATTTACAATTACCATATACGACATAATCTCTCCATCGATCAATCTCCCAGTCGAGACTTAAGGGTATGGTCTTTCATCGGTTTCCCTTTTCTTTTGTCTTGACCTTATGCATTCTGGTCTCGAAATAATTCTCTTTGACTTAACCTTTATGAGCTACTTACATAAAGCTGTCAGATACCTCGGCCGAGGATTTTACCAGAATTAATTTCTCACAGAATTCCATAGGAGAATTTTCCAACCTATCAAGTCGGGTCAATGGATCCTTTGTTGATGATATGAATCTGCATACGAGTTCCTCTATACCCAATATGAGTCCACAGAGACTTTCTGGCGATCTCCAGTCAGTCGGGACTCAAATCAAAGCATAGACGTTCTCGCACCAGATAAACCCTATCATCTCAAGTAGTTAGGGATCGTTCCTCGTATACTATTGTAAATTGGAATAACTTCAACCCCGATATGCGACTACCGCTTCCATGGTGAGTTATTTCCTAATTGGGGTATTCATTGCGCTTGCCATCCCAGCAAGCCACCCACTTATGTGTATCGACTATCCCAGTCACGCTCGTGGACCCCAGCGTTCTCCAGTTCATCGGAGTATACACAATAGTGAGAGTCTAACCGAATCCAACGATGTCCTATCTCGATTGGATTCTACGACTCTTGAATATGTTCTAGATCACGGCCTTGGAGATCAGTCCACGGGTTGTCCCATAGCCCTGTGATCTAAGGACTTCTATCCTTATGCGTAGATTATTATTACATAAGATAAAGATGACCATATAATAAAATGCATTTATTAATCCAATTGAATGGTCCTTTCAATTAAATGCAGCCAAAATAGTTGGCTTGCAGGACACTATTCTATCAGCGGCCATGGAGTTTTTTGTTTTTTTGTAAATATTAAAAACAACCAAGGGCATTTTTGACATTTTACGTGTTCCGTTAAAGTTGACTAACGTCCGTTAAGTCAAGGGGGTGTTTTTGTAATATTTCAAACAATTGTAAAACTGCTTCTATTTTATTACAAGAATGCCATCAATCCCAAAAGCAGATCATGACATGTTTTTTCAAAAGCAGCTTCTAACTGTTTTTTTGTTAAGAAGCAAAGCAAAAGCAGAGTTTGCAAACACTGAAAAACCGCTTTTCGAGAAAAAAAAAGCTGAAAAGCACTTCCTAGAAGCATTTGTAAGCACTTTCAAGTCATGCAAATTGAATATGAATTAAAAGTCATAAACTCAACTCCAATTTTAGCTCATTGATTTACGTGAGCATCGAATCCAATTTGGGTATAATTGACTAATCATATGAGTTACTTTGAGCTATGATTGCCCTTAAAATCCTCAAAACTATACAATGTTGGGGAAAGAAAAAAAAGAAACACAAGGGGTAAACGAGTTGAATTGTCTGTCATTTTTTCTTTTTTAAGTCGATCCTAAAATCATAGTAAAACTTATTTGATTGTGTTTTTTTATTTAAATCAAACATTTCTTTATCTATTAGATTGTGTATTTTTATAGCTGGGACAGAAGAGTGCAAAAGATATATGTATTTTCTAGTATGGTGTCTCCAGTAGAACTTGAACTTGAATCTCAACTTTTAGATTACAAGTCACTACCATTTGATCCAACCACATTGGATTTCATTGAAATCAAACATAAACCATGTTGAAACAACTAATATTACTTGTTAATTAAAGAATCAAAATTTAAAATTAACACAGGAGTAGTTTAATTTCAAGATCTATATGATATAAAAATTTAATATAGTGGTACCGTTACAAACTTTCTTCTCTGCACGATGCTGCCCGCCTTTGTTTAAATATATACGTGACTCAGTGTCCAACCCGACCCGCGTGGCATTTCGCAAGAGGCTAATTGCTAAAAGAACCCGACAAAAAACCCTTGTTTACTTATCTATTTGTGTATTTTGTATGTTTCTACATCTGCGTCCATGTGCAGAAACCCTATAAATACAAACAGTAGTTCACGGGTTTCCTCATCTTCAGTTTCCTCTGCACAACTAATTTTCTACAATGGAAGCTGTGGATTCCACTCGCGCATTCGTCAAAGACGTTAAGCGTGTAGTAATCAAGGTAACGTTTTCATTTGATTATTTCGTTAATTGACTTCAATTTAAGTGTTTTTAAGTCGTTAACTGTTTGATGAAATGCTTTTATAGTAGAAATGTATATTTAGCATTGATTGTTTCCGGTACCCACGGGTTGGATCATAATGTTTACTGCTATCGTGCAATTAATTTTTTTACGATATATGGAAATGACTGAGGGTGTAATGTTTGGGTTATAATGGCTGTACTTGCTGGCTATTGTGAGAATTAGAGGGTATATCACAGTTTTAGTCTTTAAAGTTTCAAAAAAGTTTCACTTAGTCATGAATTTCTATTTTGAGGCATTAGGCTTAATTATGTGTGAATGTTAATGCGAGGTCATAGTTTATTAAAAGTGAACCTGTGACAAGTTTTCAATACATAAGTGTTGTACACATTCATAGATTGACACCTCATTGGTGTTTCTACTTTCCATCCAATCTTGAATTTTATTTTTTTGGAATAAAGCACTAGTGAGGCGAAATTGGAGGTGTAGGGGTATGGCATGGCAATTTCTTGTGCTAGAGAAACTTAAGTTTCTTTTAGTTGAGATATCTTAAGTATTTATCTCTTCGTATTACACATACTTATTAAATTTTACTGTCATTTTCTTCACATCTTGCACTTTTTTTTCTTCTTTCTAGCAATTTACCTTGGACTTTTATTTTGTAATCCTCAATTTGATGTTTCATGTTAATTACTTAAGGTTGGAACTGCTGTTGTCACTCGAACTGGTGGAAGATTAGCCCTTGGAAGATTAGGGGCACTTTGTGAGCAGGTGACTTCAAGAATTATAGCCTACTTAACCTTTTCCTGTGTTTGTAGTGCATTGACAGACATCTTTCATTCAATGGTTACATTACTGAGTTGCAAATGAAATGCAGATCCACGAACTGAGCTCTCAGGGATATGAGGTTATTTTGGTGTCTTCAGGTGCTGTTGGTGTTGGCCGCCAGCGGCTTAGATATAGAAAATTAGTCAACAGCAGGTTTCCCGATTCTCCTTCTGTGGGTCCTTTTGGTTACATGAGACTTGAGAAAGATTCTAATAATATTTTCCTGCTAAATATAAGTCATGATTGTTACTCGTGTATTTATTTGTTAATCAATGCGCTTAATTTAAAATATTCGAAATATGTTAATGGTTCTGTAGCAGCACAACAGTGTATTGCTAAAAGTTATAATGGATCTTCAAATTGATTTCCATTCTAAAATAGATTGCAATTCCAAAGAAATGCATCATTATGAAAGTACTTCGAACTTCCAGGGGGAAAAATCAAAACCTTCTTCCATTTGATTGTCTTTCAATTCACTTACCTTGGTTTTTTGTGCAGCTTTGCTGACCTCCAAAAACCACAGGTGGAACTTGATGGGAAAGCTTGTGCAGCTGTTGGACAGAATGGTCTTATGGCTGTCTATGATACATTGTTCAGCCAGGTGAAAACTACAAATTTAGTGCATCATTGTGATTATATGTTGCCTCTATTTTACTTTCCAACTTGAGTAGATTTTTATGTAGTAGCTTAGAAGGATGAAATCTTCTTATAATATATGCTATTTTATGCACAAATATCTTAATATAGATGATTTTGTTTTTCTCATACAGTTGGACGTGACATCAGCACAACTTCTAGTAACTGACAACGATTTCAGAGATCCAGAATTTAGGAAGCAACTCAACGAGACTGTTAAGTCTTTGTTGGCACTGAAGGTTGTTCCTATATTTAATGAAAATGATGCTGTCAGTACCAGGAGAGCTCCCTATGAGGTGTGCTTATTTACTCTATTACATACTGAATTATGTTACTTTGACTAGATGGTTGACAGTCTAGAAATATTTGGACACTTGTAATGATTCTATTGAAGAATTTCATGTATATGCGCACCCCTTTATTTCTCAAGGATTGATCTTTCACACAATCTTTCCACTTGAAAGTCTTCCTTCATTTTTGGTGGACTTTTGTTAAATAAATTAGTTGAATGATTTTTTTCTCATTTTCTTACTTCATATAATCATTATATATATATATATATATATTTATATAATGTGTGTGTGTGGTGAGGGGGTATAAACCCTAGATTTCGATTTATCAAAGATTGTAAATTGTCACAGGCAAAATTACTGGTAACCTTTACTATATATTTTGATTACACAGTAGGACAAGCTCATATTGTTTAGTAACATTGTGCCATTTTGTAGGACTCTTCTGGAATATTTTGGGACAATGACAGTTTGGCAGCTCTACTAGCACTGGAGCTAAAAGCTGATCTACTTGTTCTGTTGAGTGATGTAGATGGTCTTTACAGTGGGCCACCAAGCGATCCTCATTCTGAATTGATTCATACATACATTAAGGAAAAGCACGAGCGAGAAATAACTTTTGGAGACAAGTCGCGTGTGGGGAGAGGAGGTATGACTGCCAAAGTAAAAGCTGCTGTGTATGCTGCATATGCTGGCATCCCTGTTGTTATTACCAGGTGAACTGAATTTCTAGAAATTGTCAATCTAATGATTGTGTATTTGATAGCACTGAGTCTTAAATGTCTAAAGCTTGAACCTGTTATGCATACAGCACAAGATCTTTGTTTGCCTCTGCACATTGTGGTTTACTAGATTTTTTTTTTCTTTTTTCCTTTTCCTTTTGTTTGCTACTTTCTAGTGGATTTCTACCTCACTCTCTTCCCCACCCCCTCTCCTTGGATGAGTGGTTTTGCAACCAATGCAACATTGTTTATTTATTCTTTTTTACTTTTGCTTCTGTACATGGTGATGTGCCTTTATGTGTTTTTTCCTCATATTTTTTGCTCCTTTTTAGTCCATCGTTCTCTTCCTCACACCTTACCCCTTTGTGCAAATGCAGTGGTTTTGCTGCTAACAGTATTATAAAAGTTTTAAGTGGCATCCGTATTGGTACACTGTTTCATCGTGATGCTATCAAGTGGATTTCGCGAGGAGAAGTTGGTGTACGTGAAATGGCAGTAGCAGCTAGAGAAAGTTCAAGACGACTACAAGTAAACATTATTGAATGGCAGTATTTCGTTGTAATTTTGTGAAGAAGCACTACTAATGAGCATGCTAATATATATCCTTGCAGGCTCTGTCCTCACAAGAAAGAAGTAAAGTTTTGCTTAATGTAGCTGATGCACTGGAAGCGAGTGAGAAGCTGATAATTGCTGAAAACGAAGCTGATGTTGTTGAGGCACAAAAGGCGGGATATGAAAAATCTTTGGTATCTAGGCTGGCTTTGAAGCCTGGTAAGGTAAGACAGTGTTATAAAGCATATATGGTCTTAGAAGAGATATTGTCATAGAACTGTGTCTCTTTTTCTAAATAGTTAATTTTGTTATAGGTTGCAAGTCTTGCAAATGCTATTCGTGTGCTTGCAAACATGGAGGAGCCTGTTGGTCGAGTTACGAAAAGAACAGAGGTAATGGATTGCGTATTGAGGATCTCCCATTGATTATGAATATATGATGGTAAAATGAAGTTTTATGAGAAAGTGCAGTTCACAAAGAATTTATAGGACTTGCTTTTCGTTTCCCTTTGCGAAACTGTTGCTAATTCGTAACTTAAATACTGAGTTACTCTATTAATGGAGGACTTGGATTTTAAGTGCAGCTTGTGCCATTGTGATATGACAGTTCAGCTATTCAGAAATGAGTAATTTAATGACTGTTTGTTTGGCTTTTCTGGCGCTTTCGACTTCTGTCTCAAAATTCATCCTCTACAATCAAACATTTTTTTTGTAACCCTATCATTTTGAAAATAAAAAAAAAAAACTATAACCTACAAAAACATAATCATTACTTTTACATTCTCTTACTTCTCTCTCCACTCTATCTTCTTTCAACTTTTGCAATCCCTAGTCCCTAAAAATTAACCCACAACTTTTTTCATTATCTATAACCAGAACTTACTATATCACCCATAAATCTCAAGCAAACAATTTTTTTTAAAATGCTCGAAAACCAAGGACATTTCTAAAATTCTGTCTCTAAAATCTCTCCCTAAAAGGCCAAACAAACAGGACCACTATTTTTGTTAAATAAGCTGATCAGGAGCCGGATAGCCTTGACATTTTGGTCTTGTTCTCAAGCTCAAGTAAAATATTGTAGGATCAATCATGATTGTCCAACGTACTGGGGCTCAATATCTCTACGAGTGAGCTTGAGGACAACCATGAAATAAGATTAGTCTGTTTTGGGCTTAATTTAGTAATATTTCCTATTTTGAGAACCACGGGAGCTCAAGCTCAATATTTGCTGAACTTTTTAGTAGCATCTTAATTATTTATTAGTTGCTCGAGTTAGAACTCACAGGTGTTTTCTGGAATGATAATTTAAAATCAGAATAATTTATAAATGGAATTACTATCCATGTCCCGGGACCAGATATCCAACTCTACATTGACTTGGCTCTAGTAATCTTGATCAGATGATCAAAGAGCTTCCAAGCTAGCTGCCTTTGCTTCTTCAGTTTGAAAGTTTGTTTTCTTGACATCGCCGAATAAGCATAATTAATTTTTTTAATTATGATTAATGTTACTAGACACATGGTTGTAATTCTTTCTCTGTTATCCCTGCAGCTTTCAGAAGGATTGATACTGGAAAAGATGTCATCTCCATTGGGTGTGCTTTTGATTATTTTTGAATCTCGACCTGATGCATTAGTTCAGGTAATTATGCCAGCAACTTTGCTATTCGCCTCTTCTGCATGTAGGACGCTTTTGTATTGTGGGATATGTTTAGCTGCAAGTAAAAGAAATATGCTAAACTTCATTGCACATTCCTGTTTTGTGATTCTAAAGAGTGTTACTGTATCATTATTATCATGTTGATTTTCATTTTTCTTGTCTAAAATATTCCGTGTGGGTTTTTTCTTTACTAAAATATTCTGTGTGGGTTTTTTCTTTAATCCTATCAACATGCTCATTCAATACTTTCTCTGATTATATCAGTGACTTATCAACCTATCTTTCTCTCCCTTTGCTTTACTTGCCATGTTCAACCATTTTTTACTTGCTAAACCATAGCCAGCTATTTGACCAATTGGACTACTGATATAAGGTATTGAGAAATCATTTATGCTTTTCTTGGCCATAAAACTCATGTTATTTCTCTGAATTTAACAGATAGCTTCTTTAGCCATCCGGAGTGGGAACGGGCTCCTGTTAAAAGGGGGAAAGGAAGCTAGACGATCGAATGAAATCCTACATAAGGTTCGACCATGCAAAAAAATAATTTTTTTGAGTCTTCTTACCTTGAAGATTTTGTCCCCTTTCTTTTTGCATATTAGATTTGTTCTTTTTCTGAATCTTCCGAATTTTCTCATTTCTTTAAATCTTTTTTTAGGTAATTACTTCTGCCATCCCAAAAAGCGTTGGGGAACAACTTATTGGACTTGTGACTTCCAGAGAAGAGATCCCTGAATTACTCAAGGTGAACATTTGTGTTTTTTTTTTATACCAAAGCATAGTGTTTTAATGATTATTGATCTATATAATACATGAGTGGGAACTGAAGTTTTTTTGGTTTGTGGCAAAGTTGCATGATGTAATTGATCTTGTGATTCCAAGAGGCAGCAATAAACTTGTTTCTCAAATTAAGGCCTCCACAAAGATTCCTGTTCTTGGTCATGCCGGTAAGATACGACTTACTTTGTTGACCACGTTGATGTATTTTAGCGGTTACATTCTTGATCAATTAATCATGCATTACATGATTGGAGTTTTAAAAGCTGTGTTCTTTTCTTCCCAGATGGAGTCTGTCATGTTTATGTTGATAAGTCTGCTAATAGGGATATGGCCAAACAGATTGTGTTGGACGCAAAAACGGATTATCCTGCAGCCTGCAATGCAATGGTGTGCTCAAATATTTTGTGGATGGTATTTTCTCTTGTACAAATTTGATGTCTTATAGGTCTTTTAACACATTGCTCATTTGTCACTGAAGGAAACTCTGCTTGTTCACAAGGATTTGGTACAAACTGGAGTTCTAAACGAACTTATTGTTGAACTTCAAATCAAAGGTTGGGCCGCCTTCACTCTTTCACCCAGCCACCCCAAATCTTCCATTTTTTTGCTAATGTGATCTAGCATGATGTTCTTTGGTCGATAACATAAAATGATACTAGAAAGTTTATGTTTTATCTGTAACAGTTTAGGTTTCATAATAGCATTAGTTTGCACTTCTAGTGATGGGTCCAATATTAGGATCATTACTTGACTGTTCTTTTATGGTAAATCGCCCCCCGCCCCCCGCCCCCCGCCCCCTCCAACCCCAACCCCAACACACAAAATAGTGGTCGGCATATCATCATTCTCTTGCGGTAACTTAATTGTTTCATTAAGGATTAGTGTTTTGCAACATTGCTTTGGCTAAACATGTTAAGAATCTAGTAAAAATGCCCATCCGAATCCATTATATAACTTCCTGAAGAATCTTGACTTTGCGATGTTTCAGGGGTTGCAATATTTGGTGGGCCTCAAGTGAGCTCTTTACTTAATATTCCAGAGGCATCTTCATTACACCATGAATATAGTTCTCTCGCTTGTACTGTTGAAATAGTGGAAGATGTGAATGCTGCCATTGATCATATACATCAACATGGCAGGTGTGATACCTTTTTGAGTGCTTTTTTTTTTTTTGTTATTATAAGAGTGATGCACATTAAACGATATCCGATCTCTTCATGGCAGTGGACATACAGACTCCATCATAACTGAAGATCAAGAAGCCGCAGAACTCTTTTTACGTCAAGTCGACAGGTAATTTGTTTCTTACTTGTCTACTACGTTATTGGACAATCGGGTTTAGAGAAGATTCTGAGTATGATCTAATTTTGAAACCACATTGTAACCACTTCAATGAACGTAACATTAATTATTGGCATTTTCAGTGCTGCTGTATTTCATAATGCAAGTACAAGATTTAGCGATGGCTTCCGTTTTGGATTTGGTGCAGAGGTTTGCTATGTTCTTTTGTCTCGGAATGGTCATTTGCTTTTTGTTGTCTCATTGTTATAGTAAAGTACTTTTTGTATTTGATCAGGTTGGCGTTAGTACAAGTCGCATTCATGCTCGTGGTCCTGTAGGTGTTGAAGGTTTGCTTACAACACGATGGTATGTCTTTTCTAGATCTTCTTTGTTGTATTAGGTTTTGATTAGCTATCTTTCTTCCTGATAGTTGCTTTTCTGCTACGAGTCATATTGTGGGTGGTCTATAGGTGGAACGGCTCATGCATCGTAAATTTCTGATAGATAAGTCATGACTTTACTAGAGGATCACAATTTAAGGTTTTTGCTCAAGTTTAAATACTAATTCACTGAAAGATTTCAATGGTTGAATTGCAAAGATAAAATTTTGTGCAGAAGTTGTAGCAATAATAACATTTACCTCAATTGGATGCGAACTTGTAGGATCTTCAGATTAATTTTACAATATAAGTCTAATGATGTTTCTGATATTAGTTTCAAACAGCAAATTCTTCACTCCTTCACCAGTACCCAAAAATTTATATCATGGCAATAATATTGGTTAATTTCTTTATTCTTCTTAGAGGTTAAGCATTTTTTATCTAACCACAGAAACACCACCTTCTCTTTCCCCAAATAGAGTTTTACTTGGGCATCGGTGTAACGTAGATGATAAAAGAGGAGTCAACCACTTGGACATGCTGGGTGTTCAGTATGCTCGAAGATATTAACTCATGTTGTCTACTCTAAATGCCTAAGTAGGTCTGTCAAATGAGGGAACTTGTTTGTTTCTGGTGAATATCGCAGTGTACGTAATATGGGCATTTTTCCATGTACCATCCACCAAAATCGAAGATATATTTTATAAGAACACCAGTAAATTGTATTAGAAGAGAAGAGTGAACATCAAATAAAAACAATTATAGTGCTGGATCCAGGAAAGACCACTAGACATAAAAAACATTGTGTAAAATCGTGTAAACACACACCCAATCGATTCATAAATTACATTATTCCTCCGGCAGATGTGAAGAATATCTCATCATAATTTCTGAGAGTCAATAAGAAACACCAAATACATGTGTTTTACTTTGTCCATGAAAGTATGCCTAATCCTATTAAATTTAAATTTCGAAGCACTTTACTGTAAACTCTTGTGATAGCTCTTTTTCTTATTTTCTGTTGAACGTTGCTCCAATGTGATGTAGGCTTGCAAGAGGAAGTGGACAAGTGGTGAATGGTGATAAAGATATTGTGTACACTCACAAGGACTTGAATCTGGAGGCTTGAGACAATGCAAACAATGGTATTCGACGGTCATTTGTATGTTGTGACATTAGCATTGGCTGCAGATTTCTCAATGATCAACCTACAATTACTCAATACTGTGGTCATTTGGTGTACTATTAGTATTTAGATTTTGGCCTAGTAAAGTTTTCGATAACTGATATTTTATGGCAATAAGAACCTGCAGGAGGAATAATGTAATTTATGAATTGATTGGGTGTGTTTATATAAAATAAAGTTTGGGATTTTTACTGGATTTGTCGATACTTTGGGTTCTAATCAATTTCAATCTCGCGGCCTCGCCCTAACTTCAACTAACTATATTTTGTCTATCCATCTGCTAGATGTGTAGATTATGTCTTCTTTGGATGAAAGAAATTGGCTTAATAGACTTCTCAAAATTATGTTTGCATTGGCATGATTTTGGGCTGTGTTTAAGCTTGCAAATGAAACTTTATTGTTCTTCCAAAGGACTTTGCAAATTATATAATCACTTTTGGTGTAAATGTGTCGTGATTTAATTTAACCCAAAACTACGATCACTCATTAGTTGTAACATAAAATTAAGAGCTATTCTATTTGTAAATTTTGACCAACTACAGTTTTTACAAATTCAATTTCTATTAAACATAATATTATATTCAATTGATTTTTCAACTTTGGCCAATCTCAAGTGAGGATCTGATTAAAGCAAAACCCAAATGTCTGCACATGAATATGAAGTTAGCAGAACAGGTTAACAGATAATTATTTGCTAATTGATCAATCGATAATCATTCAATCTATCAACCAATTCATATTACAAAGAGAATTCATATATCATCATCCTGCTAATCAAAACACCGACTACCGTTTCTTGCATTACTAACTAGTTCATCAAAAAATTCAACCAAACTCGTCAGTCAACTCCACCTTATGCCTGAACAAACTTCTGGACGTTCTTCAACCATGTTATATACTCTCTGCTGTCTTTATCCACCATATATCCATGCAAGAAATTGGTCGTACTTGGCTTGATTCCTCTTATCTCCAGATATTTATGGAAAGCCTTCTGCAAATTCTCGTCCAAATCCCTGGGGTGAGAATGAAAATCGAGGGTGAGCTTGATCATATCTTATATTAACCGGAAAAAAACAACTCGTACAAATTGATTTAAACTTACGTGAAGTCGGGTCCTTCATAAGCTATTTGATCATCAGAGTTCTCAGGATCTTTAACGGACAAACTGTCAATGGCGATCTCATCAGGGTAAGCAGTGCAGCCAAATTCTAGACAAGGTCCACTTTTCCTGGATACTCTAACAACCAATGGTATACTAGATTGGTTTCCTTTTTCCTCATCTTCATCGTTGCCCTCATCATTGTCATTCTCTTCGCCAGTAATAAGATCAGGCATGTGAACTTCAACACTTATGTTTTCACCTTGATATTCTCTTGTCAGTGTTATAGTCCGTTGTCCTGGATGGTCTTCAATTTCAAACGGGAAGCCCTGTGGAACCTCCTCACCCTAGAAAAAAATGGGAATGACAAAGGTTCCATCACCTAAAACTAGTAGCAATTGTAATAGTAGAGCAGAAACTTTAACTAAGAGCTATAATAAATCGTTCCACCTTCATGATGACACTGAATTAACATATAGATTATGGTGGTATATATTTTTAGGTGAATTTGATCAAAGAATACTTCAAATTTTAAAACTAAACTTATATTAGTTCCCGCCAAATCAACCCTTTTACGCATAACTTAAAAAACTCTTGATTCAACAATTAACAATATTAGTAAATCCCCATGCCCAAATATAAGAATTCCAGCAAACAAATACCAAGAAGAACACAAATTTCACATTTCATAAGATATTACCAAAAAATGAAAATTTTTTGCACTAGTCAACATTAAAATTGTCATCAAATTTCTTCCTCCACAAACTCACAGAAATAAAATCGAGGCCCGATCTAGCCACATATGTCATTTTCTTCACAGGACAAAACATTACAGAGTTGTCATGAGATCAGTCAACAACCACCAAGCAGAGTGACCAATATATCCAACTACAATTATCTTGTTTTTGAATTGTGATTCCAATTTAGGCTAATTTTTTTATCAGAAAGTAAAGAATCTGTAAATAAACCAAAACATTACAAACACTTGAAAAATAAGTTCTTCTGGACCAACTTAAAATAACATTATTATTAAAAATACACACATTCAGAATCCATCCACCGTCAAGAAGACTCAATCTTCACATCAAAATTTTAACTTGCAGAATCTACAGTATTAACAGAAACCAATTCACAGTAACATTGAAAATAATTACAAAAATAAAGAGAATTTAAGAAGACCTCATCAGCCTCATGAGATTCGACGGCGTACTGAAGTTCGGTCTCGATGATCCGGAGGAGTGAATCATTGGAGCTAGGTTTTGTGGAATAGTAGCGATGGAGAAATGACGGAAATGACCTCTGTAAGAGAGTACGCGAACAGTTATTCACGGCAGTGGCGAAGAGGGCTGAGCTGCTGTGGTGGATGTACCTTTGACTTCCGGTGGAAGCCCGGATGGTGAAAGGTACAACTCTTGAAGCTGCTCTTCGAATGATGTATAGAGACATTTTTATGTATGTAGACGAGGGTTTTATGAAGTGAGAAAGAGGTTTTAGCTAGGGTTTTATAGGAGGGGGGGAGTTGCCAATTATATACGGGTTCTGTTAATATTTTTTACATTTTTCCGAAAAATGAAATTTGATTATGTCGTAATTCTTTAATAAATTATTCATTTAAAGATAATTGTCTCTAAAAAAAACTAAACAAGCCCTACTATAATTTGATATTAAACAATTTATTTCTTAAAAAATTATATCACTCAAGAAATATGATTAGATATAAGGTAATATATTATGTTTTACACTTACACAGTTTCTTTTTAATTCATAATTTTTTTTAAACCTATAATTTTCTGATTATCTAAAAAATAAACTTGGTACTCATTGCATATTTAAATATTCAAAAAAATAATCTTTTCGAAAACACGAAGATGGAGAATTTATAATATCCTTTAAACTTTTGAAATTGCTATGTGTAAAACGAAGCAAACATACTATTAGTTTTGCAACTACTTATGTATGATTCAATCTACAAATAGGGTCTCTCTCTCTTTTCGATTTCTTAAGGTTTTAATCCCTTTTGAAACATGTCGAACATATAATAGGAGAACATTTTTCAACAGAAATTTGAACTTAAGTTCGTAACTTTTAGGGACTAGACCCTCCCAATAGACCAATTGTTGATTGCAAGTATTTTAATTATGCAATTTATTTACATGCATACATACATGGTATTTAATTATGTTAGAAAAAGAGAGAGAACTTCATATATCTACAAATAACTTCCTTTTTTTTTTTTTTTTGAATTGCTTTTTATTATGAAAATTCATATTTTGATTAAGGATTACAGTGAATAAATAATGATTGAAATGTAAATAAATTAGAAAGGCATGAAGCTCAACGCTGCGTCATTTAATGTAAGAGAAAATATTTTTTTTCACATTTTACTCACTAAAATTTAAGAATCAAACATATTTTAACTATCTAAGGTCTTATGAAAATCATTTTTCTACTTTAAGCCATAAAATGTTTTCAAAACTTACTTCTGACTTAGCTTCTCTAAAATAAGCTGAAAAGGACAAAATATAAAAAATTGCTTCTCGCTTTTGAAAGCATTTTTTCCATTTAAAATGCAAACCACATGTTTCTAGTTTTTATTCTTAAGATGCAAACACTACTACTTCTTATTCACAACTATTTTCATAAATTTTTAAAAATCTTTAAAATAAAAGTTTAAGTATTTAAAAACACCACCTAAATCAAAAAAAGTAAAACTACTTAACTACCAAATACTGACTACTAGATAACATAATAAAAAGCCTAGCAAAACGAGGTTGGTTGAGTTGGGTAAATAATTAAAGAAAATATTTGAAAGACTTAGGGCCTGTTTGTTTGGCGTTTCCCAAAAGATTTTCGTGTTTGGGAAATGCCAAACAAACATGTTTTCTATTTTCTGAGATAAAATTTTCATCTTTCAATTTTCTCAAACTACTCTCTCAAAACCCAAACAAACAACTATTTTCATATCTCTAAACAAAACCTATACAAATTCTACTATGATTTGACATAAAGTAACATATCTCTTATACAATTTATCTCACAACAAACATGATTTGATATAAAGTCTTACAAATCTTACACCTATAACCTAACTCTTCTAAAAAAAATCTACACCTACTTTATTTCTCAAACCATTCTCTCAAAATTCAAACAAACAACATTACGCAAATCGAGATTATTTCACAAATCTCCACTACTCTCCCAAACTACTTTCCCAAACACCAAACAAACATACCCTTAGTGTTCGATCACAAGGCAAACAATTGTAATGTAAGTTTTTGTCTCGAATAGGACAATCTTCTCTAATTTTCTTTTATGACAACATAAACTAATCAAGACTAAAATGGCCTTTTTGTTTGGAATTTGAGAAAATAGTGAAGATTTGTGAAATAAAATTAATTTGTTTAATAATTATTTATTTGGGTTTTGAGCACGCATACTTCAAAAAATCTTGACTTTTTAGTAGTATTTTAATTATTTATTAGTTGCTTCACTACAATAAAAGGGGGCATTAGCGACGACTTGATTCCAACGAAAATAAATTTGTCGCTATTAGTAATGGATTAGTAACGAAATACCAACAAAATTTCAAATGAAAAGTGTTACTTCGATAATAGTGACAAATTATCCATGGAATATTGAAAAATAATATTTTTTGTAGAAATTCGGTTGTTAAGTTGTAGGAAAAAGTTATGTGCTATTTAGATTTAGTAACTGAACAACGGAGGAACCATGAACAAATTTATATTTCACCAATAATAAAGACAAATTACCAACGAGAAATTGGGAAAAAAAATTTCGTAGGAATTTTGTTGTTAAGTTGTAGGAAAAAGTTATCCATAGTGATGAAATTGTTTCCAACGGAAAAATTTCCGTTCTATTAGCTCAAATGTGTAACTGAACAACGACAAAACCAACAATAGAAATATGTTTCATGAATACTAACAACAAATTATCAAAAAAAATTGAAATAAAAAATATTCTATGTATGGCATTTGTTATTAAGTTGTCCGATCGAAAGGTGATCCATAGTAGTGAAATCATTCAAGTGAAAAAAATACGTCACTATTTCTCTTTTGTAACACACAAAGTTTAAGTGATTTTATATCAGAGAATTATAAAATAAGAACCGATCAATTAGATTCTCTAGAAGTAAGATAGTTCTTCCCAATCCAAAGATAATAATTATGCTTAATTTCACTTTGCACCCTGCAAATATGAGCATTTTCCACTTTGCAGCCTACAAAAAAATTTATTCCACTTTGCACCCTACAAAAGACAATGTTGCTTCAAATTGCACCCTCAATTAATTTCAGGCCATATTTTAGTTGACGGAGTAAGGGCAAATTCATCCGGTCACATTAATAAACATCCCAATTTATTTTTCCTATTTTTTTTCCCTTAGAAAAATAATTAATAAAAGTAAAATAGAAATTATTATTATTTTATTACAACATAAACAAAACATTTCAAACACAAGAAAAAGTAACACGTGATAAAATATATATATATGAAAAACTTCTAGATTAATCAAAAAAAGAAAATGCAAGAAAAAGTAACACGTGAATTTCATGACACATACATAAAATTATGTTGCAAAATTTCAAAATAAATCAATCAAAAAAAAAAAAAAAAGAGGGAAAACGACTAAAATGGCCTGAAATTGGGATGGTTATTAATGTGATTGGACGAACCTAAAATTACTCGAGGGTGCAATATGAAGTGAGATTGTAGTTTGTAGGGTGCATAGTGGGATAAAAAAAATTGTAGGGTGCAAAGTGAAAAAAATCCTATTTGTAGGGTGCAAAGTGGAATTAAGCCTAATAATTATGTCCAACTAATCAAATTTCTAGGCACGTAGAGTAAATGCAATTACACTTAATCAATTACATTGTGACTAAGATCATTAATAAATCAGCTCGGCATAGAGGTGGTAATATGGATCGATTTGTTGGATCCGATCCATATGTGATCCACTAAATTTTCAACATGATCAAATCTGCTGGATCCGATACTCGTATAATCCATAAATGAAACTTGTGTAAACATACAACCTACTGGATCAACTTAAAAATGAAAATATTAATAAACTTTAATTGTCCAATTTACCCCACCCCCATCCCTCGTCACTTATTAACCATCCTCGCACCCATACACCAATTACCCTCTACACGGATCACCCTTATTAGTTGGATCCAAATTCAAATTGGACTCAATCAAACTCATGTTAATTTTGACCCATTTTTTCGTCGTTTAACTTTTTGTTACCAATTTCTCCGTTATATCCCATTCTAAACGGTATCATCGATTTTCTCATTTTTGGACCAGTTTAACCCGTTTTCACTTCGATTTCATCAATTATTTCACCAAAACTAATTTAACCATTTTTAACGATTTAACACATTTTTCATCGAATTTTTTTAACCAATTTAACTCGTTTTTCTTCACTAATTTTACCAAGTATAATCGTGTTAATCAGTTTTACATATTTTTTCACCAATTTCATCGATTTAATCAGATTTTGATGGATTTAACTTGTTTTTTTAATCGGATTCACCATTTTTTCAATAATTTGACCGATTTCTTTAATTTTCTAACTAATTTCATCGTTTTGTAGCACATTTAACCGATTTTATAACATCGATGTTTTCACTCTTTCACCAATAAAACTCGTTTTCGATCGTTTTAACCAGATTTTTCATTGATTAAATTCATTTTCCAATAGATTAACCAATTTTTTTATCTATTCATAAATTTCATATATTTTCACTTATTTTACACTTCGATAAAGTTAGTGAAAAAATAAATTATTCGAACAAAAAACGTGTAAATATGTAAATTGATGGAAAAAAATGTTGATAATGGGATAAGTAATTGAAAACGGATGATTTCTATTAAATTGAAGAAAAAAATTGGTGAATTCGATTTAAAATAAGTTTAACCTATTAGGAACATGTAAATTTGATGAAATTCATAAAAAACGAATGAAATCGGTAAAAAAAAATTAATTTAATTGTTTTGAAACATGTTGGATCAGCTAACTTAGTTAAAAATAAGTGATGTTGATGAAAAGTGGGTGAATGCGGTTAAATCGATCAAACAAATCAAGCTGATAAAATTTGTGAAAAAAAAACAATTGACGAAAATCGATGAAAATGGGTGAAAACGATGAAAAAATGTTGTATTGGTCAAAATATTTTAAATCGACAACGATAAAACTGATAAAAAAAATATGGGCGAAATCGAAAAAATGGGTAAATTGATGAAATTAGGTAAAAGCATGTGAGATTGGCAAAAAAATGAGTTAAATAAGACCATAAGGTTTTAAATCGGTGAAATTGATGGTAAAATGGGTCGAATCGGTCAAAATATGTTTAAATTGATGAGTCAGATTGGCAAAACAATGATATAAATTGGTGAGAAAAACTATGATAATTTAAAAAAAAAATTAGTTAAGCTTATAAGACTAGTGATAACGACGATTAAACGAGTTAAATCAGTAAAAAATAATTTAAATTGATTAAATTAGTAAAAATAGGATGAAAATGTTGGAAAAACTAGTTAAATTGGTCAAAACGATCTAAATTGATGAAATTAAGTGAAAGACTAGTTATATCGATAAAAAAAAAAGTTAAATCAATGAATTGGGTGAACAAATGGACTTTTGGCAGCTTGCACCCTCGAAAATGGGCCTTTTGGCAGATTACACCCTCGAATTTAAATTTTGGCAGATTGCACTCTCAAAATACATAAGCTTTGGCAGATTGCACCCTCTAAATTTTTCTGGCTAAATAATTCGTCGGAAAATCAAAATTCTGATGTTGGCAAGGGTATAATTGTCTTTTTAATTCAATTCCCTCCAAAGAAAATTATTACCGCCAAAAAATAAAGCCAACTAAATTAAATGTGTAGTTTAGGGGTTAATTTGTCCATTTACACATTAATTTAATCTAAATTCCTAAAAGAAAAATATAAAAGCCCTGCTCCTGCAACACCGATTAGGGCTTTATCACATTCTCTCTTCATTTTTGCCCTATTTTTGCATCATATTTACTATAAAATCGAAGTTATATGTAATACTCCCTCCGCCCCAATTTTTTTGCTCCACAGGTACAGTTGACCAGTCAACTTGACTAAATTTGTAAAAATTATAATAAATAGTTTAATTAATATATTTTACTAATAAGTTGATAATATCTTATAACACTATATATATTAATATTTAAAAGGTTTAATACACCAAAAATGTGAATAATTTAATATGATAAGTCACCTAAAAGATTGAAAAGTTTGACCGAGTACTATAGAAAATTGAGCAAAATAAATGGGACGGAGGGAGTATTAGGTATTATACACCGTGTATTGATCAATAGGGTGGATATTGCGAGTAGAAGAATATGAAATTATGAGTTCCTCATTCCTTTGGGTTGTCAAGCTCCACATTATGGTAAGAAAATCGATTATTAGTTTTTTTGTTATTCACACATATTTTTGGGCACTGTTCCTTTCACAGTACTATATTTATGTATATTTGTTTGTCTCTTACATACACTAGAGCCATGTGTTTGGGTTGTTTATTTTTTACTTAAATTGACCTGGGTTGTATGTTTCTAAAATATATTTGTTACTTTTATGATGTTTTTGCATAAAATTTATAGCCGTGAATGTTTGAACAAAGTATGATGTTTAGCATGTGCAGCTAAGACACATTTGTTGCTAAAAAATGGTTGAAAGATTTAAATGTGTTGTAAGAAAAATGAAAATTTAGGCACAAAATTTGAATTTTTGGAGGTAATTGGATTAAAAAGACAATTATATCCCAGTCAACATTAGAATTTTTTATTTTCCGACGAATTATTTGGCCGAAAAATTTTAGAGGGTGCAACCTGCCAAAGCTTATGTATTTCGAGGGTGCCATCTGCCAAAATCTAAATTCGAGGGTGCAATATGCCAAAAGACCCATTTTCGAGGGTGCAAGCTACCAAAAAATGGTGAAATCAATGAATAATAGGTTCAGTTTGTCTAATGAAAATACAATAAAGTAGTCAAACTCAAATGATTTGATCTATATGAGGTCAAGAGTTCAAATCACATATCCAATAAGTTAATTAAAAATACATTGCCTAGTACGATGCAACCCCATGAGTGGCCCATACAAGACCCAGGCGTGACCTAGGTGCCTAGGCCAAGCCCAGGCGAGCCCGATGCAGCCCCTTGAGTGACCCGGGTGCCCGGGCCAGAATTAGGAATGGCATTGGCACCTAGGCCAAGCCCAAATGATACAGAGGTGCCCAGGGCAGCCCCATGAATGGCCCGGGCGCCTGGGCTAGAACCAAGCATGACCTAGGCGCCTCAGTCATGTCTAGGCGAGACCTAGGTGCCCGGGTCAGGCTCAGACACGCCCAAAAACGACTCAGTCAATTATAAGTGAGGTTCAACTTTTTGCTCCGACCCTTTATTCAACCTACCTCAAAAAGCAGCATATAGGAAAACAAACCATGAGCACACCTTCCTGTTTTAGTGCTTTTTTCCCTTTTTTCTCATTTTCGTTGGTACTTTTTGAAAGTTTGGTACAAGATAAAAACAAATTGATTCAGAATTTCAGATAATCAATCCCAGATCAAATTCAACCTCTGCTCCGATGTTCACTCTGATCAACCACATCTAGGGAAAAAAAAATTAAAATTTCACTATTGATAGAGCAGCTAAAGAATAATTGAAGGTCAATTATTCAACAGTGAGCAAAAGGGGATTTTTCTATTTTATTGTTTTTTCTCAGTCGCCACAAAAGAAAGGCATTTCAATCAAATGGGAATGTCCTGACAATCTAAGAGCAAAGCATCCCACTGTCCCATCTTTCTTGGAATAATAACCCATTTCGTAAAGATTCAATCTTTACAATAAATATTCACACAAAATTGTGATGTTTGGAAGTCCCGGGAAAAAGAGTGGGTTGATATTAAGGATTGGACAGTGTTTTTTTGCAGCTGGTTCAATTGTGGTCATGGCCTCTGCTTCTGGTTTCTCTACTACCACTGCCTTTTGGTAATCTTTTTACTATCTTTTTTCCCTGTTCTGCACTTATTTTTCTGAAATGATTTATGAGTTTTTGAACTATTTTCTGTTTTTGAGCTGCATGTTGGATTTGTTTTTGTCAATTGGGTTTCTGGGTTTTTTATTAATTAATTTGGACTAGTATATTGGTTTTGAATCAATACATGTAAAAATAGTAAAAGTTAGAGTAAGTCCCATAAATAAGAAAATAAGATGGATTCCTGTTTTGGGTATGTCAAATGTATGTTGATAATCTATTTTTATTCTTGGTTTATGTACAGAAGGTTGTGTGATGTTGAAAAGATATTTAATACTAGACTTTAATGCATTTTCATGCTTGAATAACCACACTGTGAGGGTAGGGATCTATCAGTATCTTGATTCTTGAAGAACAAAATGACCTCCAATAGTACATATTAAGGGACTGTTGAATATAGTCTGATTACTGGCATGCTTGTTATCTTATTGTATATTTGGGTGTGTTTGGGGTTTGAACGGGGGAAATGTATTTGGAAAGCACATGAGGTATGTGAAGTGGAATTATTGAGATTGCATTTGATTGCCCTTGTTCTGATGCCTCGGTTGCATTGATTGTTCTTCCCTAAACTTTTTGAGTTGATAGTTTACTTTAAAACTGATATCTAAAGATACTTCTAGTTAGCAGAGAATGCAGGGGTGCTAATGACGCAACTTATATGCTGGTTATATTTACTAAAAGGAATGGGAAATTATGCCATATTTATATGTGCTTCCTCTATTAGTTTAGTTGATAATGTGCTCAAACTTTAGCGGCCTTATTCATCTACTCAACATGGATATGTACTAAGAAGTAAGCACGTATTGAACTGTAGATTTTTTGTTAACTATTCATCCCCAAACCTTAACCTGTGTTATGTAATAGAGTATCCAATGTCTCTTAAAGTTCCATTGAAGTATTCATAAACTGCAATTCAGCAGAAAGTTACAAACCTTTCTCTTTGTTCTTTTGGACTCAGTTACTATACTAGAAATCATTGTTACTGTATGTGAGGAAGTTAGCTAATTTTGTTTAACTCCTCCATGTACAAAAAATGGTATAGTCATTGTAGTTTTCTGTCAGTTTGATTGTTTCTACTAATTATATTTTTTCATTTTAGTTTTTCTTAATATTTGGTAATAAACATATACTATAATATATCTATGTATTGCTACTTTTCTACCTTATATAGCAATGATATTATTCTCAACTTATTGATTTTGGTATTCACTTGATGTTAAAACAAGACATTTCTAGTAAACAAGTGTTGAGCATTGTCTTTTGAAGTCTTTGCTTATTGGCTTGTTTCTGAGACATTGAGTTACGTGTAATTGGTTGCTGATTTGAATAGATAATTTTTACTCTTTCATCTCACTTCTTTATGGCTTCATTAGCCCAATGTTCTTGCTAATTGGGCTCTATTCTTTTGGCAGCTACTTAATTGCATCAATGGGGCTTGAGGTTTTATGGAGCTTTGGACTTGCTTGCCTTGACATACATGCTTTGATGTACAACAAGGATCTGCATAATCACATCATAGTGAGCTTATTCGTTGTCGGTGATTGGGTAATTTGACTAACACTTCTCTTGATACTTCAGATATCATCACTAAATAGTTGAATTATATTATTTCAACAAACAGAAGCACTTAAAGTAGCCAACATATACATATAAAATTTCAATTTCTTATCCTTTATGTACTGTAACTTAAGCCAGAGCAGCACAAGTTGTATTATGCTTGTCGAATAAAGAATCATAGAAACATATAGAATTAGCAGTCTAGACATGTAAACAAACTGAGAAGAATCAAACAACACATTCTTCAAGCTTTAATCGAGCCACAAGTTGAGCTCGAATAGTTGAGTTTCAAAGTCATCGAACGATAAACATTGTTCAAGCCTGGTTTGGTTTGATGTTCAGTCCTGTATTTGTCCTACTAAAGTCAAAGCATGTTTGTAGAACATAGGATCATGGAAATTTTATACAGTTAGGTTAAAGCAAAAATGTAGCCAACTACTAGTCCTACTAAACTCGAGCCCAAAAATGCAGGCGGCTTGTAGTGCAAGTGCCTGGTTTTCAAAGTATGTTGAATCCTATTTGCTGTGCTGATTCTGGAGGTGGTTTGCCTTTTCGTTACAGCAAAAGATCGTTTAAGATGCGTTTCAAAACTTCCGAATATAATGTAGGAAAATGACTATATATCTGGGCAACAATCTAAACTGATTTATACGAAATAATGCTAGATAATAAGCCAAACTAATCTTGTCTCAGTCAGCACAACTAAAAGCAAGTATTTAGCTCCGCCAAGCGGCTTGAGTTTCGAGTTTAACTGGTGTAGGACATGAAGATATTAGCTAAATATATATCAGGAAATTGTAGCCAAGTTGTTAGTTCTCCAAGGAATATTTAAAATTTAGAACGAGGTGTACTTTTCAGGCCAACAAATTCGATATGCAGTATTTTTTTTCTTTTCAAATTAGTGCATTTATGGCAACTTAGAAGAACTATATTTATATATTTTGTTTTTATACCCGAGTCCTTTTATTGCAATGAAGTACCTCACAATACCCCCCACACACTTATTCAATCAGTTGCCTTTGGTTGGCTGTCTTAATGTTCCGAATTCTTGCGGTTTAACCACCATTTGTGTTACTTCAAATCCTATGAACTAACTAATATTAGTCTATTAGATGCTAATTCAAGAAGTTGAGAAACATAGGCTTGAAAATTTTATTTGATATTACCATACTCGAGGCAATTTTTGTTGTATCAAAACCAGATGAATAAAACTTTTGTCCTACCTTAGTTGATCAAAATCTCATGATAAAATTTCATCAAAGTCTTACCAACAATGGTTGAATATGTGTTATTGATCAAGAAGCTTCTTAATGCATATTGGTAACATCCAGGACGGAGTCGCATGGTTAGAGAACATTAATATTGTTTTTCCCAGTTCCTCAAATTACGGAAAAAAGGTGTATCATACTTTTTATACGATTTCGAATCAGAATTTATGATGAAATTAATTCATGGGTGCAGGTAACGGCTACTCTGTCCCTTGCAGCTGCATCCTCGTCCGCTGGGGTGATTATTCTGTATACTAGAGATTCACGTATTTGCAAAGATGAAATTAAATTATCGTGTGATATGCTTCAGATATCCATAGCTTTCGCCTTCATTTCTTGGTTTCTTCTTGCTATTTCTTCTTATGTTATGTTTTGGCTTGTGGCTTCAATTTAAACAATTTTGTCTTTACATTTTTTGATACACAATCTTATTTTGTAACCTCATTGTGTGTATATATATATATTATTGGTTTCTGAAGAGTTACAAAAGAAACTGTTGATTCTTTTTCTCAGAATATAGCACAATATCTTTTTTTTTTTTTGGTCATTGTCAATTCTTTAAATAATAGTATCAGGTTGACTTGAAAGCATGCGGAAAAGTTCTTGTAGTTAAATAACATCAATTTCAGACTCTGAGCTAATCAAGAAGTGTCCTCAAATGCTTGAGATTTGAAGGCAGAAAATCTAGTTTAACTAGTTGAAATTTGGCTCAAGTTACATCAATAAAAGTTTCCGAGTTCAATTTGTTTTATAGTAAGCAAGAACATTTACTGGTTGACAGTTTTTGAAACTCGATAAATCGTAAATAACAAAGTATATTTAAAAATATCAAGTTACTCGATTTGAACTCTTGTTTAGTTCAAATAAACAAAATACACAATCTCAAACTTGATAAGATGAATGATGATCACACCTAACAAATCTTAAATAATGCATTGTTCAACTCAACTCAATTTGATTACACTTGAAGATGTTTCTGATATTTAATAGAATAGCTAACTTGCTCATGCTCTAACTTATTGATGCCAAATATTAGTTAAAAGATTTCTTAAGCGAAGTAGATAAATTTGGGCTCTTAAATTATATTACATCTACTCTATTAGGTACATCTTTCTATTTCTTTAATGCAGTTAGGCAAATATTCATGAATATTTATTTTTCCTTTTTGTTGACTAAAATACAAGATAACCCCATCTTATATTTCTTGTAAAATACATGAAATCCAACATCATCAAAAATGTTTGCTGCATTTCCACCTTGAGAAGGTGAAGCAATCAAATCCATGTGGCACTTCAACTACATAAATATTTCTAGAGATGGAATGCATTAGGTATGAAAAGTTAGATGTCACCTCACATCTCCATCCAAATCCAATTAGACTAAGTTAAAAAATCAAATTTTTCTACCTAAAATTGTATTTTACTAATAAAAGTAAAATCAAACACAAATAACTTAAAATCAATTAGTTTTCGTTCTTGAATAACAAACAAAAAATAATTACAACATATAAAATACTGAACTTAAATACTAGTAATATATAATCTGGCAATATGCACAGAACAATCCTTACATTCTTGAACCCAAAAATGAAAAAAATGTATTAATTGTCAAGAAAGCAGAACCAATAGTTTATTTCTATATGCACAAGAGATTACACTTTTCACACAAGTAAGCATACTTATAACTTAACCTATAAGGATCCTTTGGCACAAACTGACTTACAATTGGAATAAAAGCAAAATAATAAAGAAACAACAAACACATTCAAAGCAAGACATTTAACTCAACTCACTCACCTTACACCACTATTACTAAACAACAAACCTTTACATCACTATCTCTGGTTTCAAGATGCTAGACTTTATCTCCTTATGAGGCAAAACCACTCCTCCATTGCTGTAAATCTCATCACCAACATGAACATCTTCTCCAAGAATGGTCATATTCTCGACCCTAGCCCATTGGCCAACAGTAGAGTGCCAACCGATTATACTACTAGAAATACAAGCGTGTTTCTTGATGCGGACCCCACGCATAACCGTGCAACGAGAAAGCCTCACACCTGACTCAACAACACAACCCGGCCCGATTGCAACATCAGGCCCAATCAAGCACCCGTCACCAATTTTTGCACTTTCATCCACCAAAACATTTCCGATGATATGACTACCCGAAGCCAACTTAGGAGAAGATTTCTTCTTTAAAGACTCTAAATAGAGTCTTAGGCCAGTAATGTAGTCCCTTGGCTGCCCAATGTCCATCCAAAATCCGGGCAGAACCATAGCGAAAAGCTTTTTCTCACCTGCAATTTTTGGGAAGATCTCTTTTTCAATTGATGTCGGTTTTAACTCGATCCGATCAAGAACCGAAGGACTCAGAAGGTAAATCCCAGCATTGATTTTGTTGCCAACAAATAACTTTGGCTTCTCAACAAACCTCTCGACTAGTCCAGTCGAATCTTCCATAACAACTACACCGTATTTTGAAGGCTCATCCACCTACATCAGTATATAAAGTAACTCAGGAATAAATTCAACAAAGAAGAAGTATATAATAATGGCTTTACCTTAGTCACCATTATAGAAGCCTCTCCTCCATGGGATTTGTGGAATTCAATCATCTCTTTCAGCGGGTATTCACTGATGACATCACTGTTAAGAACGAAGAAAGGCTCACCGGAATTATCTATTAGTTTGTCTCTAGCCAAAGCAAGTGGACCTGCAGTACCAAGAGGCTCAGTTTCCTGCGAACACGTAATCTTAATCTCGAGCTTTGCCTCAAAATCTTTCAAGAAGTTCAGCATTACCTGCAAAAGAAAGAGATCCATTGTTAGTGATAATCTCAAACAAACACGACTTCATTTGTAAGAACAAAGAACGGGTAAGCAATTTACCTCAGGTTGATAATTGATAGCCAGTACTACTTCAGTGACTCCAATAGCCTTTAGAGCTTCTATCTGATGCAAAATCATGGGCTTGTTGGCAAAGTCAACGAGTGGCTTTGGTACACTTAGTGTCAAAGGCCTCAATCTAGTACCGAACCCTCCAACAAGAATTAAAGCCTTCATCTTTCGACAGAGATGATTTCTTTCTTTCTTTCTTTATATGAGATACCTGAAACAAGTGATGAACTTAGTTGTTGCTCCTCACTATATTTATGCATGAAAAAGGGGAGAATCATGCAAGTTTATGAAGCGCTGAAGTGACATGTGTACTGGGGTATAATGATATATATTGCTCTCTCATCAATGCTGTCGGTCCTCTGTTACAATTTTACACTAAAATTGACACGAATGAAATTGGTGCATGTATGAATAAAGAAATTCCTTATCAGAGTTGGAAAGAGAAAACAGAAAATTTTAAAACTGTGGTTGGGAAAACAGACAATTATATTACACGCGTCATTAAAATGAATTAAGTTGGAAAATTGGCTGAATAGACCCAATGTATGGCTAGAAAGGCGACAAATTTCCAGCTATAACACAGGCTGTATCTTTCAATGAGAGTGACGAAGCCAGTGATTTATAATGTGATGACTTTATACAGTTACTCAGGGTGCACCGTGAGATAGTTTGTAATAGAGGAGAATGTCCTAGTTACCATGGTGAAAAAACGGAATATATTATTAATTCTTTCTTTTTATGGTGCAGGAGGAAAAGAAAGTTGCAACTGGGAATAGGATAATGATTTTTATTCTAAAACATTTCAATCATATAGTTTTTTGGATCATGATCAGGTCCACAACGGACAAGCACAAATTAAATATTTTCTCATATTTACGAGTCCAAACGCAACAACAACTAATGCGAACTGAAAGAAAACTAACTAAAGATAAATCCAAACTCATAAATTTGAACATTTCCGATCACTCATAGTCAGAAATCAAGTCCAGAACTTGTAATATTGTGAAACATTTTTTTCCTTATCAGTTCTTAACAAATTTAGTACAGAACATAATTGTACCATTAAAGAAAGCAATAAAATGAATCCGAAGCAGCATTCAATAGATGGCCAAGCATAAAACCACTACAAACTACAGATAAATTGAAAAACAAAGAATAGTAAGAGGGAAAAAAAGGATATGCAGATAGTGGTTTATTGAAAGTGAATCTCAAATCTACAAAACCTTGTATAGTTGTATCATCATTGATTTGAAAACACCATTTCAAAAGAGAGGTGAAATGGAGCTCAATGAAGATGTTCTGTAGCTTTATAACTAGATTTCCATTAGCTGAAAAGGGACATACATGACACTGTATATAACATTCATGACACCTCCTTATCAATTCCACGGAAAATCTTTAATTTAAAGGGACATACATGACACCTCCTTATCAATTCTTAACAAACTTAAAGGGACATACATGACACCTCCTTCAACGGATCACCCCTTCCAATTTCCCACCCACCCCACATCTGTAAACTACTCTAAAATCTTAATTAATTCCTAAACCCATGATTCCACCATGAATAATTTTATACTTTCTCCATCAGAACAAGAAGAATTTATCAAGAAATCAAGATCTTCGAGATTCAAGACAGAGACAAATGTGGGAACCCAGTTCTTCAAAGCATTGGAAAACATTTCCCAGGTAATTAATTCAAAAAAGTAACAATTTATTTTTTCATCTAAGAATTTAATGAATCTGGAATTGATTTTATTTCGAAGAAAATGAAGAGAATTAAATCCCAAAAATCAGGTGAGAAATTACCTGAATTTTGGAACCGGCGGTGGAGGAAGTTGAATCAAATTGGCCGCCGGGCTACTTCCACGGTTGCCGGTTTCCTTTATGGGCAGGATGCAAATACCTGGAGTGTGAAGATGGTGGATTAAATTTATAGATAAATACAGCTGTATCTGAATCTAATGTATATAATTTATTGAATTTTGACTTTCTCACGACTTCTTTTTAAACCGAGTACATAACTACACCCCAATGCCCCAATTAATGCTTAGTATAAAAGTCAAATAAAAAAATAACATTGTAAAAATCTTTTTTGTGTTTTGCTTATAAAGCATGAATATATATTAAGATAATTAGTAGAGTAATATTATTACTACGTGATAGGTAAAAGATTCTAATTGGATTTCTTAGGGTGTATGTGGATGGGTTTTGGCCCAGTCTCACGGGTTTCGCGAGATCGAGCCAAAACCCTTTCAAATGAGTTTTCGTCAAACCTATAAAATCATCAAAAACTTATTTAGAAACTCACACTCAAACTCTTCAAACAATCAAACCTATAAAACATTGATTTGACACTTATCACCTACTTTTTCCCCTAAACCCCAACATCCAAACTCAATCAAAGTGGGGTTTCAACTTATTCAAACCACAAAACCCAAGAGCCAAAACTCATCCAAATGAAGTCTCAAAGGTTTCATCGAAACCACCCAAACCAATTTTTTTAAACCGAGATCCGCGAAACCGAGTCAAAACCCATCCAAATTGACCCTTAGGTCTTAACTAAAGAATTTAACTACTTATTTAAAATAATATATTCAAATAATCTAATTTGTTATATGATTATCTATAGTAATTAATTTAAATCCGGTAATCAACCATTTAAACATGAGATATGTACTTCCTCAAAAAAGAAAAATGGAAAAAAGGACAAGAAATATGTACATTATCATATTATTGGCATGTAATATGCTGATTTTGACTATTTTTCTATAATCAAAACATGATAATTTCTTTTTGAGAGAGTGCTATTTTAGTGTGCATAATTTGTCTGTAACCAAGAACACATAAGGTTGATTAATGGAGAATGAATCAGTCAAAAGTTTAAAAAATATCCTAATTTCACTAGAAAAAGAAAGAAAAGGGTCCATCCATCCACCAGTCTCGATGACTTTAATGTTCGGAAAATGCATTACTAATATATTTGGATAATGCATAAATTATATTTTATTTTATTTTTTCAAGATTTATTTGAATTTGATTTACATTTACATTTACGCAAATCATGTTGGATATGAACGGATAAAAATCCTACTCAAATACACTCTCCTTAAAACTAGTTATCGTAGAGATTTAATCACATTACGATTACTAATTGTAAGTGCTTCACCAATGGTATAGTGAGGAGGAGTCTTGAGAAATGATTTGTCTTTGATTTCCAAAAATCCATACCTAATACAAGTTCCTCCCTCTCCCTCGTCAATTAATTTTGTTTGGTGAAGTGTTCTTTTATTTTCTTATTGAATTTTTATCTAAAAAATCAGTTCAATCAAATGTATATTGATTGTTGTGACCGAGTTTCAAAACTTATATATTCTCATATTAATCGTTCCATATTTCTTCTCCTTAAGACTTAACGCAGAATAAAAGTTAAAAAAATAAAAATTTTGAACAATTTTACACAAAAGTTAAAAAATAATGGTTGAAAATTAGTGGTGTAAAATCATTACTTTATATGGAAGAGTAGTTTAAATAAAACAAGTCTACTTTAAGAAATGACGTATTGTTCTGAGCATTCCACCCACAAATAAAATAATAGTAAAAATTTTGGGACGAAAGAGTTGTTTAATAAATCGAATTTTATATGAACATTTTTATTGAACTATAGCTCAATCTCGTAAACTTCTATATTAAGTAGTTTGGTTTATTTAAGAATTTATGATGGAAGTAATTGGTAATTTCAATATTGCTTATTCGGAAGTTTAGAGGAATATTGACATCATGATTTTGCTTTGTTGGCCAGATGGGCTGTCATGTGGAAAACTGTGGGTTATGTATTTTGTCTGTTATTTACATGCTCATACATCCTAGACCATCTCCAACGGTCCTCTTAAATTCTGACCTCTTATCCTAAAATTTAAGAGATGAACAGTGTTATACATTTGCACTTTTTACTCTGCACTCCAACAGCTAGTTTATATTTTAAGATTCTACTTTTAAACTACAACACCATTTCACTCAAACATCTATATTATATTTAATATTTTTTTTTAATTTTGATTAAAATATAAATAATAGTGGGATATATATATATATATATATATATATATATATATATATATATATATACAATATTTATTTATTTAATATACTAATAAAATATTAATTATTTAAATTAAATTATCGTGTTCTATGAATTTAAATTAAATATTTCGTAAAAGTAACATAAAATTAAAATATTATTATTTCAAAAAAATAATATGAATTACTATTTTAAATTATTTTTAATTTTCTATTGGAAAAGTACAAAAGTTTTGTACTTTCAATGCAAAAAGAACTTTTAATAAATAACTTTGGCCTCTTATATTTAAGAGGCCAAAGTTATAATTTTTTGTGGGTCTTAAAATATAAGAGCATTTTTTGTGGGTCTTAAAATATAAGAGCTCTCTTGGAGCTCAATTTTTTGCCAAAACTTATATTTTTTCTTATAATTTGAGTTATACATTGTGTCATGGAGATGGTCTAACAATTTAACATTAATTATTACACATAAAAGTTAAGGAGAAAGGCATTATTATTATTATTATTATTATTATCTTTAAACTATTCATAGGATTTAAATTTCGTACCTAATAATATTGGCAAACTATCAAACTTTGTTCCATCAAGTTAGTAATTGTCATAAGACTATGAGTAGAATTTAAATTTTGTACCTAATATTGACAAATAACAATTTTTGTTTGTACTCGGATTTTTTGCACTTTGCACCCCCGAAACATAGGAAATAGGCACTTTGCACCCCCGAAACTTAGATTTGTCACTTTGTACCCTTGAAATATGAATAATACAACACTTTGCACCCTCTTTTATTTCAAGCAAAAACTCAAGGGCAAAATAGGTAATTCTATTGTAAATCTTTGGCACTTTGCCCCCCAAAATAAAATTAGCACTTAACACTGCCTAATTAAGAACAAATTAACAACTTGCACCCTCGAAACACAATAAATAGACACTTTGCACCCCAAAATACAAAATTAACACTTAACACCCTCAAATTAAAAAAAAAAACTCAAACTCCTCATTTTTTCCGGCAAAGTTGACCATTAAGATGATATTTTAAGGCAAAATAGGTAATTATTTATGGGTCTTTGATATGTTGAAATATACAATGGGTCTTCGAGAATACTTTATTTAGTTATTTATATATTGTTGAAAAGAAAGATGGAGAGAGCAATGAGTATTCGAGTATTTAAAATTGTATTTTGCAAATTTAAGAAAAAAATTGAATTACCTATTTTGCCTTAGATTTTTTTCACTCCGATAGTCAACTTTGACGAATAAAAGAGAGGTTTGGTTTTTTTTATTTGAGGGTGTTAAGTGTTAATTTTGTGTTTTGGGGTGCAAAGTACCAATTTATTGTGTTTCGGGGGTGGAAGTTACTGATTTGTTCTTAATTAGAGGGTGTTAAGTGCTAATTTTATTTTGGGGATACAAAGTGCGAAATTCTCAAGTTTTGAGAGTGCAAAGTGCCAAGACTATTGAATTACCTATTTTGCCCTTGAATTTTTGCTTGAAAATAAACGAGGGTGCAAAGTGCTGCATTTTTCATATTTCGAGGGTGCAAAGTGCTAAATCTAAATTTTGAGGGTACAAAAAGCCTATTTCTCATGTTTCGGGGGTGCAAAGTACAAAAAATCCTTAGTATTTCTCTTCATTAGAAGCACAATATATATATATATATATATAAAAGATTGAACCAATTAAGATTTTTTTATTCAAATATCATATACATGCTCACAACAAATCGTGTCCCAAACGCCATCTTAACGGTAAAAAAAGGGTTTGGAAAATGTTATAACTCCATCAGACCGTCTCATACAAATTAATTTGAACTTAGTTTGGCGACGACTTGGATTCCAGCTCATGGTTATTTTGGTCTTTTAATTGTTTAAAACTATTATTCGAGGCGTGTGCATTAAATATTAAAAAAGAAAAAAACTGAAATGGATGAAAATGGGGTTACTTGCGAAGTATTTAATAATATGTGGAAATTAGTGCAATACATGTTGCACTAATTTGATCAAGCCAAGTGGGTGATTAGACTAACTTGTAATTCATTAAAATCATAATACATGTTGATTAATTGATGCCGTGTAAGTAGTGTAAATGTGGTCTTTGATTGGTTAGATCCAGTGAAATGTAAATAAACAGACAAGTTTGAATAATTAAGCAATATAATTAGTCGATTTGCAATCGAGATAAATATTAATCGATCTTTAATTAATACATAAAATTGCAAGACTAAACTGTCTATTTAACATAAACTACCTAATCTGATCTAAACTTGACAATAGTAGAAGACAAAAATAGATGCAATTGATCACCATATGCTAAAAAGGTAAAATGAGTGTAGTTTTTGTTGGATGTGGAGATAAGTAATGTTCAACGAAATTGTCAAATCGCATTAAACACCAACTCAACTCAAATTGGCCAAAATTTGCAGGTTGATGGTTGAATGAATTGATCTTGTTGTTCTTGAAAAAAGGACAACAAATGCAATCCTTCGTATTTTCAAAATTTGCATACACCACACTCGACTGCATATATATTGTATGTATGGTAATTTATTATTCATTAAAATATAAACATATAGGTACTTTAAATATGTGTTACTTCGGAAGCCTTGAGTCCAATATGACACTATTGCCTGTTGTCCATTAGAGGGTGAAACACCAACACGTGATTAGTATAGTGGAAGAGACTAGTCACTACAAAGTAGCGAACCCAAGTTTAAATTCCTGTTGAGAGAGGCTCTCAATTAATGTATATGATACGCTTAAAAAGGAATTAAACCCTGTATTTTTTTATTAGAGTGCCAAACTCTAGTAGTCAAGGAATTGAAAATAAATTAAGAACAATATTATGCTAAAGAACAAAACAGTAAAGCAAACACTATTTAAGTTAGGTGGTATTTTTATTATTTCCATTATAATTTTTAAATGAAATGAAATTTATCCATATGTAGAAGTAGAATAAGAAAATACAAAATTAAAAATAATTTGTACATTTAATTTATCTATAACAAAAATACATCCAAGCTGGGAAAGTGAAGACCATAAAAGCCGCCCAATCCCAACTCAGGTGGATCACTAAATCTCAAGGGTTGTTGAATGTTGAATTGGATATGGACTAGAGTACTATTAAAAAATTGAATATATTAGATTGAGTTTGTACTAGTATAAAACACATTAAATTGTGATACATAATCCATGTGGTGATGGTTTTGTGATGGATCCATGTGGTGATGGTTTTGTACTGGTTTTGTGATGGATTCTTCCTTTCGCATGATGTGTTCTATTATTCATACAATTAACAAAGGTATGAAGCCTCATTGTTCATTTAGTGTGATAAACATTAATTTATTACGTGTTTGGTTTGTTTCATCCACATCTTCAACTCGCCCACACGTAATAAACATTAATATATAAATTCACTTTATAAATTTACGAATAAAAATCAACTCATGAACTAACTTTTGAGGTAATTAAATTAGTTTCAAATCAGTTGATGTGACTTATCCAATCCATTGGTGAAATCTAACAACAAGGTACCCAATTTACTATGATAATAAAAGAGATCCCACTCATTATTATGATCGTCTAAAAGTGACTTGAGAGTTGAGAAATTTTCTATTTTCTTTAAAAAAAAATTCTTATTTCAGTTGTGCATTCTCTCATTGTCAAATAACATGTCTGTTTTTCGACATAAATATAACCAATAACATGTCTGTTTTTCGACAAAAAAATATAGTTTGGGAAAAGCTCAAGGAGCACATTGCAACTAAAATTAATATTTTAATTAGGAGGTAAAGTATTTATTAACATCTTGGGGGAGTAAAGTGCTAAATGTGTAATCTGGGGGATGTGAACTGATTTCTTCTTCTTTATCGTTATTGTTCAGTTATCATGCTCAGTTGAACGGCTACAGTAGAAAATTTAACAATCTAATGGCTAAATATATGGACAATAAATAGCCAAAGAATAAATAAAATAAAATAAAGCAACATGTTATAAAACTAAGCTAAAATTAACAACAAATCTAAGTAATTTGTGGAATGTAAAGAGCAATTAGAATGGAGGGGGAGAATATCATATTATTCATTCTTGTTGGTTTTTGTGTATACAATACATGATAATGTCCTCTATTTATAGGACCAAAGAAAGAGACAATAAGACTAGAGTTACAATACTATTAAATGGTCCTATTATGACGTTCAATACAAACGTTACAAAACCTTTCAAATGTGGCATTTATCCTTTCAAATGTGGCCTTTATGATATTCTTCAATAGGAGGTTACAAAACTAGGACAAAATATTTCATGGACATCCACTAATATTATATATTTTATAACACAACACAATTAATCTGAAGCAACAAACGACGATTTCCCCTTACAATTATAAAATGACGTGTTAGTTGTGACATATTTATGACCCACACTAATGTAAAGCAATTTCCACTAGAAATTGATCAATGTGTGAAGAGAATGGTAGGTGAGGTGAGGAGGAATTAAGAAGTTGGAAAAATGAATTGGCATTGAACTTTGATGAACAAGTTGCAGGCATCTATTTAATGCCTTGTAGTAGTATGGGTTATTTCCGGTTACACCTCCTCAACTATTATCATTTGGCAGTCTCCCCCTAAGCCTTTCATTTTTTTGGCTGTCTGACCCCCTCCGTCCATTTACTTAACTTTCCGTCCCTTCATTTGACAGAAGGGCAATGTAGTCTTTGGCAAAATGATCTCATTTAGTAAGAAAAGACACTAAGTGACAATTAACCACTGTTTTTTAGCGGGCAAGATAGCAGAATGACATACTTTTTGAACCCATCAACCTCTGAATGTTCTTTAATTAAAATTAATTGCCGTAAATTTATTCATAACTTCGATTCTTTGAAAATCATCACTATTAGAATTTTGGACTTCAACAACGGCAAATTCCTTTAGTGAAGCCTCAGTTTTTGTTTGTATTCATGCGTAGTGACATAAATTTCACCAACGGAATTGATGTGCAATTTTCTTATATTTTATAATCAATTATTTTTTTATGGAACATAATTTTCTTTTATTTCCGTCGCATGTGTGTTACTGATAAATCATATTTCTTTTATAATCAAATCAATTGCATGTGTGATAAGACAGAAATTTGTTATCCAATTCCCCTCAATTTTTTATTTTCCCTTTTTTTTTTTTTTTTGCTTTGTGAAAACAAAGTCGTAGGTACATGTGATAATCTGGTCAGGTAATGCAGCCTTGCAGATCACAACCTGGCCTATCCCAACATGTTAAGCACTAATTAGTAGTAAAAAGATTATTAAATTTTGATTAAGCCTTAAGGTCAATTCTCCAGGCGCATACCTAACTTAAGGTGATGAGTTTGGTCTCGCCATAATAAAAGTAATTTTACAAAAAATAATTATACTAAAATTGCAAAAAATTAAAGTAAACTAAAAATAAAGATTATTTATTAGTTTTTTTTTTTTTTTTTAAATTAAGAGAGATGAGAGAGAAAACTTTCTAGGATAAACTTAGTTCTGAAAAAAAAATTATTTGTTTGCATTTACAGAAAGCACTCATGAAATATTCGTACAAAGCAAAATAAACATGTAAATTAATTAGTTATACTAATAAGGTTTTATCTGGGGCGGAACTATAGGGGGTGCGGGTGGGGGCGCCCGCACCCCCCAGCAAAAAAAAAAATTAGTAGCAGTGCATATCTATTATTATTATTATAGTAGTACTTTATATATTCTTGTTAGTACCTTTAAATTTCTAAAGGAAAGAATTTGTGAATCAAAACTTTTTGTACTTTAATTAAATGTGTGGTCAGATCTTAGAGAATGGAGTCCCACTAATAGAATTGCATAGTTTAAGTAAAATTTGATAAGAAAAATATTCTTTAACACTTAAAATAATTCTCTTTTAATAAGGAAAAGCAAAATTACGTTGAATTTTGAATTTCAATTTCTTCTCAAATTAACTTTTCTTCAATTTTTCTTCACCAAGTTATATATAAAAAAGGGGGTTTTCTTCACAAATCGGCTGAATCACTCAACGCCATTATCAAAAGGTACTTTTTTAAAACTTTTATGAATATTTGATATCATGAAAACACGTAGAGCACAATATAAGATGTCAAAGTAAACTTTTAGTTACTAATATTTCCATTTATATGTATATTCAACTCTTTTCTTAAGTCGATTTATATTTTTCTTATGTCTAGTGATTGTTTTTGCATATTATTTATTATATATTTATTAAATATTTTTTATTATCTTATTTGATTAGATATATTATCAATATCAAGTACCACAAGAATTATCGGCATATTAGAATTCACCACATTGATTGGGCTAAGTCCACTTACTTGGCTTGGGCCTAACTCAACCTCAAAAGCTAGCTTGTAAGGTGAGGATTGCCCAAGACCTTATAAGGTGGATTTAACTATTGTTTTCAACCAATATGGGACATTTAGTCTCAATACTCCCCCTTCACGTGTGGGCGGGCTGAATGTGTGGGTGAAACAAGCCCAACACGTGACATATTAAAGCCCAACCTTGTGAATTTGCGACATGTGGGTGAAGATCCAACACATGAATAATGACACTCCGGGCCTTTGTTAACCGGAGGAATAATGACACTCCAAGCCTTGAATAACTGGAGGAATAATGACAATCCAGACCTTTGTTATCTGGGTGAAGTGTGTTGATAGATAATGAAGCCCATCATGCGAACAAGGAGGAGCCCATCACGGAAGGAGGCGGCCCACTTTAACCTGGCTCTGATACCATATTAGAATTCACCACATTGATTGGGCTAAGTCCACTTACTTGGCTTGGGCCTAACTCAACCTCAAAAGCTAGCTTGTAAGGTGAGGATTGCCCAAGACCTTATAAGGTGGATTTAACTATTGTTTTCAACCAATATGGGACATTTAGTCTCAATATAACCTCGCCTCCCGCGACTAAAATTTCTGGGTCCGCCCCTGGAAGGAAGGGAGTATTAAGAGTTTGACATTTTATTTCTCCTTTGAACATATGTTAAGTCAGAAATTCTGTCGGCTAACTTTCTATAAAAAGTAGTCAACTACTCAACACTATATATGATTTCAAATTTCTTATGAGTTACTTCAATAAACATATATGTCCAAAGAATTAAGTTTATGTTTACCATGCACCCCAAGCAACATAAATCCCCTTTTGTAAATATTATATTTTCTATGTGATATAAGTTGTAATAAGTCGGACACGTGTTTAAACATCTTTTTTTAACATGTACGTATTTGATAGAGGATCATATTATGTTCAAGTGTTAAAATACGACGACTTTGCAACATTAATTAAATTGAACTCGTCTATTATTTGAGAAAATTTTAATTTCCAAGATTGGAAAAGGATCATTAGTAATATGTAATATACTTTATATATATATATATATATATATATATATATATATATATATATATATATATATATTCTAGTTGGTAATTTGGAAATGGGAAATAAATACTGAAATGGACGTACATTATAAGTCACATGGGAGGCATGCTAAATTTCCATATAAAGAGTTCACATTAGATAGTAAAGAGTTCACATTAGATAGTACTAAAGAGTAGACAAATGAAATCTTTATGCCAAAGCAAAGTTGGAGATGAAGTGTTGTATTCTGCCAGTTTGTTTGAAGCATCAAACCACATTAATTCTCGATCTGCAGGTGCAGGTGATGCATTCTTTGAAATTATTGCCAATTTGGTGAAATCACATGGGGATGGGTTACCATCATTAAATTTATGGTGACTAAAAGAAGCAAAAAATATGATTTAATTTAAACAAGTTCTTGTCTAATTTACAAAGGAAAGGTACCGCAATCTTAAAATATTTGGAAGAAGATTCATAGACCAAATATCTTATCAAATGATTAAGATTATTTTAAAGAAGATCGATTGATAGGCCAAATATTCTTAAGGCCGGGTAAATGGAAAGACTGACATTCCTATAGCAGGATCATTGAGTTTAACATTATATGTCTTCATTTCATTTAACCAAAACTAAAATTATGTGAGGTATCTCTAAGTTTAAGGGAAAAAAAAAGGTACGATTAGGTCGACTAATAATTACGAGAGGACTAAATAAGCAAATTAGCCATCAATCTAGTAAAAGAAAGGGGGCTGGGGCTGGGACTGGGAATGGGACAACAATCTCATGGATTGGTAGATACGACGTTTTCTCTCCTCAAGCAAATGGAGGCAAAATATACATTTGAGGAAATCTCCGTCACAAAAAACAGAACAAGGGAGATACCTAGCTAGGAGGAATGACCCCAAAATGAACCGAGTTTTCAGCTTATTTAACAAGGTTATGAGCCACAGAGTTAGACCACTTGCCCCAAAATTTACAATCACATCCCACACGAGTACAGTTAATGAATTGAATCGCTGCAAGACAGTCACTTTCGCTTCACTGAAAAAATCCAAAGCCTTGCAAGCTTCCTCAATAGCCGAGACTTCAACAGTGGTAGCGTCATGGGCGTGGCCACGTGATGTAACAACAAACATTATAAAACCACAATCATATCTGAGACGAATGCTCTAACTGATAAACGTGGCAGACTGTACCACGACTTTGCGTGGAGATATATCGATACAGCATTGTACTTAATTAGGCCCTGTCCTTTTCTCTTTAAGCTCATTACTCTATATATTTCATTTCCTAATAGGTAAATGCTGTAATATCTCTTAGTCGAATTTACGGTTTTCTTATTTTTTTTACTTTCAAATGATATGATCCAGTACATACAATCAAAAAATATAGTGTTAGATATGATCAAATTCAGAAACTGATACTAAGATTGTATCCAATATACATGTAACATATATCTACATACAGTGATTTAAGGTATGTGTGCTCAACACATGTAGGCATTATGAAACTACAATAAGATATATATTAAATACTCTGCACAAAAGGGCTCAAGCCCTTGTACAAAACATATAAATTCAGCAACAAAAGAAATACATATTTATCTTGTATACATATGCACAACCTACATATACAATAAGCTCAAACTAGATTCAAAATTCACTCATGAACATAAAACAACTAGACTAAAATGAAAGAAATCATCACACACCAAAAAAAAAAAAAAAGAACTCACAAAAACATGCAGTGCTAATAAACTTATTATTACTTCTCCATACCTTTAGCAGTCACAATACTCATAATGTATTCAATCTCCTCGGTCACCTCCTTCATCGACGGCCTATTCTGCCTCCGTTCCTCCAAACACCCGACAGCCAAAAAACCCAACGCCTTCATCGTCTCAAGCTCCAATGCACTTGCTCCCTCTTTCAACATAGGATCCACCGCATCCATTACCCTCTCCTCGTCCACCAATCTCTTCACATAAACCGCTAAATTAACATCATCCGGGTCCCTATTAAAATCGATGGCTTTCTGAGAAGTCATAAGCTCCAAAAGCACGACCCCAAAGCTATAAACATCACTTTTATCAGTCAACTGATAGTTTCTATAGTACTCCGGATCTAGATACCCGAGCGTACCCTGAGCACAAGTCGATATGTGGCTTAGATCCGTATGAGCCAAACGAGACAACCCAAAATCCCCAACCTTCCCATTTAATTTCTCGTCTAGTAAAATGTTGCTCGATTTTACATCACGATGATAGATTGGAGGAACCGCCGAGAAGTGAAGATAAGCTAGTCCCTCGGCCGTTGCTTGTGCTATACTTAGCCTCCGATTCCAAGTAAGGATTCCTCGATTTTGACCTTGTAAGTGTTCTAATAGGGTTCCGTTAGGGACAAACTCGTAAACTAACAAAGGTTGTTCGAGTTCTACGCAACATCCGAGGAGACGGACGAGGTATTTGTGATTTACTTGACAGAGAATTCGGACCTCGTTTAGGACTTGGTCCGTGCCTTTTGTGTTTCCTAGTTTGGCACATTTAACTGCAACGATTGTTCCATCTTCGAGAATGCCTTTGTATACTTCACCATAGCCTCCGACACCAAGAAGGCGATCCTTTGAGAAGTTATTTGTTGCCTTTTTTATTTCTCTTCCGGTGAAGTTTTTTGCGGTTTTTCCACCGCCTGCATTAAGGATTTCTTCGCGCTCACGAGCTATGCGTTGTTGTTCTTCTTTGATGCGACGATGACGCTTGTAGACGAAGAATACGATTAATGCTGCTATGAGGGCTACACCAAGGCCTGAAGTTAAACCTGAATATATAGATCATATATATTAGCAATTATTGAGGATTCAACCATCCATGAATATTTTCAGTCATGTTAATGTTCAAGATTAGTAACAGTTATTGAAGGACAATGCTAACTTTTTTTGGCTAATCTTTCATTGTTTCTTCTCTATATCATAGTAAGAATCTCATTTTCTCTATGCTTGTTAAAATCCATACAAGTGAACTTGTTTTAATTACTTTTTCTGAAATTATGAAAAATTAATTTTGTTTGGGAAAAAGATGTAGGCTATATAGTGGTGCCAAAGGATCACACATCATGGTGGACTCAGGCCCAAACCTAAGTTTTTTCTTTTGTGGACATGGATAAAATTTGGGATTGATCAGACCTGGACTGGGCCTCACCCTTTTATGACATAAACAAGGACGAGCCCTGATTCATCTTCGACCCACTCAAATATAGGCCCAAATCTAAGATTTGATATATGATGATAAATAGTAGTAGTATGCAATTATTGACTTCTTTCTTATACATTCACTTTTGATATGTCATTATCATAGACGACACATATATACTGTGATATAAATTATCAAACTTTTAATGTCAATACAACTTTATGTAATATAATGTTTGGTCAAATTATGCCAACCAACTTTCAATATTATTTAATAAAATAAAGATTCGATCCATCTCAACATAGACACAATAGCAAAAAAAAAAAAAAAAAAAAAAACATAGAAAAATGATAGATGAAAGACTTTCAACTTAGTCAAATTATTAATAATATTTTTACATTTTCATTAGTAATTAATTTGGTCAAAGTCAAACCTTGTCCCCAAATTAAATGTACAAGAATCGAATAAATTGGGTACCTGCTATGAGGGCGGTTCTGTCATGTCCGCAACCATCTGGATCTTGACACTCTGTGTATTAATACAAAAGCAGAAAAAGTATTAAGAATATAGTTCAAGCTTTAGTCCTTTAACTTTAATTATATTTTAATTTTAATCCTTTAACTTTCATTTTATTTTAATTTTAGTTCTTAATTTTCATCATATTTCAACTTTAGTCCAACTCATAACAAATTTCATTGTGTAACTTTTAATTATTTCGTAAAGTGCAGGACATAAATTAAAATTTACTGATAGTTACTGGACGAAAATTGTAATTTACTGAAAGCTATAAGACGAAATTTGTAATGCATAAGACTCAAAATTGTAAAATAATAAAAGCTAAATGACTAAAACTAAGATATAAAGAGAGTTACAAGACTAAATGTGTGTCTGCTGTAGTTATATAGCTATTTCCGTAAGAATTATAAACTTACAAAACTATTTTTGCAATTTTGCCCTCTCTTAGCAAGTCAATCATACAAGTCCAACCATATTATTATCAACAAAAAAATAAAGAAAAAATCAATCATATTATCATCTGCCAAACAACCATGCTATAATCTTTAGAGTATACTAATCAACCGATTTTGAATATCTATTAAATATTAATCTTATTTTCCTATCAAGCACCTTCTTAGTTTTTTCCATCTAACTGTAATTACATTTTTCATATCAAATTTTTAAATACTTTATATATTTGGTATTAAACCTTAAAAAAAATACATTTAATATCAAAATTAAAGAAATTTGTTTATATTTCCTTTTTCCATCAATTTTTGGGGGCCAAATTTTGTATTCTTTATATAGCTAGAAAGCTTTTGAAAAGAGTTTTCTACTGATACAACTGTACAAGTTTCATCAATTTCATGAAACGCAATAAATAATCCTTTGAAAATTAATAAATTTTCGGGACTTTAATTAAAATTAAATCATATCTCATAACTACAAGAAATCATGCCACAATAACTTTTGGATATGATATAGAGCACATAAGTATGGTATGGTAAAAAAATTAAAGCAGAATTTTAAGCATATAAAAGATTTCCAATAAAGCTCAAGCAAATTTGAAAACAAACCATTCAATTTTGATATTAAATGTATCTTTTTTTTAAGATTTAATAACAAATATCTAAAATATGTAAAAGTTTGGTATTAAAAATCCCACCTTAATTATTTCTTATGTATTTAAGACATTATTCTAATTTAATTGGATAAATAGCTCTTGGCGTCTAGGTAAAGCCCAAACAAAAAAAATTATTATATAAATCTGATTAATTTTTTTTTTTTTGAGATATTGTAGATAAAAATGATGTCACATCATTCATTTGATCCCACGATAAATAAGACTGTCATTCATACATGTTTAAGTAAAAAATTTCAACAATAGAGACACGGCTTGCCTGGATTAAAACTTCACTAGTGCAGTTTCCTAAACACGAGGATTACTTTATTTTAATACTTGATAGTATCAATAAGTTTCTTAATTAGTAAAAATTAAATGACCCTTTTAATAAATACAGTAGAAAAGAAGAAAAAACATGCATGTAATTAATTAATTAAAGCAAGGTTAGAGTTGACAAAACTGACCTTCAACGCAAAGTCCAGCAACACCGTCCCAAACCAATCCAGAGTTACAAAAGCACCTACTAACCCTCCCATTCGAATTCGGGTCAGGCCCACAAGTAGAACCCGACCCACAATCCCCTTGCCCACGACAAACAGTCTCACTAGGCAAAACCCACTGCAACTCCACCCCGGGCTGCGGCCACCTGCTCACAGGCAAACCATAATCCAAATTCACAAAACTCCTATACGCCCGACAACCCTCCTCCCTGACCCGTATTCGAGACGCAGTAGTCGACCCGCCCGCCCGAAAAGCGCAGCAAGGCCCGTTCGCGCAATCGCGCCCCGATTCACTCCCGTTTGCGAACACGTGGCAGAGGCTGTTGGACGTGCAGTTTAAAGGAGAGTTGAGAATGTTGTTGGTGCAGTTGAGGTATAATATGGTGTTGCTTGAGGTTATGTTGAAGGGTGCGGATGAGTTGAGCTGGAGGCCGTTGGAGGTGAGATCGGATGCGATGCAGGTGTTGGGGAGGAACGGTGAGGGGGCGATTGTGAGGCGCTGGGTAGTTGGGGAGATTGAGGTGATTGGGTAGGTGTTGTTGATGGAGTCGAAGAGGAGCGTGCCTGCTGATGCGTCGCACCGGATTTGGTAGTTGGGGTCGTTGCAGGTGGGGGAGGTGCTGAGGGGGTAGGGGACTGGGGTGGAACCGCAGGGGGGGCAGGGGGAGATCTGGGAGAGGGAATATTGTATGGCGCATGTTAGTAGCACCGCCGTGAGGAGGTGGAAGTGTTTGGCGGACATTATGGTGGCCGTGGGTTAAGAATTAAGAGTGGTGATGAGTGAAGGGAAGTTTGGTGGGAAACTTGGCCTTTTGTAAGTGGGATTTTATTCATTTTTATTTATGGGTCAATGGTTTGAAATTTAGGATATGAACGTGACGTTTAATTTAGGTGGGGAGCATCAATTTTATTTTTCAATAATATTATGGTTTTAGATTTCATTTAATTTTTGTCGAGTGAAATTTTTTTATAACGTAGATTCGAACTTGGATTCATTACGTAGTGCTGACTAATTCATTTTAATATTAAACCAATTAATTGTTGGAGGGGCTTGAATCGAAGCATCTGATTACTTTTTGACTTTTTTTGTTTTATTTTACAAGAGAATTTGTAGCCACAAAAATGTACAAAGTAAACCTCATTTTCCATTTTTTCTAATTATAGATGATTGATATTGATAGCATAATTTAGATAAAGTGCTTAGTTGTGGAAACAATGAGCGTATATTGAAAACTACCATTAACGAAAAGAAGAAACATATAAAGCAAAATTATATTAGTGAGCATAATTGATCGAGACATTGTATCTAACCGCCTGGTAATTAATTATCTACGTGCTAGGAACCCTGAAAAAGCATATATAGTATTAATTAGCATATTTTGATGCGAATATAATTAGCATAATATATTTCATGGTTATCTCACTTATGATGTCTTAAAGCTAGTTTCAGAACATTATCTTATTATAATTAAAGTTGATTATATAAGAATTTTCTGTTACCATGATTTAAGGGTTAATTACCAAGGAACTCCCATGTTGTTTGGTGTATTTCGCGTCCAATCCCCTCGGAGAATTATAATCACAGAGACCTCCCCTAAGGTTTGCAGAACCTAGCAAAACCCTCATGGAGACTAACGAAGGTGGACGGAATGCGTGAAATTACACTTTTGTCCTCGGCAATTTTAATTACTTCGACCTCCCCTGAGATTTGCAAAACCTTATAAAAGATTATATTTTCATATTAGTCCCTAAACTTTAATAAAATCCAATTTAAACATAAAAAAAAAAAAACTAACCCACCCGGCCACCCCAATACATAATACCTAAAAAAGAAAATAAATTGTTAATCAGTTATGCAAAATAAGATCAAATTTTATAAAGTGTTATATGTTATTTTCATCTAATTTATTAATAGTAAATATAACTTAATAAATGTATAAATAAAATATTATTCCGTATTTTATAGTAAAATATTATTTAATCATTTTATATTTAAGTAAGAAATAAATTTATGACTATATTGTTGAAAATATTAAATACTTACAAATATTTAAGTTTTAAAACTAAAATAATTGGGTATCTGTTTTTTTTAGAAAAAATCCCATCTATTTTATTAATTAATTGAAATACTAAGTTAGATAATTATTTTAATGAGTATTTTGAATGAAATGGTATTTTTATTTTATTAACGTGTATTTTTACATTTTATAATTGGATACCTTAAATTTATATTCAAACCCATCTTTTTTTATGTGTTATTCAAATTCATTTTGCAAATGTCTGGGGAGATATCTAGAATTATGATTCTTCAAAGGGATTGGATGCAAAATACACCAAACCACAAGATAACTATCTGTAATTAACCCCATTATTTAATGGAACATTCAACGTATCAAAGATGTAAACACATAATCACAAATATTAAAAGAAAAAATCACAAAAATTATTCAACTACAACGTCTACCTGTCCGTCCCTACAAGCCATAATAGGCCGCTGAACATAAAATTGTGATCATTTGTGATTTAATTCGTATATTAATTTTACCTCAGTTCCTTGACTTTTTGTATAGAAGAAATAATTTATTCAACGCAAATCAATACGGAACCAAATCGTATCTTTTTTCTATTGATAAATCAGAAACATTGTAATGTACAGACAGACGTACGTAACGCAGAGTATAATATGAAAAATCCATAATAATCTTTTAAAATGGAGGTCATATAATTATTAAATTTCAAAAGATTTCTAAGTACTATGACGTCCTCCTTTTTTTGGGTCAAATCTACTCTTGACGTCTTACCAAGTATCAAATATTCTAAATAAATATATTAATGAGAATTGACCAAACAATCGGTTGACTCAGAGGTACGTTCTAGAACAGAAGACCTCAAGAAAGTCTTAAATCTTTCTTTTTTTTTTTTTTTTAAATCTAATAGAAAGTATTATTTAAGTGACAAATCACTTAATTTTTCTTTTTATCTTATATATAGTTGATTATCAAACAAAACATTTATGATTTGAATCTAATCTTAATATTTTATTTGAACTAGATTTATTAATACTTTAATATATATAATACGAAACCAAATCTATTCACCTTTCCGTTTTTCAAGAGAGAGTGGTAAGTGGTTTCATAAATTTGGATGATTTCAAAAATATTAAAATCTGTTTGTTTGGTGTTTGAGAGAGTAGTGAAACTTTAATTAATAATTTTGATTTGCATAATGTTATTTGTTTGAGTTTTGAAAGAGTGTTTTGAGAATAAATTATAGGTATTTTTGGAGGAAAATTCTTAATTAGATTAGGTCTGAAGATCTTGTGGTTCAAAATACATCACATCATTAATTGTGATGATGTAGTGATTTCACAATAATGATATGGTATATTTTTCAACAAGGCTAGAAAAATCTTCTAGACCTAGTCTAGTCAAGAATGTCCCTTTTTTTAAGAATTAGGTTGTAGATGTAAGATATGTAAGACTTTATGTCAAATAATGTTTGTTATTTGAGATAAGTTGTGTAAGAGACGAGTAATTTTATGTCAGATCAAAGTAAAATTTGTATATATTTTTTTAGATATAAGAAAATTGTTATTTTTGTTTGCCCTTTCTAGAGTTGTTTGAAAAAATTGAGAGATGATAAATTTATTTCAGAAAGTAGAAAACATGTTTGCAAAGTAATTTTGAAAAAAATCAAACAAGCATGCCCATATTGGTGTCGTCTATTTGAATAATGTTGTTTGTTTGGAATTTTATATATGAAATGAATAGTAAGTTTTTTTTAAAATTAGGTTTTTTCCAGAGATAATGGATAAAAGATAACTACTGTAAAAAATGGGTTAATTTATGTCAAAAGAAATTTGTGATTTCAGATAAGTACTTAAAGAAATATGTTACTAATGCAAGCCAAAACCCACAACGTAATGGTAATGAAATGATAAATGATCGGGAATCACTTAATTAATCGGCGGTAGCGGATTTACTCGACGCTACTAATCGCAAACAATAGTATAATTTTAACTTAAACAATTATAGTTAAAAATTAAAATTGTATGCAAACGTTCATGCATTTAGACTGAGTGATTCATCTTTTATAAGTGAGTAGTTTGGTCGCGTCGAGAGATTTCACAATTAGTAGCATTAAGTGAGGCAGCTATCATCGGTTGAGTGATTCTCGTTCACCTATCTTTTAATTCCTTTTACGCTACGAGTTTCGACCTGCATAGTCACTTTACATCAAACCAAACTAGCCTTTGTCTAAGTTACTTTTAGAGATATTTTTGATAATTAATTAAAATGAAATTATTTTTGAATACTGAGAGATAAACTTATAGGATAAGTTAATTTATGAAAATAAAGAAAATTATTTGTTTGACTTTTTCGAGAGCACTTAAATGCTCTCTAAAAAATGGGACAAACTGATTTTTAAAAATTGAAAATTAACCAACACCACCACCCCTCCCCCTCCAGAAGAAAAAAATATCAAAATTGAAAAGCATCTATGATTTCAGAGAACTCATACACAATTTAGTTAGAAAGAGGTTCACACGTAACGTTTTTGACATGCCTTTAAAAAGATTATTTCACTCTCTAAAAGGTCATTAAAATTGACATAAAAGAAATCTAAACTTCTCCAATATTTATTTGCTTAATTTAAACCGTTAAAAATAGCAAAAGAAACTTCAACAACATTTATTGATTGAGATAACTTTTGAAGCTAGATTCATGAAAATATCAGGCAACCTTACCTTGGCGCATGTTATATATGTTTGACTAAAGCAAGTACTAATCTATTCTGGTTGGGGGAAAGTGGAAACACACAATCTCATCTCAAACAAAAAATTAAAAGAAAAATCAACTCATCAAGCTAAACTCATTAGTTTGAACCAGCCCCGAAGACAAATAAATGGGTATCATCAGAATCATGGGATATCATGAAAATGTGCAAAAAAGAAAGAGGCAATAAACAAAAGTACAAGCTCATGTTTTCATTGCAACCTCAATTTTCCATTGCAGATATTAAAAGTGCATCAAATAATAAACCCAGAATTGCCTCCTACTAATTAAGGCAGAGAGTGTCATCATTTCGATCTGCTTTCCCTTAATTGCTTCATCCACTGCCGGAACTAATTAAAAGAAGATCGAGGAAATAACAAAACATGAACCGAGGTGGTGAGTTCTAAGTTGTTTATAAATATTCCATCAAATATTCAATATTGAAGAAAAAGAGGAAAAGAAGATCAAAAAATGTATGTATCCTACTAGCTAATTAACTTGCTGCAGTATCGATCGTACCAACTGCACTTTTCGACCACTCATGGCTGGCGATGATGACACTAAGGTCTTCATTTCCATGTACCTTAAAATGAACCAAAAGATCTACTCTTTTTAGTTATCAGGGATAAACTATGATATCTTCTGTTCCAAGCAATAATTGCATTGAGCTGAGCTCCACAGAACGCAATTTTTGCATGCAAAATTTCCAAACTCAGAGCATCTGGAAATCGAGGCAAAGTCCGATAATGATCAACAAAAAAGACGTTGTAAATTAAACAGGGAATCAAATTTAATATATATACAGAAAAAACTAAGACAATTGAAAGAGAACTTGAACACTAGAACCATATTTTGTCATCTCAAAAATAATTCTCTAAATAAAGAATTTATGATCCTCAACCAACATTCAGATTTCAGAAAGCATAAACATAGCCATCAGCAGAAACATGAACAGTATGCCAGAAGTCCAGCTGCAATGCCTTCTAACTTTAAGCCAAGTAAGGCAGATGCACACAATCAAAACTTAACTCATGAGAAGCCAACTTATCTGGACAAAGAAGCTCTATTTTCTTTGATATTAATGAATAAAATTGCCTTCATCAAACGGCATTGCCAATCGAAAGAAAGATCCTATTCCATAGATGGAGAACTTTATTAATTACCATGGTCTAAAACTGTAAAAACCAAAAAGTGTTTTCAAAGTGGCTAATTTTTTATCTTTACGTCTACGTCTACGTAATGAAATTGCCTAAAGATTGTCTTTCACAGGGAATATCGATGTGGTTTTGGCTTGATGATGGGCAAAATGCAATCTTAGAAGTGGTATAGGAAAATAAGAAACTCCATAGTCTCATGAATGAATTCATACAACAATGCTCCATACACACTCTTACTTTACTTCAAAAACTATATATATATATATGAGACTAACTAATTGTTGTTCCAAGAAAAGTACAGAAAGAGAAAATAACAATCTGGCGACATTAACAATAACAAAGTCTTAAATTTAATTTGCATCTTCTCGCCTTCTTTACTGCAATCTGATAATTACATGAAACTGATCAAGCCTTCATTTCTGCTTTCACCTAGTTACTTCATCCGCTGCCGGAACAAAATAAAATAACAAAATGTGAACGGACATGGTGAATTCTAATTTGTTTAAATTATTCCATCAAATATTCAAAATGGAAAAAACAATAAAATCATAAGAGCTTTACTTACTCTAGCTGCTGCAATTCTTGCACCAGCTCCTCTTTTGACCATATATAGCTTTCGATAATGACCTGAAGCTCTTCATTACCGTTTTCACGTTGTTCTTGTTCAATCTGAACAGCTGATTTGCAGAGATCTTTGAAACAACCAATCAGCTCAATCATCTGTAACGTTGGAATGTCGCCTATTTCGCTAGGAATCTCCTTAAGCCAGTAGCCAAGATCATACAATACCAAACGCTCAAGTTCAGGGAAATGATCACTACATGTGATCCATTCATTTAGAGCAATCCTATGAAGTTTCAAGACTCTCAGCTCTTGAAATTCACCATCACTTGTCTTCCATTCCGCTCCGACAAAGGCATCGTCGGCTAATTTGAGAACGTGAAGGTTTGGCAACATCCCTATGATCGAAATCTTCTCCCAAGGCAAGCCAGTTATTCCACCTAAAGTTAGCTTTGTGATAGTGGAAGGAAAGTTAGTATTTGTTAATTCACCAGTGAAACGACATCTGAATCCCATGGAGAGTATTTCAAGATCAGAAAAGGAATGGAAATCGGGAAATACTGTTTCATTTGCACACACGCATTTGAGTTTACGAAGATGTGGTGAACATCTCAAGATTTCTTCATCCTTGTCATTCTTAATACAAATGTTTGAAAGGGACATTAGATTAGTTGTGTGGAAGCTATCGCAATCTTCTCCGAATTCCGCTTCCTTTTTAATGTTCAGATGTCGCAGTTTAACCAATTTTAGAACGCCTGAGGATATGAAAATTGTTTCCGTGCTATCAATTATGAGAAATTCTAGGTTAACAAAGTTGCCTACTAAAGGTTTCGGCATTCGATCAACGGCTAAGTATCTTAACTGAACCAAAAGATCTATTTTTTCCAACTCATAAAAACTATTAGAATTTGGCCACAAATTCATAACCCGAAGAAGCTTCTTCAAATTATTGATCCCAAACGACCCCCAGAGGCGAGACTCAAGTTCGAATCCTACTGGAGACACCACACTGGGGAGGACCTATACCCTTTGCACTTTTCGGTTCGAGCTGTAAATACACATACACAGTCTAGTAGATAAAAAAAAAAAATTTATACGTTAAAAGATAAGAAGCATTTAACCATATATAATTATAATATTCAAGCTTCACGTGAAATGTAATTTGAACTATTTATATTAACTAGAAAAGTGCATGTACGTTGTACGTGTCTAGTTAATTTCATAAGTAAATTTTATAAATTATAACCAAATTAGCTTTGTCATATATATAACAAAAAATAACACAAATTAATGACTAATATTTAATTTATTTATTATCAAAATTATTACTAATCCATAAAAAAATGATGACTTTAAATTATAATAATCAAATATAATTTGATGATTGATTTATTCATAAGATCTTGGAATTCTTTTTTTTTTTTTTTAAATATGATCATAACAAAATTATTTAGTTCATTCTTTCCACGGGTTTAACTCGTCTTTTCACCGATTTCATTCATTTTGCATCGATTTAAAATATTTTTTCACCGGTTTATCCATTCTTTTGTCGATTTACCTACTTTCATTATTTTTCCATTTTTCGTCGATTTCTTATGTTTTTCTGGTGTAAACCTTGCATTTTCTATTGGTTTAACCTAGTTTTTGCTAGTTAAACTATTTTTTATTTTTTAAAGATCTCACTCGTTTTCACCTAATTCACACGTTTTTTCACCAATTTCACCTCACATCTCCTTGAATTCACATGTTTTCACCGACTTTACCTTTTTCCTGATTCAATGATTTCACCAATTTTCAACAATTATATTTGTTTTTCACTAATTTCACCGATCTTATCCGGTTTTCACGAAATTCATCTAAAGCTATTCAATTCCATATGCATTTATCAATTTTATATGAGCATTTTCGTCGGATTTATTCGTTTTTCACCAACTTTACCAGTGTTCATCCAAACTTTTATCATTTTCACTTGCTTTAGCCGACTTTATCGTTTCACCAATTTAACCTGTTTTCCATGAAAATTCGAGCATATATTTAATTCATAAGTTTAATCCATTTTGCAGGGGCTTAACCTGTCTTTTTACTGATTTCATTAACTTTTCATCGATTTAATATAATTTTCTTCGATTTATCATTTATTTAATCGGTTTAACCAACTTCCTTTATTTTTTTCCATTTTTCGTAGATTACTTTTATTTTTTCGGTTTAAACCATTTTCTACTGTTCCCTTTTTATAAACTATTTTATTTTATTTTTATAGATTTTATTCATATTCACTCACAAGTTTTTTCACTGATCTACATGTTTTTTCACCAATTTCATATCATATTTAATTGATTTAAAATATTTTCATCGACTTTACTTATGTTCCCTGATTCACTGATCTCACCCATTTTAAACGATGTCATCAATTTTTTTTACTAATTTCATCGATCTTATCCTGTTTTCATGAATTTCATCCAAAGTTATTCCAATGCATATATAATTATCGATTTCACAGACGTCTTTTTACCTGTTTCACTTGTTTTTCACCAACTTTATCAGTGTTCACCAATTTTACACAAAAAAAAAATTATATCATTTTCGCATGTTTTAACCGACTTTTATCGATTTCAACTGCTTTCCATGAAAAGAGCTCCATGAAAATTTGAGTATCACTGACTGCACCAAAAATTTCATCGTTTTCACCAAAAAATTCATCTATTTCACTTGTATTTATCGAATCCATCTGTTCTTCATGTCTTGATTATTCACGGTTATGCATGTCTTGATACTTTTGGATATTGTTTATATTTAACTTATTTAGCCAAACAAAAATTACGTACTTAGATTATAAATTATAAAAGTTGATGTAAGAGATAATTTTAGATTTTAGGAGTTTATGAGTTTATGTATGAAATAAATATAATAATAAGACTTCATGTTTAATTATACCTCTTCATTTAGTTTTAAATTGAAGTGTTCATATTGGAATAGACTTCTTTTTTTCTCTTATTTTTATTAATTTAATTATCTTTTAAGTAGGGGTATATTAGTCTTCACAAAAAATTCAAGAAACTTTATTTTCTGAACTCGTACTTTTATTTGTAAAAATATATATAGAAGATATAGATATAGAATAGATAAGACCTACCAATCAAAATGCAATAAAGTTAATTGTCAAAGGACCTATAATTAGGCTGTCAATGGGTCGGACTCGGACCGGATCAGGGCAGATATAGATCCGAGTCCGATTTCCATTTCTTCCATCCGGATCTTGAAAATTAGCAACTAGATCCGAATCCGACAGATATCCCGGATCCGGATAAATTATCCAAATCCGTTTAGCACGTTTAACAATAATTTTTTTTCTTTCATATTCCTCCAAATCATTTGCAGATTCCACCATCATGAATTAAAAATGTAGCATTTTATTTTTTACATCGTAACTATTACTGAAAATTGTAGAAAATGGGATATGGTGGGTAAATAGAAACGATAAAAATTAGAACAAAGGAATAAACAAAAATATAAATGAAAAAAAAAAAATAGAAACTGGAACAAAGAAAAAGAAAATCCAATATTGAGAAATGATTAAGGTTAGGGTTTGGAAAGGATTTGGGGTTAGAAGAGAAATTTTTGTTGTTTTTATGTGAGGTAATAATATAAATCTACTATTTATAATGAATTAATTATTAAATTTTAAATCACTTTATATTTGATTAAATAAAAAGTGGTTTAGACCACATTTAATATACATATGAAACTTCAACTTTAATAGCCTTAGAAAAATGGTTTGAGATCAACTTAATAAATTAAATATAAATTTAAGTAAAGTTACTTGAGCTTGAATTATGTTAGACTCAATTAAAGATCTTTTGAGCTCGTCTTATTTAATTAAATACAATATCAAGCTTGGCTTGATAAGAAAATTAACCATTTTGAATAACATATTGTTTGATGTTATTTTGCACGCTACATTCGTAAGTCCATACATATCATTTAACTACGTATGAAAAATAAATAACATTTCAACTATTAAATTACCAAAAATATATATACATATGCCAAAAGTAGTTGGGGTGGGGGGGAGCTTCTAACTTTGGGGCCCTAGGCAACCGCCTAAATTGTTTTGAGGAATGGTCAGCCATGCCTTCCCCCATCCCAGTCCCTTTCCTTTCCCCTCGTTGCGGCAGCCGCTAGCTCTGAAGCAAAAGTCACGAGAAAAACAGCCGCAACTCTCGCGTCCAGAGCTGGCGAACGCGACTGCTCGAGGTCGTCGTGATGGAGGAAGGGGTTGCAACGGTGGGAAAGGGGATGAGAAGGGTGAAGGTAGTGGAGTGGGTGGCGGAGAATATAATAAATTTGGGATATTTTCTTTTGCAAGGCATTTTAGTAATTTAATTATTTTACGCTTATTAAAACTTAAAAAGAAAGATTTAACTTATGTAGTGCAATAACCTGAAGCACGAGTCACCCTTCGAAAAATTGAATGATGGATGATAAAATAAATATGATCCAATGGTTATTAAAGCGAGGACCTGATGTTAAGTAGCTCAAGATGTACTAATCATAGAAAAGCCCTTATTAGTTTGTAATACTTTTCTATGAAAATTATGTGTCTACCCCAATGAATTCAATCCACTGGGGTGCTCGATGAGTGACAAGCGTATATAAAAGGACAATTTTGTGTCATATCATCCAATTGATATGGATATAATCCACTGACGTAGAATGAATTTATAAGGTACACTCAATGTTTCACAACTTAATTCTTTTAGATGATAAATGGTATAATTATTTATACGAAATTAAAAAATATCTTCTGTAATTATATAAGTATTAACTTATAAAAATTAACTTTCATTTTTTAAAATTAAAGACTTATATTTTTTTATAGGGTAAACACTTGATTTCATTAAATAGATGAATCAGATATTACAATGTGAATAATCGAATCTGGTAAAACATTAGAAACAGAGGATTCTTTAAGATACAATCTTGGGACTTTGGCATTGACGCAACTTTCAAGTCCGAAATAACATTCCCAAAAACAGAATTGTGGTTAGAATCCCCCAGTATTGCCACGCTTGAATTGGGTTGAAGGATGATGAAATTCCATTGATGCGCACGAGCCAACTCGATCACAAATAAAGCCCCTTTTTGCTTCGGCTGATGGGGGATCCAACGGTTGCCAAATGGACGCCCAAACAATACACTTGCCCAACATTGACGACTTGGTGTTTTTGGCTATGAATTATGATATATCAATATGATCAAAACCATGGGAAGCTAACTGCACTGCACTGCACACATGGTTAAATTGATTGTTGCGTTAATTAATTTCTGCAGTTCAGAAAATGGGATTGTGGTACACTCACATAAAAGGAACTTTTTGAAAGTGAATGCCAATAGAGCATTGTTATGGGTGATCTGGGTGAAGATCCTCTTTATCACAATTTGTGTATCATAATTGTGTATCACAAATAAGTAACTGACATATGTACATGTGACAATTATTGTCACATTATTGTCACATGTACATGTATAAATTACTTATTTGTGATACAAAATTGTGGTACAAAGGATATTGAGCCGGTTGATCTGGGTTCAATTTAATATTAATTTGACATAATGAAAAGCTAGAATATATTAAAAGCTCACATGACTAAAAACTGTCTCTGTTTTGAGTTCGAAACATTAAGGGTTCATTTGGATGGATGAATTTGAAATGAAGAGGGATTTCAAATGAATGGACTTGAGATTCCATTGGTTTGGAAATCCATTCATTTGCAATCTATTGTTTGGATAAATTTTTTACAAAGGATTTCAAATCCATCCATTTGAAATTCATTGTATGGTATATATCATTTGTATTATTTGAAATTCCCGATCATGCCTTATAATTTGCTCTATGAGTAAATTTTTGTTGTTGATATCAGGACAAAATCGCATAAACCGTTTTGGGGTAAAATTATAATTTTTGAAAATTGAGGGACCAAAAGTGAAAATTCATATTTAAGAAAATCTGGGGCCGAATTGAAAATCTTAATCTGAAAATTCTGGACTGAATTGGAACTCTGGGATTTCCGAGAATCTGGGGTCAATTGGCAATTATTGAAAATTAAGGGATCAAAATGAAAATTTGGATTTTTGAAAATTAGGTGCCGAATTGAAAATTTTAATCTTTTGAAATTATGGACTGAATTGCAGTTCTGGGTTTTTCAATAACCTGGGGTCAAATTGTAATTTCTAAAAATGAAGGGACCAAAAGTGAAAGTTTGGATTTCTGAAAATCAAGGGCCGAATTGAATTTTTTTTCCTGAGAATTCTGAACTGAATCGCAATTCTTGATTTTTTAAAAATCTGGGGTCAAATTGTAATTTTTGAAAATTGAGGGACCAAAAGTGCAAATTTGAATTTCTGAAAATCAAGGGCCGGATTGAAATTTTTAATTTTCTTAAAATTCTGGACTGAATTGCAATTCTTGATTTTTCAAAAATTGAAGGTCAAAATTGCAATATCTAAAAATTGAGGGACCAAAAGTACAAATTCTATTCCTGAAAATCAGGGTCCGAATTGAAAATTGACTGAATTGTAATTCTGGGTTCTTCATATATGGGCTCAAATTGCAGTTTTTGAAAAATGAGGGACCAAAAGTGCAATTCGGATTTCTAAAAATAGTAGTTGAATTGTAAATTTTAATTTTTTTGAAAATTCTGGACTTAATTGCAATTCTAGGTTTTTTGATAATCTGGGATCAAATTGTAGTTTTTGAAAGTATACAATGTGGACTTTTTTTAAAGTGGATTTCAAATGACTAGTTTTAGGAGGAATTTCAAATCCACTTAAAATTGGGCTAAAATCCATTGAACTAAAATCGATGATTTCAAATGAATGGATTTAATTTTGTATCCAAAAAATATGATAGATTTGATAAGGAATTTCAAATGCATCCAACCCAAATCCTTCCATCCAAATGGGCCTAATAGTATTGAATATATAGGGTTATAAACTAAAAAACATAACAATGCAAGGAACCGGAACAGGAACAGAATGCTTAATTCATTTGTTTCACTTGTACATATAGAATAAAATTGATGTTGCAAAAAGCAAAATAAGAAATGCTTTATGAAATAGAAAAGTAACAAATTGGATCTCCATTTAATTTGCATCTTCCCGCTGTTCATTCTGAAAATAAGCCAGCACTTCCTGCCGTAACAAACTAACACAAAAGGAAATCACAAAACGTTAACCAACATGGTGAATTCTAATTTGTTTCAAAATATTCCGTCAAATATTCGAAATGGAAATAAAATGTAACTTACTCTCGTTCCTGGTACTTTTGTACCAGCTCCTCCATTTTCCGTTTATTGATGGTTATGACTTGAAGCTCTTCATTTCCATTTTCTCGTTGTTCTTCTTCAATCTGAACAACAGATTTTGAGAGATCGTACCCACTATTGTACACCTCAATCGTCTGCAACGTTGGAATGTTGCCTATGTCGCTAGGAATCTCCTTAAGATTGATGCATTGATTTAGTACCAAACACTGAAGTTGAGGGAAATGTTCACTACATGTGATCCATTGCTTTATTTGATCATTAAACGAAAGCTCCAAGAACCTCAGCTCTCGAAACTCACCATCTCTTGTCTCCCATTCTTCTCCCACAAAGGCATGACGGAATAGTTTGAGAACATGAAGACTTGGCAATCTCCCTAAAATCGAAATCTCCTCCCAAGGCAAGCCTAATTCATATAAACTCAGGTTTTTTATAGTGGTTGGAAAGTTAATATTTGTTAATTCACCAATGAAATAACATTCGAAGTATAGGTTGAGTATTTGAAGATTAGTGAAGGCATGGAGATCGGGAAATAGTGTTAGATCAGAATAACAACAGTTGAGTTTAGTTAGATGTGGTGAACATCTTAAAATTTCATTATCCTTGTCACTGGTGATGCTAATATTTGAAAAGGACCTTAGATTAGTTGTTATTTCGCAGCTATAACAATCTTCTTCGAATTTTGCATATGTTATGCGCAAATGTCTCAACTTCACAAGTTTTAGAATGGCTAAGGGTATGTAAACATCTTCCTCACTATCAATTATAAGAAATTCTAGGTTAACAAAGTTGCCTACTGGTGGTTCCGGCATTCGATCGACAACCAAGTACCTTAACTGAACTAGAAGACCTATTCTTTTCAGCTCATAAGAACTATCGGAATTTGGCCAAAGATCCATAACCCTAAGAAGTTTCATTTGCGGAAATCTAGACGAAGGGTGTGAAAGGTGGCCTGAAAATGAGCGGTAATGTAGACCAAAAGGTGTCGCCCCGACTGATGATTTTGAGTTAATAAACATGCGATGATGCTTCTCATAGAGGGACAAATAACTATATAGAGACATTTAAGAAGAACAAAATTTATTAGTTGTCATGAATAATATGATCATAATAACTACAATTTAAAATAAAAACTATTTGCCTGAATTAAATTATAGGATTGCAAATAAACTTACTCATCAATAGACTTTGAAATTTTTTCTTCATGAGCTTTTCTTAAGCACATGTCCCGCAATAGATCATGAATACTGCATGATTTGATCCTACCATCAGATTTCCAATCGGCAATTTGTACGAGGCTTCTATTAATTAGGTCCCAAAGATATTCTTCTGCTTCTAGCTCTGGGTTTTTATATTGTTGTTGTCTCTGTATGAATCCTTCAGCAATCCACAACCATATTAACTTTCGTACTGGTATTTGTGTGTCTTCAGGAAATGCTCCAAAATAAAGAAAGCACATCTTTAAATGATCTGGAAGATGTATGAAGCTAAGTTCTAGTACTTTCGAGTGGTCATTTGTATCATTGGCGAATATATGGGAGTCTAAGTTTTTTTCCACTTTTTCCCATACACTTTCTTGCTTATCTAAATTTGCAAGAATTCCAGCTGTAACAACTAGTGCTAGTGGTAGGCCACCACATTTTACTGCAATTCTCTGTCCAATGCCTTGTAATAGTGGAGGGCAGGGTTCGTCGCGAAATACCTTTTTCTCTAATAGCTTCCAACATTGATCTTCCATAAGAAGAGGTAGTGAGTGAATAATGCTATTAGTTGGTGATAAACTTCTAATTCGACTTGTTAACATTAGTCTGCTTCCATTTCCATCATCAGGGAAAAATCTTTCCAAATCATCCAACACATTTGCAGACCAAACATCATCGATGACAACAAGGTATCTTCGGCTCTTTAGACATTGGTGAATTTTTAAGGACAAACTCTCATCTTCCATTTCTAAGATGCTATTCTTTTCTATTTTGGTTTTTGATAAAGACATCAATATATCAATCAACACCTTTCTCTTTTGATATGTTTGAGAAACAACACACCATCCACGTTCATCAAAGTGATCAATAATTGAACGATCATTATACAACTTATTTGCAATAGTTGTTTTACCAAGTCCGGGCATACCAAAAATCGAAACAATTTGTCTATTTTTTGATCCTCCAAGAAGATCATTCGAAATATTAGCAATTTCATCCTCAAAGCCAACCACAATATCAGTGATCATAGTTGTAGGGGTCCTCATAGCTTGGTTTGGTACATCTATACAAAAATCTTTTTTGATGTCTAAGACTTTAATGTCATCCATTGTCTTTATTTCTTGAAGTCTCGGTCTAATAAGCTTAAACTTAGGGATAACAATATGGAGCCTAAGATTCAAATACCAAAGAGGAAGATTACCCACAACATATGAGTTGATAAGATATTCAGCTTCATATGCCACATCTCTAATTTGTACTAAATATTCATGCAACTCATCCATATGAATTTTATCTTGCGTCATTCTAATATCCTTTAGCAAAGATCGTGAGATCGTAAGTTCCTCATGAAGTGTTGTGACTTGAACCATCACCTCATTAATGATCAAGTGGGTTTGGTTATTCATCAAGTCCTCGAGATCTTCGATCAAAGAATCAACGATGAATATTGAATCTATAACATCATTTGTTCGAGAAACTACAAATGGGTGAAGTTCTGAGAATTTGTTGCAATGCTCTTTGATCTTCACATTCAAGACCTCAACCATTTTCAAAAGTGAATTTTTGCCTTCAATAAACCTACTGGCTTTAACTGGAAGAGTTGAAAAAATGCAAGAATAAATGAACATTCCTGCTTTGTTGGCCAATATTTCAAATTCTGCCAAGATACTTTGGACTTCCTCAAGCTCAGTGCACCGAAATGGTATATCCCCAAGAAGACTGAGAAAAAATGTAAGCTCCTTCTGAAGAAGGTCATACCGTTGCTCCTCGTTCAAATTCACATGTGATTCAGAATTCAATATTTGAAGGAGAAAGTCCATAAAACTTGCTAAGATTTCATTTTCCTTGAGGGACTTATTCCTGTCAGACATCTCATGTAGCTTAGGGACTTTGAAGAATTTCCGCACCTTTGGCATGAAAGAGTTCACAAACATGATGGAAAACTCTTTTGATTTATGTTGAATCTTTTCTTCTTCTTCCCCATTCTTCATTACTGCTTCGTCACATTCACGGGCCAACATATCGAGATTCTTTATTAAATGATTCAATACACCATTGTCTAATTTTATTACATACAATACAACTGCTAAACAAGTTAGACCATTCCAAGGAAGCCAATGCTCTTTCCAAAAGAGGGCTTCATCAATCTCCTCTGTCTCATCCAAAGTCAACTCCATTGACTTGTTCAAGTTTTTATAGCTCAAATACTCTTCATCACATTTTAAAGGAGAGGTTTGATCAATATCCTCTTCATCAGATGAAATCAACTCCATAGATCCATTTGTACATTCATAGCTCAAATACTTTGACAAAAATTCAATAGTAGGAGCCATTAATATTTCTTCCACGGCTTGATTTAGTAGAAATGGAAACATATAAGAGTTAATAAACTAAGAAAAATAGAGGCATTTAATTGCATGTAAGAAATAGAGGAGAGAGAGACATAAATATGACAGCAAGATGTGTGACAAGATGAACCAAAAAAATTCAAGATTTACTAGTGTTTCCCTTGTTATTTTGTCCTTAATTTATAGTCCATCATGATTCGAGATTTGAATTGGGAGTCCTTAATAGTCCCTCAAGATTCAAGATCTGATTTGGGATAAGGGATTTGTAATAAAGAAAAAAAATTGAGAATCTAGTTACTTGATTATGTTAATATATCTACTTTCAATTTATGTGATCATCTGAAAGTGATGAACACGTGATGAAACATATACATAGAATGTTATTTAAGTTTCTGCATTTAATCATACATGTATCATTCTACATTTCGACTACTCTCAAAATACAAAAACAAAAATGTAAGGGTAAACACCATTTTTGGTCCCTCTTATCATTAACTTTTTACAAAGTGGTCCCTCTTATGTTTTTTTTCCACTTTAGTCCCTATTATGAATTATTTGTTTCACTTTAGTCCTTTTCAAGTGGTCCAAGGCGATTCCGATAACATGTGATATGATCATGAGGGCAATTTTGTCATTTCAAGAAAACTAACATGGATATTTTCGTTTTTTTAATTATTTAAAAAAAAAACTAAATTTCCAAACTAGCTTTCATTCCAATCGAACTTACTCGTACATTTCGTTCCAAACTAAAGTTTTTTTCCTAAAATCTTTTTCAAACACCAAAATTGCTCACCAATTAAACAATATCTCAAATAGTCTCAATAGTGAACGGACGAAAATGCCCTAAAAATATTCATATGCATGTCACGTTTTATCGGAACCACCTGATAAAGACTAAAGTGAAACACATAATTCATAGTAAGGACTAAAGTGAAACAAATAATTCCATAGTAGGGACTAGAGTGGGAAAAAAACATAAAAGAGACCACTCTGTAAAAAGTTAATGATAAGAGGGACCAAAAGTGGTATTTACCTAAAATGTAATAAACTTCATATAACTATTCCAACATCTATGTAATGCTTCTTTAATGTTTCTTTTAAAGCATAATGCAAGGCATATAATATGAAATTTCTACGAGAGATCCATCAGAAATATATTACACGAGTGTCTAGAATTAATTAACACTTGTTTGGACATATAACCACAAACTTTAATTTGACAAAAACAGGAAAACTTACTGTGAATTGGCCCAATTCTTAGTGGTTATTGAAAGCTCAAAAATTTCAATACTTGATTTGTGAATCAAATTGCTGAGAGAAAGTGATGAGAGATAAGTGCATTCTTTTTTAATGTTGCTCTGCTTTCCTAGACAATTATTATTAACCAATTTTCATCTCTTCACATCTTAAACAAATCGATTTATTGACTTTGCATTCATAAGTCTTACTTTAAACATAGTAGTAGTAAGTACATCCAAGTCCAGCTGCTAAGCATGTGGTTTGAATTCAATTGGTTATATATTAAATATTTTTACATTTGTAGTAATCTATGCTAATTATCAATTTATTTTACTGACATCATTATTCTAATAAGGGCTCGGGTTTTTGTTCCAATGTTATAATTGAAGGGGTGGACGTTTGGGTTTAATATTTTGAGACCAGTCTTGATTCGATTGGATATTTTCCGTTTCAGATGAAAAATGGGTTTTTTGATATATTGGGTCGGGTAGCCTATACTCAAAATATATATTCGAATTGGGTTTTTGGTATTTATTTTACACCCAAACGGATATTCAGGATCCGTTCAGGTATCGAATAAAAAAATTGGCCAAATTACAAATTAAATTGACACCATTACAAATTAAAATAAGATGCCATATGAGTTATCTTGACCCAAACTTTTTATATTGCCTTTTGCTCGGCACCAAGACACCAACCACAAGTCCACAATGTTTACGTATATATATGTTAACAGCTAATAGCGAAAATGTTGTGTTGATAACAAGTAATATACTTATATGTTGTATAAATATAATCCTTAAATAAGTCTTGTACACTACATTCTACATTACACATTTGAACTTTAAACAATATATAAAATGTGTTACTATTTGAAATAATGTAGATTTTGGGTTCTGGAATTGTCGGATACCAATCTAAACGGGACATGTTTCTATTTGGGTGTGAAAACCCGACCCGAAATACCTGACACATGCCCACCCTGAATTCTCTATTAAATCTGCAAAATAAGGATATGCTTGTCTCACTTTTCATGGATTTTTTTGGCGCTTTTTTATAAGTCAACAAGCGACATCGAGAGAAAAAAATTCATCACAATTTTTTATTACATCTAAAAATTCTCTATAGAAACTTAAACAAACTCTATTTTGATTTGAAATAAAATATTTTATCTTTTACACTATTTATCTCACATTTTGCTATATAGTATATCTTACACTATCTTTTATTTAATATTCACTAAAAAAAAGCCTATTCATTTCTAAAAGTTATATCTATTCTTTGTAATTTGTTACATCTTAAAAAAATCAAACAAACAATATTATGAAAATGAAAATCACTATAAGAGAAAAACCAGAATTTGAAGTAATTAAACTATTAAGACTTATCAAAGTGGCGAAGCCTAGAGGCAAAAATTGAGACTTTAATAGTGATCATCTATATCAAATTATACATGGTGAACAATATTTTAACTATTCAGTTATAACTACCCACTCTAACATTCATCATCTAAATTTTTTAGAATTATCTTCCTCCAATATTAAATTATATATGATATTATAAATAATATTTTAATACACTTTACGAGAAATTTACATTTTTGATACAAAACTTTATATCAATTTCAACTTATGGTACCAAGAAAAAACAGGCACATTTGGTACAACTCGTTCAACATTCAATTCCATCATTAAAAATATTTGAAAATCACGTCACGTTGATGATGTGACCGTTAAGTCAATTTATATGTCGATTAAACTAATTTGATTTTATATACAATATTAATAGAATAAAGGGAAATTTACATAGGCACCCCTGACTATTACCCTAATTACAAGAAATTACCGTCCTTTTTGAAATATTATAAAAAAACCCCTCAACCAAAAATATTACAAGGACACCCTCTTGTTACATAAAATATATTACCAATACATCCCCTAAAATCATTACAAATACACCCCTCGAGGGGGGGTTTTTGTAATATTTCAAACAGGATGGTAATTTCTTGTAATTAGGGTAATAGTCAGGGGGTGTCTATGTAAATTTTCCTAAATTAAATAATACTTTGAATATAAAATCCGAAGAAAAAAAAATATTTTCTTAAATTATTAATCTTATATAATGTTTATAAAAAGAATAAAGTTTATTAAAAGTTTCCTGGATACAATGTGATCCCACAAAAACAAAACCCCAAGTCCTTAGCAACATGCAGATTAAGAGGAGAATAAAAGCACAAGAAACCAATGGCAGCAAAAGTCTCCCTTTTAGAGAAGCAGAAGCTTAAACCACCCCAGCGCAGAAGCAAGTCATAATTAAAAAGAAATCATGAATAATTCATGATTATTAAAATAAATAAAATAAATCTTGATGTTTTAGCATATAAAGTTGGACTAAAATCGTGTTATGCACATCATCATATAACATGTGCGGACATGCTGATTAACATCTACTAACATATTTCAACATCTTCATCCTTTGCTGCACATTGGTTCAACATATTTCATGAAACTGCTACCCACAGAATTCCAGACTTTAAAATGTGTAGTAGAGATCCTGCAACATCATATTCACTTTTCTCAAAAACGTTCTCTCCTGGATTTCGACAATTGGATATTTTGTTTTCAAATTGAAACAATAACCCATACTGAGGTTAAGGTTAACGTGAGAGAGAATAAAAAAAAAAAGGGCACTTCTCTGTAAAAAGTTACAGATAAGGACCATAAGTGTCATTTACCCATATTATTCCAAATGTTGAGTAATTTTTCTGAAAAATCTTACTCGAAAAATAAAAACATGACACAAACTAGTATCGTAAATTCCTCAATCTATTTTCTTTTTATACATCTATTACCAATCAGAAGAACAGTAATACCAACACAAATCATCAATAGAATGAGTTTGCATCAAGATTGAATTTCGCGAGTAAGAATTTGAAGGAGATCTACTCAATACTTGGAATAATAATTTGTTATAAAAAAATAATGAGATAGTTATCACCAAATTAAATCTGAGACTAATTATTTAAAAAAAAATCGATGTAAAGTTAAAGAAAATAATGAAAAAAATGAGATAAAAAAAATTGAGACCTTTAAAATGGAAGGAAACAAAATAAATGAATGAAGAAACTGTAACGTTTTTGGTGTGAAAGAATAAATAATCAATAAAGAAACAATATTTTTGGTTATAAAAGGGTAAGAGTAATTTTGAAATAAAATGCCCAAAACTACAATCAAGAGATATGTGTTACAAATACATTAAGAGGTAACTGATAGCACCTCATTTTTAAATGGAAACACTTATTTTACCCAAAAAATTAAAACACAATAGGAAGTAGGAACTACAGCAGCCTGAAAAAATCGCATATAGAAGATGTACATAACGATAAATAAATATATCATCAGGAATATATGGGAATTTTCCGGCTTTGAAGTTAGATTGTTATACATCAGATGTTAATAAGCACCATCAAGAATATACAATGTACATACATGACAAAGCTAACAACAGAAGTACTAACTGACCCAGTTTGCTAATAGATAACCAAGTCATAGACCTCGATCACTAAAGAATGATTTCATGGATACATACATGTATATGTATACAAGCTACACTACATACATATACATATAACTTTCTAAAATCGGCGTTTCTAACCTAACAAAACTGTGCCCGAAGAGGATGGTTCAAGTGGGTGATTCAGCAAGCAAAAGAGTGTGCCACCATCCACAAGCCACATTTCTTGAAACACATCCTTCAATTGTAACTTGAGTAGGGATATTACGATCGACCACATCACCCAAACCGAGCTAGTTCGTTAAACAAGTAAACAGTAAGTTTCAACAACACACAAAATAGAAACGTAGATATATGAAAATATATAAACTAAGATATGATATTTGGCTGAAGTACTTGCTCCCAAAGTTTGAGCATATACCTGACCATACTTGTTCCATCCCCAGCAAAATGTTTTTCCATCCTCTTTAAATAATAAAATAAAAGAAGAATAAAGGGGTTAGTAAAGGCTCCATCTTTAACCCTAGGACCAACCATATACATTGAGAATTATGGAAATAATCTCAACATATATTATATGCATAAATACTTGTTATAGGAACTACATTTTGATGTAAACAAACTAGTTGCATGCTAATTCAACTTTTCTTTACTTATTTCTTTGCCCCATGTGTTACTAAAAGATATGAGAATATCACCTTCCCTTCATCATAGGTTAATGAACTCCTAAACTTTTAACATTCTCGAATTCTTGTTTGTCTTTGATACTACTTGAATAGCATCAAACTATGGTGAAGGCTTACCCCCCCCCCCCCCCCCCCGGTTAAATTCTCTGTGACATGAACTATTTCCTTTTGTTCTATAACCGTTCAGAAAGTGGATCTGAACGAGTTGCAATAATTAATTCCATGGATCATGGTTGATCTAGGATCATTCTATGCTACCAGAATATAAACCTCCACAAAAAATAATAGATCTCTCCCATCATTATCAGGAAAAGGAGGGAGGTTTTATTTCTTACATGACTTTCACCAAGTAAAATATACTGCAGTTCTGGAAACTTCGATTCCTCACACAAAAGGAGTTAATGGCAATTTACCCCCTCTGTGATCTGCATAATGTTCAATTTACCTCCCTGTGATTTGGAAAAAAACACTTTACTCCTCTATAATCTTATGTAAGTTTCACACCGCCGCCCTGACATTTTTTAACGTAAAAAAAAAATAAAAACTGACAAAAAAAGCCTTCTTGAATGTGGAACTTTACCCCCCTTTATTATTATAAATGTGACAATTTACCCCCCCGTGTAATGATAATGTTTCCCTTTACCTCCTATGTTAACAAAACACTTTTCATACCCACTCTCAATTTCGGCGAGTGAGTTACTCTCTCCGGCTAAAGGAGGTAAATTGCTCTTTTAATTTTTTATAGGGGTGTAAAGTGCTCTTTTTCTAATCACAGGGGGGTAAACTGAACCTTATGCATTTGGTAAATTGGCATTAAAAGAAAACAATGCATCGTATTAAAAAAATCCCAGACAATTACAAATTATTTATCGCCAACGATAGAAATACCTGTAACTACTGCACTGTGCCGAGCTCCACAGGACACAACTTTTGCATGCTCATTTTCCAAACTCGGAGCATCCAGGAGTCGAGGCAAAGTCTGATATGATCAACAGAAAAAATATTGTAAATTAAGTAGAGAATCAAATTTAGATATATACAAATCCAAGACAATTCAAGAAAACCAACTGAAACCATATTTTGTCAACTCAAAAAGTAATTTATTAATAAAGAAATGTTATCCTTAACCACCATGCAGACAGCCCTTTAATCTTTATGCACTACATAGTCAATTATTATAACCCGACATAATATGCTTATTCTGAATTCTGATTCATACAATAAAAGTTGTGATATTTTTGTTTATTTGATTGAGAAAAGTTGTGATATATACCTCAGCTTGTTCGGTACCAGTTCCCAACTGACCAAACTGATTGCCACCAAAAGCATAAACATCGCCATCAGCAGAAACACAGACAGTATGCCAAAGTCCAGCTGCAATCCCTTCTATCTTTATGCCAAGTAAGGCAGATACACAAGTAGGACTCAGTTCGTCGTCTGTACTTCCTTGACCACACTATATCATGCGAAAGAGAATTAAAAAGAAATCACACTACCATAATCAATACAGTTGAAACTAATAGAGCAGAGTCGAGACCACACAATCAAAAAGAAAAACCAAGATATTTTTCAGTCGCCAATACTTATTATAGCAATGCCAGCTAAAAGATACAAATATGACCAATATGTACTCATTTGTACAATCCCAACTGGGAACTACTCATTTCATATCAATCCCAATTTTATAATTCCATTGCTGGCAGAGGGAAGGTGTTGACGGTTGACCCAAGCAACTTGCTGAGGGTAGTGGAAGAAAGAATGATAGATCCGGGAAAACAGTTAACAATGTGAGAGCCCATTCATTCAAGCTAAAGTGACAAAGTCCTGAGAAGCAGTCTTATCTGGCCAAAGAAGATTTAATTTCTTTGAAATTAATGAATATGACTTTACGAAGGGGTATGGTCAATCAGAAAAAGGACCAGATTCTATATATTGAGGACTTACCATGGTCTGAGCTCTAAAAACTATCTTCCAAAATGTGCAATTGTTCATCTTTAAGTCTACTCCATGAAGTTACATTCTGCAACCCACTTAACTTACCAAGTCTTTTTCACGAACTCAACGTCATAAAAAGCAAGGATTTATGTGTGTGTATATATATATGTATGTATGCACATTCTAACTTTGGAAGCTGAGATGTCTTTTACACACGTAAATTAGCATGCAGCCAAATTGTTTGACTCATCACTATGTTTAGGAAATTCGTCCAAGTACATTTTACACTGAAACTTCGCCTCCTTACCTAGGGATTGCCTCTCACAGAGATACCAGAGTGGTTTCTAATTGATGATCACTCAAAGTTGACCCCTTCAGTAGAGAAAAAGAGAAGGGAAGGGGAACTATATGAAATAGTAAAAGATCATTTTGTGCACTCTCTACTAAATCTTTTCCAGTCCTAGTCAAGAAAAATCCCCAAAATATAAAAAGAATATAGAATCAATGTTCCCACTTAACTATCTCTATTTTCAGTTTAAGAAATTTATAGCTGTTACTGAAAAACATAACAAACATATCAGAGAAGAATGCTGTAGGACAGCAATGCTATACAGCTGTTGCAGATTGCGTACACCATCACTACTTCATATGGTAAACAAATGCTTAGTGCATGAGTCTTACTTCAAAGTAAAGGGAAGTGGAGGTTCAAGTATATGGCAAATGTTATCATAAAGTCCACAAACTGAGAGTTTGGTTGGCAAGCTAACAGGAGTTCTTGGTGAGGTTTGGTATATACAGGCTATGGTTTACCTTGAATGTTAATATTGACGGTTACATAGTTTATGTTCAATATGCCTGACCAATAGAAAACAGACAAGAGATATCATCTTGTTTGATGTTGAGAGAAAAGTGAGACAGAATCAACAACTTGGACCAAAAGACCAATTCTAAGAAGATTGATAATAGAAGAACCATTAAAACCATTTTCCTGGTGCTTACTGAAACTGCAATCCAAAACATGCAATCCTTATAGAATAGCATTTCAGAAGTCTGTAGTTGAAATTTCAATGAGAATCAACTCACTCTGCGCAAAAGGTTATCACTGAGTATGTGACCCTAAATTCTCAAAAACTGCAGATTCTAGAGCTCCTTAGAAGGAAGTGATGTATTCATTCTTATCACACTTTGAATTTGTGCCAAGCCCATGGACTTCAACTTCATAAACTGCCTTTACCATGTAACCCAACCACATTTTATATTCCTTCATGTGTTTAAAACCAATATAACTCATAGAATTACAACACTAACAATGCCAAGGAAACCATACAAGGAAAAGGCATAACTACACTGAGAAGCTCACCTGTCCATACAATCCCCATCCAAAGGTCAGTATAGCACCATCATCTGTTTCAACAAAGATTTAATCAAGACATCGATGTTGGCAGATTTTATATTAGAAGAGACATAAGATTTCTCAGAAAGCATATAATGTGTGTATCAAAAAGAATGTATACGGATGAAACAATATCTTAAATAAAGAAAAAAATACGAGAAAATTAATCACAGTGATTTGAGAGCATGAACTGATAAAATATACTCTTAATTCTCAGGATAGATGGTGAAATTTAGATCATTTAGCAATTGACAGGGAAATTATGAAATTCCTACAATCCTACCTGTAATTACTGCACTATGTCGGCCTCCACATGCAATTGATTTTACACAACTCCCTGGGACTCTATAGCCCTGACCCTCTGAGCCTACATTTCCACGAGAAAGGGCCATAGAGCGATCTTTGGTGAAGGAGGAATCAATACAAGGAACAGGATGTGGAGAGGACACCATTCGGATTCTCGACCCCAGTCCCAGCTGCCCTTCACCACCATAGCCCCAACCCCACACCTGTCCTACATCTACATCTCCAGAAAAAAAGAACCAGTGATGATGGCTCTGGAGCTTTTAAAAGGATGAACTACTATGAATGTATATGACAAATTACTACCCGAGTTACCTGACAATGCTAATGTGTGCCGTCCACCAGCAGCAACATTCACAATCCTTACACCTGGGTTAAGTGTTACCAAACAAGGCAATGCTGAAAGAATTTCATCTCCAGATTGTGAGCTTTCAGCTGCCTGTTTAGCTTGTGATACCCTTCGCCGCTTAGCAGTCTCTTCCCCCACTTTACTTTCTCCACCAGATGTCATTCCACCACTGGATCTTGATCCCTGAGAACGAGGGCTCACTGTAATGGAGTCACTCCTCAACATATTAGTCTGTGTAACTTGAATACGAGACTTTGTATATCATTGGCTCTGAGTCCAGACAGCAATACCTTGTTCAGTCAATAACAAGCTTTGTTTGTCAAAGGCACCGCTCTCTGAGCTTAACCCTGTTGCAGGATCCCCAATTACCTTTCCAGAAGGAACACATTCTTTCCATCCCCAAGTGTAAACTTCCCCACCCTCTGCATTCAACCATTGAAGCTAGATTAGGTAATGAATTTAACAGAAACATACGACCAAAATTAGCTTTACATGCACAGTTCTCTTCTACATTTCAGCCTTTCACGTCAACAATAAGACCAATTCCCAGATTTAAACAGCTTCATTTTCCACCTAATATTAAGAAAGTGATCCAAAGTCCAATAGCATGTTGTTGTTTTACTTAATCCATGTTGTAAAAAATGAAAGCATACTATTTCTATCTTATTTCTTATGTTGGGCCATAAATCTGTTTAAAGTATGCGAATCGATACTGATACATATCTAACTCACAGAATATAGGGTGTCTACTGTACTTGAGTTTTTATAGGAGAAACAGGAAGAGAAGTATAAGTATATTACACCAATTAACCCTCCTCATTATAGTCCTTAGAAGTGGATTTAGACAACCAGCTTTCAAAACAGGATTACCTGTAACTGCAACGCAGTGTGCCCAACCAGCAGCAGCTCTCACTATAAAAGCTTCTGTAGGAAGTGGAAAGGGCTCTGGCATTTCCTTAAGAATATCAGTGAAAAAGAGTAGGTTTTATTAACAGAAATTGAATAGGCAAGTCAGTAGACCAGAAGAATAAGAAAATAAACAGTTACCCCATGTTTCCCTGATGTCACATAGCTTTGACCTAAATCATCCGTCGATCCCCATGTGATGAGCTTCCCTGACTCTGTCGTAAAAAATAAAAAAGCGCAAAAGTCTCTATTTTAAACATATATCACCTATAATACTTTTCCAACCACAAAATAAATTACTTTCATTTTTTTTTTTTTTTTTTTGGTAGAAATGAAGTTGAGCAGCTGCATTGAGGAAATTTAATGATAAGTAATGACAAAATTAAGTGTTACTAGTAAATAAAAAGAGAAAATGTAAAATTACCTGAAACAGCTAAGGCGAAACCACAACCGCCGCCACAGACATCTCTCCACGAATCTCCGGCGAGCGGCAGCCGTACCATAATCGGCGACTGCAGCGGCGCTCTCTGCGGCAGCGCTCCAGGTAAATACCCCCACATAAAAACCAATTTCCCCTTCATTTTCACACATTCTTCACCTCCTTCTCCATCTCCATTCATTCCGACAAATCAAAATCAGATAAACTTATCCCCAATAGAAAATACAATAAGATACTAATATAGTAAGGAGTCGCTGAAAGTGATTTCCCTTTTTTCTTCTTCGTCAGCGGTAATAATCAGAATTATTTGTGTTCGGTTCGCGTGAAAAGGGGCCAAAATCAAATTAAATCAAATAAAAAGGGGGCGTATCAATTTCGGGCTAGGGAGGGTGCCATGTCGGATGCTCTCGTCGTTAACGTCACACGTGGAGGTCTGTGAGCCGCTAGATTTTCTTGGAGATTCTCCGCCAGGAGTTTGCAGGAAGTTTCTGGAAGGACCTAAATGGAATTTATTTTCCCGCCTCCAACTCATCATGACGTGATAACTCACGTGGTCCTTTCCTGTCCTGCCACGTCACATTCATTAAATTTATGAATATTTCTTTTTTTTTTCTGTTTTGTTGAACTATTCATTCCTGTCCTGCTCAATTGATTGTGTGTACATCTTTTCGAGCTGAAGTTTGAAATGAATTCTCTAATGGTCCAAAAGTAGCTGAGGGGCTTTATTCGAAATATGACAAGAAAAGATTGATTAGTGACATATGTCTCGTTTATATAAAAAGATTAACACTTATCGTCTATGTCATAGCAGTATAATTAGTCATTTCAAATAAATCTAGCATAGGTTGAGATCTTAGTCAAGTAATTAATGATAAGCCTATATGATCATAAGGTTATGGGTTCAACTTTAACGAATATGGGTATCTTTTCTAATTTCATAGTAGTCTTTCTCTAGTTTAATACTAGTAATTAGTTTACTTTGATATCATTGTAATAGTTTCGATTCAATATAGTGTTTGATGTAACAATATACAATCTTAAAAAAAGATATCAATATCATTTTTAGATGGTCCAACGGGGACTAAAGTGCCAAAACAGTTTTATGAGAGACTAAATCGATAAATAAATGATTTATGAGGGACTAAATTGATACAAAATAAGTTTATGAGGGACTAAAATATGACACTATAAGTAAAAGACCCCTTGTAAATGACTTAAGAAAAACAAATAATTCATAGTGGGGACTAATGTGAAAAAACAAGCACAATAGGGACCACTTTGTAAAAGTTAATGATAAGAAGGATCATTAGTGGTGTTTACCCTTTATCTTTTCAATAAAATTATTAGTTACTTTTCATATTTTGGTATAAATTACTTTTTTTAATAACTTTTGAAAAATATGATGTATTTTAGGACGTTAGAAGAATTAAGACAGAGTACTTGAAAAGTTAAGATAATAGTTTGGGTAAATTACGAATACCCCTTAAGTAAGACCTTATTACAAAATCTTCCTCACGTGTTGGGTATTACAAAAACTCTCAGGTTTGTCACCTTCTTACAGTTAACCCCTTGTCCCTAAAATGTTCCAGTTTTACCCTTGGAAGTTATATGTAATGTTTACAATATGTTATAATTTCAAAAGTGTGTTATTGCTATATCTTGTAAATAAAAATAATAATCATACATTTACCACCAAAATAATTGATATAATTTATAATTTCCTATAAATTTCAGTAAATATGTAACGGCCCGAACCCGACACCTGCCTGCTAAGACATAAATAAATAATAAAATATCCTTGATAAATTTCCAATAAATTGCAGTTTAGAACTCTAACTATCTATTACAATACAATAATCCTTCCCTTTTATCTACAACAATCCAAATTTCACTTGAAAGATTCTAGAAACTCTATGGTAGACGCCCAACGAAAATCCCTTAATCTCAGGTGGTCCATCTTGCTCTTTAGTGAGATTCTGAAAGAGTAATAATTTGAAAGCGTAAGTTGTAAAAACAACCTAGTGAAGCCAGTGCAGGTGTGAAATTGAGTTTTATGCAGAAAACGATTTATAAATCCATGTACTGCCTATTAACTTACAAATTAATTGATATTTAAGATTAGTATAGCAGATACGTAAATATCACAGATGATATCAAAATCAATTACCCGTCAAAACGGGATAAACAACTCCTCTGCCTCAAAAGGATACAGAAAGATCAGGATGTGATCAATAGTTAGTACTCCGGTTAGATAAGGGCTGAGGCGCTACCCGTCCCTTTAAGTGGCCTTGACATGTCTTTGCCGAATAATTTGAATCACTCCCCAAGGGGCTCTAATCTCTGGTTTTGTGAGTCAGGTCAATGACAGAGCTCTGGTAGTCCTGTAGCCCCCAGCTACCCAGGATTATCCAGAGAATACCATCAACCGAGAGCTGCGCAAATAATCATGTACAAGCAATTGGTACTTAGGTGAGATAAAATACTACACCTTGGTACCATTCATCAATATGAGGTGAGATAAAGTACTACACCCCATTATTCAACAATTATCACGTACTACGAGAAACACAGACAAATATAGAATTATCAGTTCTACTATGAAGAAGTAGTACATGCTGCAAGCATCGCAGACAATTATAAACAGAGATATAATAACTATAGTCATTTCAAATGAGAAATACATATATATATATGATATAATTTTCTTGAAAAGCTCTTACAGTTTTAAAACATTTTATTGAGGCGCTCACCTTCGTAAAATAACTCGGTAATTCTTTCCGCGTCTACTCGATCACCTGACCAATTAAGATAAATGATTTATTCTTCGACTCTAATTTAATAATGTAATATAATTACTTATACCAAAATCTCCCTCACTAATAAATATATATACTTGGCTTCAAGATGGGTTATAACCTTCGGCTTTCCTGTCTATACTAAAACTATTAACTTACATTAGTAACTTAATATTGAAGACTTGTATCATTAGTTGTATTATTTTATGAAAAGTTCCTGACTTCTAGACATAATAGTAGTAAAGATCTTTTAACCTAAAAGGAGGGACTAAAATTGATATTATTAACATTCTCCTTAGCTTTTAGTTACAGCAACCCATTTTAATTAAAAATGGCAGCAACCTTTTTATAAAACAAAACAGTTCTTGATTTAAAATTTTTATTAGTTTAACTATAACCTTAATTAATCTAGTTTATAACTTAATTCAGAGTTACTTTAATTACAAGTCTCAACAGAATTCATCCTCAACTAAACCTTAAATATCACTCAAATCACCAATATAAATATATCTCAATATCCGGCTACTTTAGTTAATAGAATTCATTAAACTAATTATGTCTAAGCATGTCGGTATTTTCTTTTAGCAAGGATTATTGAATTATTTAATAATCTCATACCATATTAACTAACCTGTGTATGAACACTTTGCAATTGATAGGTAACTTCAATGGATAAATAAATTATTACTCAATGGCCTAATAAAATCACAAGAGATTAAACCCATACACCTATTAAATCAATTACTTGGAGGTAGTGTAAACTCATTCGGAGTAATCACTCATTTACTAATATCAAGTCAAACCCCCAATTGTTGTTCATCCTTCCCTGAACCCCTAGTAGTTAAGTTTCTATAAATTAACTCCAAAGTTTAATTTAAGTCCTTGACTTGAGTTAGTTCAATATGAATCCCAATATCTCAACTATATATTCTAGAGCCCATAATGAATTTAATTGACTTCCTTAACTTTTATATATGATCGTTAAAGTCCACTATATTTCTTAAAACATTCGCTTTAGTCCTCTACTATGATTAGTCACTCCAATTTATTTTTAATGTTCAATTATTGTGATAAAATGTTGAAGTAGTTTGATACCGTACTATATATATATCCAGATAGATAAGCTTACAACTAATATTAATATCAAACTACAAATTTCACATTAGGTCCATAATTTTATTTTGACATTCATATTACCCTCATCTACTAATGATCTATTCAATTGATCCTAAATGAATTTAATTAGTGAGTCCTACTTTCTTTCAACAAAAACACTCAAGTCCTTATAAACCTCGTTCCAAACCTAATAAATTAAGTTTCCTGTTTAATTTTAAAAAATTAATTAACAATTCATTTTACTCTTATTTAAAATGCGGGGTATTACAAAATATTTCAATTATAATACAATATAAACTTTAATAAATTAAAATCTCTTATTTATAATACAATATAATTTATTAAATTACTAATTTTTAAAATAAATTCACTTAACTAATGTGTATAAAAGTTGTTCATATTTATAAAATATTATTAAAATTCTATCTAATTTAATATTCTACAATTTAAATTGCTAATAAATATATAAATACATTTTTGTGCAATATTTATTAAAGCAATTATAAATTTTATCAAGTATTCTGATAGTAAATATATAATTATCTCTTTTTTAATTTATAAGATATAATAATTAGCACTCAAGTTTTAACATCTATAAGACATTACAAACAATACAATTAACACCAAGGGCAAAATTGAAGTATTTTTTAGGGGCAATGGATTAACTGTAAGAATGTGGCAAACTTGAGGGGGATTTTTGTAATTAAGCCTTACCTTAAGGGTATTCGTAATTTACCGTAAAAGTTTTAAGTGGACCTTTGTTCATAAATGCATTTATTTTGTCAATGTGATTTATCTTAAAAGTAATTATCTCACATGATACATACAAATTTCTAGGATTTAATGTAATATTTTGTAGTATGTAGTTCCTTTTAACAATAATAGAAAAAAAAAGTTATACTTTTTTAGGTGTTTTTATGATTTTACTTACTTGCTTAAAGTGTTAAACATCCACAAATTAACTTTATGGGCTCAAATTGCAATTTTTAAAAATTAAGGGACCAAAAGTGAAAATTTGGATTTCTAAAAATTAAGGGCCAAATTGAAAATTTTAATCTTACGAAATTAATTGAATTGTAATTCTGGGTTTTTCAAAAATCTAGGGTCAAATCTAAAAACTGAGGGACCAAAAGTGTAAATTTGGATTTCTGAAAATCTGGGGCCGAATTGATTTTTTTTTAATTTACTGAGAATTTTGAACTGAATTGCAATTCTTGGTTTTTCAAAAATCTAGGGTCAAAATTGTAATATCCAAAAATTGAGGGACCAAAAGTGCAAATTAATTCCTGAAAATCAAGGTCCGAATTGAAAGTTTTAATTTACGAAAATTCTGGACTGAATTGTAATTCCGGGATCTTCGAAAAATTGGGGTCAAAATTGCAATTTCCAAAAATTGAGGGACCGAAAGTGCAATTCGAATTTTTGAAAATAGTAGCCGATTTGCAAATTTAATTTTTTTTGAAAATTATAGACTGAATTACAATTCTATGTTTTTTTAAAATTTGGGATCAAATTACAATTCATGAAAGTATACAATATGAATTTTTTTTAAGTGGATTTCAAATGACTAGTTTTAGGAGGAATTTCAAATCCACTTAAAATTGGGTTGAAATCCATTGGACTAAAATCCAGGATCTCAAATGAATGAATTTAATTTTGTATCCAAATAGCATGATGAATTTGACAAGGAATTTCAAATCCACTCAACCCAAATCCATCCATCCAAATGGGCCATTAGTGAACCAAGTTGTAGCTATAAATCATTTGCATATTTGAATTATATCTGATGCAGTGCATCGTTATATATAATAAATTCACAGGGAGAGGACATATACCCTTTGCTTTTGTACTATTCGATTCGAGTTGTAAATACACAATCTAGTAAATAATATATATATATATATTTAACAAATACGACGAGCAAATATAAACTATTTTGTTCAATATGGAGCATAAGGCTCCATTGGATTAGTGGATTAGAAATAATCAACTTTAAATTCACTTAACTGTTGAATAATTTGTGATTCAAATAAAACAAAATCACTCATATATTTTTTATCATATAATTAATGGGACTATAATTATTTGATAGGCCAACCCGAAAGACGGAAAAAAAAGTGCTCTCATCTCACCATATAAAAGCCTACATTTGAATTGAGTTCAGACTTTTAATCGTTTTATGGTTTTTCATTGTGTCTCTTCAAATTTAGAACGTTAATGACTTTTTGAGTTGAGATTTCTTCTATAAATATCAATCTTTCTCCTTAATTCAAAAATATAAAAATATATTATGCCTAAGATTAAATACTGTTTATATATCTTCCTAAAAGCAAAATTTATAGCAAAAAGTTTCGAAGATTATTACAGTAAGTGTTGGGTTATAGTTTTGTGAAATCAATTGTGGACTATTCGCGTTCGTGGGATTCTCTTGTTCGAGTGCACGTTAAGAAGTCCTAAAGGTTCGTTGTCTTGGGGATAGACGTCGATTGAATTTGCACCAGTGCAGCGACGAATTCTATTCTAAAGAAAGTGCGTTGCACTTCTCGAACCGGGTTTTTCCATTAATCCCTTTAATAACTATTATCTTCATCTAAAGTAAATTGAAAGTCTTGATGAATTTGTTGATTATCTGTTTCTAGAACAACATTAACAGGTTGATATAACTTGTTTGGATCACTTTGATTTTGGATATAAATTAAATTTTTAAGTGGCTATTTGATACTATATATATTTTTCATCAATTGATGGATAATAAAATCCATCAGACTGTTAAAGTTATTGATCATTCATTTAACAACAAATAATGCTGCCAGAACAAGTTTTTAAAAATTTCAATCTTACCCTTAATGGTCAAACACATTAATTACATAGTCAATTATTATTGAAAATGTTATATTAATTTCATTTTCAGTACTTACCATTATCATCATACAATTATGGAATTCAATTTCTTCTACCTTTTTATTTATAATCTTTTCCGTGAACTAACTGAATGAGTAAAAAAAAAATTATGAACACTTATGTCATTTTTCAATTATATATATGCCAATTTGCCATTTATCAAAAAACAATTATGACAAGTTGTCTTTATATTCATTAGTTTTTCATGTATAACAAATTATTTTGCATTTGTGGTATGAGATAATGATTCGGAACATGGATCAAATTTCATTTCAAGTTATGTTTCGGTCAATCAAATATTTAAAACAAATCGATTTTTTCCCGTAAACTTTAAGAAAATACGAAATTAAGAAAAATAAGATAATCAAAAGACAAACAAAAAGTTTTAAAATTACACCCTATTTTTCACTTCCATTGATTCAAAAACGAAAACATTTCAATGTTTTCATGAATGGATACGATGAAATTTTAATCCATGATTTCAATATGACGAAGATTCTAAGATCGTATGTTGGATTTCTGTCAATTATGTTTTGATTGCATATAAATGAAATAATATTGAAAAAGAATAACAAAAAAAATATATTAGAGAATTTTTTTTCTAAATTATGCTTTTATTTTTTATTTTTTTATAATTAAAGTTTGATTTAATATTGCGAGATCTAAGTAATGGATTCAATCACTACAAATACGATATAACTAATTCTATCACAATTGTTCATTCTCGACTACAAAGGCTTTAAATACCCCTTAAAAAAAAAGATTAACAGATTTTCTTGATTACAGCTAGAGTCTATTTTCACCTAATTTGGATTAGTAAAAGTAAAAAAAAAAAAAAAAAAACATTGTAATTAAGTTTAAAAAGAAAAATAGAAGAATAAGTTTCTTAGTTAAAAATACATAAGGTAGCAAGGTAGGTATTCAAAAAAGTTAATAAAGAAAGAGGTGTATTTACGAAGAAAGATAGGGGTGATACATGCCTAGACCAGGTCTTTTATAGACCATGAACAAAATCAATGCATTTACTAAACATATTTACAAGATTTTGTGTATGGCCTATGAAAGACTGGGTCTAGATAACATATTTTCTCAATTAAGGATTGTGCAATAAATATATTTTGAACATGAAGAACATATTAGGAAGTTCATTAAAATTGCTCCCGCAGCAATATTTATTGCTCTGGCAATATCATTAGCCTTAGTTTAATTACTTCCTCAAATCCAAGTCCCTCAATCTAAATAAAGCCTAATAGAGTATACAATGAGATGCATGATATTTATTGATGCCTCAGTATATACATAATTACGAGATATATTGGGAATTGTTTGAAATGGAAGTATAATTGGCCGAGAAAATGTCAAAATAATCTTCCAATGAGAAGTGTTCACCTTCTTATATAGATTTATGTAGTACTCCCTACTTTTTTATTTTATTTGTTATTTTGAAAAAAAAATTGTTTACTTTTATTTGTTGTTCTAGGATTTTAATATAAAATTATTATTTGTTTACTTAGTTTACTCTTCTTGTTAATATTTATACTTAATGATAATTAATGATGTGATTTTTTTATTAGAAGGGTATTGGGGGGTTTTTTTTAAAAAATTGATTATTACTAAAGTATTGAATCGTAAATTACACAATTATAAAATATGTAGCATACTTAATTTAGGATCTAATAAGATATCACCAATAATATATCGCCCATTCATCTGAAATCTGAACTATGAACCAAGCACTAACTCTCAAATCATTTTTATGGGACCTAAAATTATTTGGAAACATTCCCTATATCCATTAGAACACCACCAAAATACGAGTGGCTAATCTTTCATTGAAATTTGAAGGGGGTGGAATATATAATATATAATATATAGTATAGTGCAGCACATCACTAAGGAACTCTCCAGTACGTACACTTGGCAATCAATCATCCATTAACTGTTTGACCAGTTTCAGCCTTTTAGGTGACGAATCATAATTAATTTGTTCAATAAATGGTTTAGGTGATAAATCATTTGATGGGAAATTATCAAAAAAAAAAAAAAAAAAATCATTTGATGGGCCTATGGACTGGAGTGTGGACGTCCTCTTGGCTAGAGTTGTCCATGAGGTGGATTTTAATTTGAAATCGTCCGAATTCGATTCAGTTTTATTAGGATAATTGTTCAATTAAAAATTTAATGGACATGATTCGAGGAAAATTCTTGTCTAAGTCTGGCTTGGCCAAACTCATCCAACCACCAAGCAAGTTTATTGCACTTGCTTTGTGATTGGTCACTTTCCTGGAAATTACATCCAATTCCAAAGCAAGTGTATTACACTTGCCATGTAATTAGTTTGGGTTCGGCCAAACCCGGTCTGGGTAAGAATTTCCCCATGAGTCGATTATAAAAATTCATAATCTGAAATAAATAGAGTGAATGTGGATTTAGATCGATCCGATCCGTTAAAAATTCATATCCGATAAAAAATAAAAATAAAAAGTAAGTACCGCTAAGGCGTTAATACTATTTCACTGTCAATTTAAGAAGATGATAATTAATAACTTATTTATAAATTTATTCAAACCAATATTTCATTTAAAAATACGAATATTAGTAATGAATGTTAGAACATGTGAGATATGATCAAATAAAATTGTAAAGTTAATAAGTTTATTTTAGGAAAAAATATTAATGTAATTTTTTAAATGAAAAATTTATTGGATCTGAAAAATATTCGATATCTGGTCAAATCTAGATCAATGCATAATTCTAACAAGATCTGAATTTGAAAGGACTCGATCCGATATAAATGGAGTCGAATTTGAATGAGCCTGATTTAACCAGAATCTGACCCATTGACAACCCAACTTTTGGCCCTGAGTTATCATTTTTCTATCAAATCATATCATTTTAAAGATTAACATAATAGAATAAATTAGGATAAATGCAAGATAATTATCCGTTGTTATATAAAATTTGCACGAAACTACTATATGAAATATTTATTGCATAAAATATACTATTCACTTTTAAATGCTAATCACAACCCCTCCCTTAAAAAATATGTCATTTTGGATCATTATATTTCAGTAAATTATTTTTTAAATACTCCATGTTGTTCCCTACAGTTTAATGTGAAGTATTCCCAAAATGATTTTTTTAAATATGTCAATCCAAAATAACTTTTTTTAAATAAATGAAGGATTTAATGCGTGTTGTATTTTTAATAGTACTTGAAGATTTTTGTATAACACATGAGAGTATCTCATATATTTTCCCTAACACATTATCACGTTCAATAAGAAGCACACCGAAATTACAAGAGCTAGAGATGGACTGTACTATGGACATATCACATATGCCTACTTACTTGTTCCAAAAGGTGAAATCGCTTACCCCGGGCACCCCTCACCTCCCTGTCCGACGGGAATATATGCCTACTTACTTGAAAAAGAATAAAAAGAGTTCATCAATAGACATTGAACTTAACAAATTGAGATAAGTGTATGCAGATTTCATTCCTAAATCCCAATAGAAGTTTAGCATGATATAAAAATCTTTCTTGGATAGGAACATACAATTTTTCTTAGATCAGTATCTTAACAAATACTATGGAATGATGCTAAGGTTGATTCCTTAATTTGAGTAGTAGAAAAAAATTCAAATTTAGAATAAATGTAGAGAGTCGGTAACCCAAACAGGAATGTCCTTTTCGTGTTAAAAACCTCTGCAACTTGTAAAGGTAATTTCCACTTTCGAGTAACTAATAAGTTGACAGCCAAAGAATATTAAGGGACCATATTTGGATGGATGGATTTTGGGGGTGAATTGAAATCTTGAATTTTAATTCAATGAATTTCAGTACAATTTTAAGTGGATTTAAAATTCCTCTTAAAACTAGTGATTTGAAATTCGATTAAAAAAAGTTCATATTGTATATTTTCAAAAATTATAAGAAGATCCCAGATTTTCAAAAAATTTAAAATTGCAATTTAGTCCATAATTTTCAAAAAATTAAACTTTGCTATTCGACTACTATTTTCAGAAATTCGAATTGTACTTTTGGTCCCTCAAATTTCAAAAATTATAATTTTGACCCTAGATTTTCGAAAAACCCATAATTACAATTCAGTACAAAATTTTCAATTCGAAACCTGATTTTCAGGAATCAAATTTGCACTTTTGGTCCCTTAATTTTTGGATATTGATAATTGACCCTATATTTTCGAAAAAACCAAGAATAGCAATTCAATCCAAAATTTTAATAAAATTAATTAAACATTTCATTTCGGCTCCTGATTTTCAAAAATTTAAATTTGCACTTTTGATCCCTCAATTTTTGGAAATTACAATTAGACCCCAAAATTTTGAAAAACCAAGAATTGCGACTCAGTTTAGAATTCTCAGAAAATTAAAAAATTCAATTCATCCCCAGATTTTCAGAAATCCGAATTTACACTTTTGGTCCCTCAATTTCCAAAAATTACAATTCGACCCCAGATTTTTGAAAAATCCAGAATTACAATTCAGTTACTTTAGGAAGATTAAAATTTTCAATTCAGTCCCTGATTTTCAGAAATCAAATTTTTAAAGGTTCAATCAGATACTACACGGAACAAAAACAATATATCAATTCTCTTTAGGTGTTGAATATTGATTAGCTTCGACTCAAGGCAGGCAGGCGGAACTCAGGATAGACAATTAAGGCCTTCTTTTTCCCTTCCTTAAGACTACCTTATACATTCGGACCACTTTTTTTTAGTAAAGTTTCCCTAGAACCTCCAGAAACCTAAACTCCGATTCTCAGTGAGAGTCGGGAACCTTTGGTCCCTTAATTTTTAGAAATTGTAATTTGATCCCATATTTTTAAAAAATTCAGAACTGCAATTCAGTCCATAATTTTTAGAATATTAAAATTTTCAATATGGCAGCAATTCAATCCATAATTTTAGAATATTAAAATTTTCAATATGGCAACTGATTTTCAAAAATTCAAATTTGCACTTTTGGTTCCTTAATTTTCAAAAATTTCCATTTGACCCCAGATTTTCAAAAAATCCAGAATTCCAATTCAGTCAAGAAATTTTAGAAAATTAAGATTTGCAATTCGACCACAGATTTTCTAAAATCCAAACTTGCACTTTTGGTTCCTCAATTTTCAAAAATTATAATTTTACCCCAAATTGATTCATGAGATTTTATCTCGATTTCAACAACAATAATTAACTCATAGAGCAAATTATAAGGTATGGTTGGGAATTTCAAATAACACAAATGATATATACAAATAATGGATTTCAAATGAATGAATTTGAAATTCGAATTTCAAATAATTGGAATTTCAAATCCATTCATTTGAAATCTCTCTTCATTTCAAATCCATCCATCCAAATGGGCCTAAGAAAATTTTCAATAATTAATAAAAATAATACCGAAAACCAAACTTATAAAAAATCAGCCAAACATATAATTTTCAATTGCACAATTCTCATCTTATCTCATATAAAATGATAGTAAACCAATGTTATTAAAACCGGACCGGACCGATCGGTCCGACCGGTTCGACCGCGAACCGAAAGCTGGTCCGGTCCGGTTAATTTGCTGGTTTTAGCGGTTCCACCAACAGTTCGCCCGGTTCGACCAATAAAACCGCTAAACCAGTAGGCTCACCGGTTCGCTCTCCGGTCCGGTTTTAAAAACATTGTAGTAAACCACAGCAACCCAGACAATTCCGTCGATTCGACCTATAATGAAACAGTGAATGGGTCCCAGAGTTTCTTAGTCCATGGGCCATGGCTATTCCTTTTCCAAAGGCTTGGAGCCGGGAAATACATTTCCTCCGATAATTTTAACGCAGGTGGTTACAAATGTGCGATTTACTTTTACCCCAATGGTAAAATCCCTGAAGATTCTTCCTCTTATTGCGTTGTTGAGCAATGTTACTAATGTTAGAGCACTTTTTAAGCTGTCAGAGTGGATAAGGAACCATAATGCATCAGACAATGATGAACCGATGAGTGACTTATCAATGGTTTTATTGGTTGAACCGATCGGACTGAATAATGTCATAATTATATAATAAACATATTTAATTTTATAGTATATGTAATATTAATATAATTTAAATATTATTTTACAATTGATTAAAAATATACAAAAATATTGCTCTTCATATGTTTAGAGAATGTAGTAAGGCGGCTCAGTTTTTGGGCAAATTGCTTGCTGTCTTTTTTCTTTTAGTGTTGATCTTCCCAGTGAAGTTCTTAACATTGGTAATGCTTGACATTTCTTGATTCAACCACAAAAAAAAAAAAAAAAAAAAAAAAAAAAAAAAAAAACCATAAATCATAAATAGTTGAAGCCAATGGGACCTTGTCTCGACAACAAAGTTGAGACTGCAATATACTTTATAGTCCCGAGTGTTCAAATTTGACGTTAATGTGGGTGTTTGTCTAGTTTATATTATTTATTAATAATCATTCATAGCAATTTTTTAATTTACTTTAATATGGTTGTGTGATCAATTGATATTATAATATAATACTTTATGAAAATGAGAAAGTAGCTACAATCGATAACTTCATTTATTTAAATAGTTTTTGGTTGAGAATTGATTTTACATGCATTTTAAAGATGATTACAACTATTTATGGATGACCATGGCCAACGTCTTCGATTACTCTTGGCGAACACTGACAAACTGGCGTGGGCCACAATTTTGGGACGAGAACACAGTAACCATCAGGGCATTTGTATAATCCACAATCATAAGCATGGCAAAAATATTTACAAAGAGCATGCGAACATCGAAGAGATGGAATAGGTCTAACATAGAACGCTTCAAGTTCCATAACAAAATATGTTGTTCCTAATAAGAAAACCAAAATGGACAACTTGTACATTATTTTCACTGTTTATGAAGAGTGTAAGTACAATTGAGTTTTTTTTTTTTTTTTTTTTTTTTTTTTTTTTTTTTTTTTTTTGATAACCCAGGTGTACAAGCTTACACTCGACTAATCCTGGACCCTCAGAACCCTTGCCCTAGAATCCTGAAGGATGTAAATCGCAGGATGTGCCTCCACCAAGCCCCGGGTTCCCACCATACTGCTGTACACTCTGCGCACAAAGGAGTCTTCACCACAAATGACCCTTAGATAGACCCATAGAAATGCTTCCATCCAAGTTCCAGATGGGATTCGAACCCCCACCCTTGCCGCTGGAGCAAGCCTTATGGATTATTGGTCGACCAGTTGGAGATATGCCCTGGGGGCAGTACAATTGAGTTTTTGAGATAATGTAGGTTTGTGTTTATGGAAGGGGTACTAATAAGGCTATTTATATAGAGAAAGCAATATTAAAGTAGTGGTAATATATTTAGAAAAATATTAAAGGTGGAATACTAGCAAAATCTACGTAATCTTATTTTCCTTATTATACCTAACAGAAGAAGCAAGAGATGAGATTTTCGTAATGAGATTATATGGGTTACTATAATTATCTATATCTATAGTTTTCTATATAAAAGTACGGGTTCATCAAAAAGAATTTCTTGAATTTTTCTTGAATATATTTAAGTTAAACCATATATTTATCTAACTTATATCATAACGATAATATGACACTAATTAGTAAGCTCGTATAAATATAATATGATTATATTTATTTAATTAAGAATATAAAAGTGTAAGTTAAAAATACAACAACTTAAGAGATTAATAATATTTAAAATATGATTATCTATACAGGTCTAATATTCAAAATCAAATTAGCATAATATATCGATTTGATTTTCATTTATCCTAAAAATGATATAGTCAGGAAAGAAATTTCCTATAGAAAAACTTTAATAATAAACTATGCCATAAAACTAAAATTAGTTTTAATGTTCATTGATAAATTATGTAAATATTAATTTGAGCTAATTATCATAATCTAGTTCATAAATAAGTTTGGTTACAATTTTTCTATAATTTATAATCTTTATATTAAAAGTTCAACAAAAATATGTAATTCAAATGGTAAAGATGTTAAGTTTTATTCAAGAGATTTCAAATCCCTTTTTATATTAAAGTTTTCAGTTTATTTTTAATATTAAAAAATTAAAAAAAAAAGGAAAATTAGAACTAGTCCAAACCTGTTCGTTGGTTTGAATCGGTCCAGACTGGTTAAGCTCATTGGATTTTTGAAGGTAATCAAATCGGACTGACCTTCGGTTCACGGTCGAACCGACCAGTCCGATTTGATTTTAATAACATTGGGTGTATAGTCATTTTGATCGGGCACCGAAGGGTGGCCCCTCACTATTAAGTACATGGAAAACTAGGGTTGTTCATTCGGTGAAACCGAATCAAACCAAACCGAAATTTCGATTCTTGATTTTTAAAACCTAAAACCAAAGGGAGCATCCTAATTCAATTTTTGGTTTTTAACCGAAATTTTTTGGTTCAGTTCGGTTTGGTTTCGTTTTAACCGAAATTTATATTATGTATAAATTATTGAAAATTATATAATCAAATATTGTAACGCCCCGACTAAAAATTACTTAACTAATATTTACATATAGACTTAGTAAATTTATATAAGCTAGTTTTTACAAAATAAGTGTTAATAGTTTAATACAGACGAAAATTTATATAAGCTATTTTACATATATATATATATATATATATATATATATATATATATATATATATATATATAAGCTTCAAAATTTTAGTTTAATACAGACGAAAATCTTCCTGGCTTCTATGTTATCTTAAAATATTAAAATAAATAAAACACAGTGCGTAAGTTGACATGCAATTTAATGAGGTGGGTGTGCGTGATTCAAGTAATTTCAAAGAAAAGAGCAACGAATGCCAAATAAAAAAAACAAAATAAGTATTAATGTACAGTATAAAAGGATACGTCTCGGTGTCTGTCAACTTCCAAGGCTTGCTACCCCAAACACACCTTATAATTTCCTCCAATCACACCTTTTGATATTCCCCCATACACACTTTATGCATGACTAGTCAATGCATCAAAAAACGACTTCGTATATCCAAGAGACCCCGTCCTTTCGAATATACAAGCCAGGCCAGGGGCTCATGACCGAGTTAATAGTCCATGCTATTCAACTTAATCACATAACCGCACAAGCCAAATGGGCCCAAAACAACAACATATAATTAATTAATATAATCAAGTTTTTATCCGGGTGAGATAAAGTACTACACCCAGATAATTATCAACATAGAACTATTCCAATACAAATCAACAAATAATACGTTATCACATTCTAAAATTAAATTGCAAAATTAGTCCATTTAATCACACGTCAACTACAATGTATCAAACCACCAAAAATTTCCATATAATAGCAATTTCCTACCATTTTAATTATATATGGACATTTTATACCAATAATTTTAAAATTTATGAAATTATCAACTACTTAATTAAAAGTTTATCAAAGGAGTAATTTGAGTTGTTAAATTCTTAAATTTTAAAAGAATAATTACTACACTTAACGAATATAACTAAATTTTAAAGCACTTAAATAACGATGAGTCGAGATTAACTCCTCGTTATTTAAACTCCCACGCTCATCTCTTCTTTTCTTTTCTTCTGAATTTCGGAAAATCACCAAGCACTCATAAGTCTACCCCAACTTCCCGTGGCTTCTGTTTCCTTTATAGTCGTGATATGGATGATCCGAACGGTTGAAACGTACACCCAAGTGTTTAGAACCTTCAGTTAAAATTTTAGGATGATCCAACGGTGAGTTATTTCAGAAACAATGAAAATTCGAAGCTGCTGGTAGAAATCCGAAATTTCCTTTCCTAAATATTTTGCTCACTTTCTTCTCCTTTTCATTTTTCTAGCAATTTCCTTTTAAAATTCCTTCTCACAATTCCTATACTCATTCAGACCTATCTCTCACGTTTTATATGGGAGATTTTCACATTTTCTCCTCTCCTTTTGAATGCATGTATGAGGCTATTTATAGAAGTGTTCAACCAATCATTTTGCTCCAAGTAAAGATACATGGGGGGACTTGCATGCCCCATAACTTGGCCATTAATACCTAAACATGATAAGTGTCATGTTTTGTTGTCAACTGTATGTTTAAAGAGAGATTAATATTTTCAAATTTTGCATTAAGGTCCCTCAATTTCCAAAATTTATATTTTGACCCCAAAACTTTTAAAAGTGAACATTCAAGTCCAATTTGAAAATCTGTTTTAAAAATCAATTTTTTTACCAGAAAATACTTTTTGACATATTTAATTTACAAAAAAAATAAAAAATTAATTGAAAGGTAAATTCACTGGTTATCACAAATATTATATAATTTAGCACAAAAATATCAAATTAATTAGTAACTATAACATTAAACATTACATAATACTAAATAATTTATTAGTTAACATTTAAAATTTTCAAATGACATAAATTAAACAGTTAAAATCATATTCATAGATATAAAATTAAAGAATTTTGCGATCCAACTCCAAAAACTAATATTTAATAATTCTCAGATGAAATAAATTAAATAATTAAAATTCATATTCATATGCATAAAATTAAAGGATTTTAAAATTCATAAAACGTACAAAAAATGTTAAATTTTTTATTATTTGAAGTCCATATTTTGGTTTTTGGTTCGGTTCGGTTAATCAACCAAAAAAACGAACCGAACCGGAAACCAAATTTGCACAAATATCAAAACTGAAAACTGAACCAAATAGCTTTGGTTAAATTCGAATTTTACCGAAATATTTCGGTTCGACGGATTAACAGAACCGTGAACAGCCCTAAGGAAAACATGTGGTAATATAGTGTGCATTCGTCTTTCTTTTTGTTCGGGTTATTTAATTCTTTTGACAGTTTTACCGAAAAGGTGAAAATAGAAAAGATTTTGTTCGCATGTCAATTCAAACGAAAATATAGAGCAACATATTTCTTTAAATTACAAATTTAAATATTTTTTGAATATCTTCGAAAAGTTTGAAGTTTCTAATGTACGGATTATGTGAACATAAAAAGAAAAAAAACTTTTCCATATTGTTTATCAAAATATGAATTAAATACTTCATGTTGGTCCTACAGTTTTATGTGAAGTATTCCCAAAATGATTTTTTTCAAATATGTCAATCCGAAATAATCTATTTTAAATAAATGGAGAATTTAATTCGTATTGTATTTGTAATAGTGCTTGAAGATTTTGTATAACACATGAGAATATCTCGTATATTTTCCCTAACACATTGTCACGTGCAATAAGAAGCATACCGAAATTATAAGAGCTAGAGATGGACTGTACTATGGACATATCACATATGCCTACCTACTTGAAAAAAAAAAAAAAAAAAAAAGAGTTCATCATAAATAGACATTGAACTTTCGTCTTCGAGCATAAATGGAGCGAAAAATTGAGATAATTTTTGGCAGATTTCATTCCCAAATCCCAATAGAACTTTAGCATGATATAAAAATCTTTATTGGATAGGAATATACAATTTTTCTTAAATACATCTTAGCAAATACTATGGAATGATGCTAAGGTTGATTCCTTAATTTGAGTAGTAGAAAAAAAAATTCAAATTTAGAATAAATAAAGAGAGTCGGCAACACAAACAGAAACATCCTTTTCGTCTTATAAACCTTTGTCACTTGTAAAGGTAATTTCCACTTTCGACTTTCGAGTAATTAATAAGTTGACAACCAAAAAATATTAAGAGAATTTTCAGTAATTAATAAAAATAATACCGAAAACCAAACTATAAAAAATCCGTCAAATCATATAATTTCTCAATTGCCCAATTCTCCCCTTTTTTTTTTTTTTTTTTTTTGATAAATAAACGATTAAGCATTAATAAAGGAAAAAATATTTGGTACAGAAATAACAGGAGAACTTGAGTCACAAAAAACATCCGGAGGAATGATGGTGAGGGGAACAGGGCCCTCCCATTTACAAGAAAATCCCCACTTAGCTAAATTATGGGCGGCTTTGTTGCCCAATCTTGGAATCTTTTTGACAATCCACTTAGGCCATTTGGAAAGGATAGATCGAGCAATTTCAGCATCCGTTCTGCTGGTCCATTCAAGAGCGGGAGAATGGCTTGAAATCATCATGACTGCATTCAGAGAGTCGCTCTCAAAGTGAGCAAGGCGGCAGTTTGCTTGATCAAGAAAAAGGAGAGCAGCTTTGAGAGCAGAAGTTTCGGCACTGGTGGCATCATGGTGGAATTCTGATTTGGTCCAGGCAAAACAAATAGAACCAGAATGGTCGCGAATAATAAAAGCAAGAGTAGCACAACCATCCAAAAAAGCAACATCTGAATTGATTTTGAAGTAGTTCCTTGGTGGGGGAGACCAATCAGCACTCAAAGGGGGCGAACCTGTGACCCAAACGGGGGCATTAAGGCGACGGAAGGTGAATTCAAAGGCAGCGGTGGCAGGGTCCCTCTTAATCGAGTTCTTCACGAGAGTTGATTGAGAGCTCTCGGCGGTGGCGTTTGGAAACTATATTTACGGGGTGTGAATTAATTAATTCAACTCTCCCATCCGCCCAATTCTCCCCTTATCTCTTATAAATGATACTAAACCATAAATAAAAAAATGATAGTAAACCAAGCAACCCAAACAATTCCATCGATTCGACCTATAACGAAACGATGAATGGGTCCCACAATTTCTTAGTCCATGGGCCATGGCTATTTCTTGCCCAAAGGCTTGGGCCAGGAAATACATTTCGTCCGATAATTTTACCGCAGGTGGTTACAAATGGGCGATTTACATTTACCCCAGTGGTAAAATCCCTGAGGATTCTTCCTATCATGCGTCGATTTTCATTGCGTTGTTTAGCGATGGAAAAATTAGTATCTACCCATCTACCCCGGTGGATTTAATCATTCGGGTATTGGATGAATGTCATATGAGCATGTAAGGACAATTTTTTGTCCTCTCATGCCCATGTGACATTCATCCAATCCCAATGGATTAAATCCACTAGTGAAGGATCTAAGTAACCCGTTAGCGATGTTACCAATGTTAGAGCACTTTTTGAGCTGTCAGAGTGGAAAAGGGAACCGTACCGCACGGGACAATGAACCGATGAGTGTTAACCACTTGTTCTACAGGTCGAACCGATCGAACTACTGATCGGACTGAATGATGTCATAATTATATAATAAATATATTTAATTTTAAAGTATATACAATATTCATAAATTTTAAATATTATCCTACAATTGATTAAAAATATACAAAAAATTAGAATATATTTAAATTAAACCATATATTTATCTAACTTATATCATCACAGTAATATAACACTAATTAGTAAGCTCGTATACATAAATATGACTATATTTATTTAATTAAAAATATAAAAGTGTAAATTAAAAATACAACAACCTAAGAGATTAATAATTCTTAAAATATGATTATTTATACAAGTCTAATATTCAAAATCAAATTAGCATAAAATATCAATTTGAGTTTCAAACTTTGACAATCTTTATCCTAAAAATAATATAGTTAGGAAATAAATTTCTTATAGAAAAACTTTTAATAAGAAATTATGCCATAAAATTAAAATTAGTTTTAATTTTCATTGATAATATGTAAAATATTAATTTGAGTTACTTATCATAATCTAATTTATAAATAAGTTTGGTTACAATTTTTCTATAATTTATAATTTTTATGCTAAAAGTTCAACAAAAATGATGTAATTCAAATGATAAGGATGTTATGTTTTATTCAAGAGGTTTCAAATCCCTTCTTCTACAAAAGTTTTCATTTATTTTTAATATTAAAAAATCGAAAAAAAGGGAAAATTAGAACTAGTCCAAACTAGTTTTTAAGCTCACCAATTTTTTAAAGTTAATTGAACTGGACTGAATTTCGGTTCGCAATCGAACCTATTTGATTTTAATATAGTCATTTTGATCCGGCACCGGAGGCCGGAGGGTGGCCCCCTCACTATTAAGTACAGGGGAAACATGTGGTAATATAGGCATTCGTCTTTCTTTTGTTGTGGTTATCTAATTATTTTGACAATTTTACCGAAAAGGTGAATATAGAAAAGATTTTGTACGCATGTCAATTCAAACGAAAATATAGAGCTAACATATTTCTTTAAATTACAATTTTAAATATTTTTGAATATCTTCGAAAAGTTTGAAGTTTCTAATATTCAGATTACGTGAACATTCAAATAAAAAAACTTTAATCCTTACTGTTATTAATGTTTGATTTTTTCTTCTTGAGTAAAATGCAAAAACATTAACAACTATTGAAAAAAATTATGGCAAAAACATTCTCTCGTGTTGTTTATTCCTGGAGTTAGCTAAAAACTGTGTTGTTAATCATTAGAAACAACCTCCGCGCTGATATTTTATTAGCATAATGTACCCATTAAATGTTAGTAGTTATTGCTATATCTTTTAGAAAATAAGGGGTCCTTTTTAATTTTTATAGTTAACGGAGGTCGCCTCCCTAGGGCTGAAAATCGAACCAAACTATTCGATACTTGACTCGAGCTCGTTCGACAAAAGCTCGTTTGAGCTCGGTTCGTCACACTAATCAAACAAGCTTTAACATCTTTAATTTTTCGTTCGATAACTTTTGAAGCTCGGCTCGAGCTCGACTCGATAAGCTAAAAATTAAAAAAACACATGTTAAATATCAAGCTACTCGATACTCGACTCGAGCTCGTTCGATAAAAGCTCGTTTGAGCTCGACTCGATTGAAAATCAAACCAAGCTCAAACATAAAATTTCAAGCTCGATAAAAATCAAACCAAGCTTGAACAGTGTGTCGTTCGATATTACTCGGCTCGATTACAGCCTACGCCCCCAAGGAAAATCTGTAGAGTTAATATTAGTCTCTTAATGTTTTGACTTTTGATATAGCATCCATATTTTTTTTAATTAGAGAGAATATAGCATCCATATTAGCTTGCTTGGTTAAGTTGCTGTTCAGAATTGAGAATGTCAAGGTTCAATTCTTAGCTTTAATGCCTCTACCATATTTTTAGTGTTTTACTCCTTTTATCATTTTTCTTTGTCTTTCTTAATAATAAGAATGTCTTTTATTCTGTTTTTAATACAATCTTATCATTATTATTTTTTATTTAGTGCATTGTTCCAAAAAGAATTCTTAATTAATACTTGTAAAATGAATACGCTTTATATTTTTTTACTATAGAGTTTTGCTTATGATTTTTTCAATTTAGTGCATTGTTCGAAAAAAATCCGTCCCCTCACAAAGTTCGTCTAGCTCCGTCACTGCACTGGCGGAGCTACACTATAGACAGGGGGTGCATGGACCCCCCTGAAATTTTGGTCCTAAACATCATATATATGTATCGTATATATGATATATTAATATATTTATGTTAAATTAAACTATAAGACAAATTATAATTTTCTTTTAGTGGACCTTCAATTAAAATTAAATAGGTCTGTTGGTCCCAAGTGGTCAGATGAGGTCTAGAGGGGGGGGGGGTGAATAGACCTCTGAAAATTTTTGAACTTAAAAACTTTTCAGTCTTCTGTCAGCAGACTAAGCTGATGAAGAACAGTAAGCAGACTAGTCTGATCGTGAACAAATCTAGAACAGACGACTGACCACTCTTCTTACAGTAACTTAGCTGTTTTTCAGCAAAACAGTTTTTCAAAGAGTTTACTTGCAGCGGATTGTTTCAAAGTGTTTTTCACAAGTAGACTTAGTTCTTGAAAGATTTTATCCCCAGTTTTTACAAACTCCTTTTGTTTTAAAATCTTTTCAAATAATTCAAAGTGTTTAAATATGCAAACTTTAAATATGCAAGAAAGCTTTAAATGCAAGATAACACAAAGAATTTTTATAGTGGTTATATGGATAAAAATCCTTTAGTCCACTCTTCCAGATCACACAGATTCTGGGTTATACTATAATCACTTAGATTACAATATTTCTCCACTTACACCTAAACAACTAATGAGAAGGCTGTAAGCTCACAATAGAAAATCACTTAGAAATTCTACTCTCTGAAGTTTGATCACTCACAAAGATGGATCACAACTCCGCACAACACTCAGCTTTTTACAAAATCACTCAGATAATGTTTTTCTGTTTTCTTCAACTGGGTTTCTGTCAACAGATGACTTCCACCAGACGAGTGAGCTGTTCGAGCTTTGAGACTTAGAGAAATTCTGCTTCAAAATTTCGATCTCTGATTGTTGTTGTGTTGGTCTCTCTTCGAACTTTGCTCTATTTATACTTGGATTTGAATTTATGACCGTTGAAGGAAATCACATCTTCAAATCCAACCTTCAGCTCTTTTTGAAACGGCTCCCTGCAGCAATAGTACAGTGTACAGTACCTTTCTGTCCATCGCATTTAATGCTGCATTTAATGCACTCTGCTGATCCGAGAATATCTTCAATCATTTGCCATTACTACCCTTCTCTTTCAGCATTTATTACACTGGGTGCATTTATTACCGTTGGACTAATCTCTTGATCTCTTCTACTCTGCTGATCAAAACGACTCTGCTGATAGATACTCTGCTGATCAAATACTGAACTCATCTGATTTGACTCGGCTGATGATCTACCTTTCTGTTCGCTGTTTCAGCAAGAGATCACTAGTCTTCTGAGCTTCGAACTTTGAACTCTTCTGATGTCTTCTTTTACTTGTTCAAAATTCTTCTAAGGGAACTAAGCTTTCCATACTTAGCTGATTATGATGTTTTGGAAATCATCAAAACCTTCCCTTAATTTCTGACTTCTTTGCACTTCATCTTCATCTTCATCCAACAATTTCCCCCTTTTTGATGATGACAAAACCTCAGCTAAGTACCTGTACCTAAACTAAAGTTTTGATCCTCAAAAATTTCTGAGATAGAAATAATCTGTTGGAGTCAAACTTGCAATTTTATAGATATTGAATTGATTACATTTTACAAGTTTTGAAGAGTAAAAGATGCAAAGTAAAAGATTACAAGGTTTTTAAAGTAAAGAAATCTAGTCTAAACTAGTCTTCTTCTTTCTTTTCTTCTTCAGCTTCCTTGTCTTCTTTTTCTGATTCATCAGCAGGTTTGGAAGTTCCAACTTCCAACTTCTGCTTCAACAGCTCTAGCTTCTTCTTTTTAGTATCAGGATCAAGCTGTTCTTCAGCTGAATCCTTAGCAGCAGCTATCTCCTTATCTGATTTAGCTTTTGCTTCAGCTTCAGTTTCTTCATATTCTTCAGCTATCTCCTTATCATCTTCTTCTTTTTCTGTGATCTTTTCTTCTGCTGATCTGCTTGTGCCTTCATTTGCTGCTTCATTCCTATCATTTTCATCAGCAGACTCTTCTAAGACTTCTGTTCCTTCAGCATCATCTTCAGCTTCCAATTCAACAGAAGTTCCAACTCTTTTCTGCCCAAATATCCTCTCTTCCCCCTTTTTGTCATCATCAGCAGGGTCGATTTGATAGTTTGGTAAGATTGGAGTAATTAGAAGTGAATCACAGAGAAGCTTGATGTTCTCTTCCATAGCATTGATCTGAGCCTGTTGTTTAAGTTGATTGGCTTTAACATTCTTGACTTCTTTGAGCAAGTCTTCTCCTTGATCACCCAATTGAATTTGAGATCCCAAAATCCAATTTGATGAAGCAGTGAAATCTTTCATCATGTTTCCCATGACTTCATCTTCTGCTTGGAGAGCCAATTCAACAGTTTGTTCAATCTGCTTCCAACCTTCAGTAGTGCTCTGAGTCCTTCTTCTAAGAATATCCATATCCTGACAGATGGATTTAACATTATAAGCAGTGTCTTCTATCAGATCTGTTGGGACATCAACAGCTTTCTGAACTGGTTGTTTAACAGCAGCAATCACTTCTGCAGCTAATTCTTTCTTCATATCCTTCAGAGAATTGGTGATCATTTGCTGGATGGAGTCCAACAGATTTGTCTGAACACCATGAGAGGTTGAAGGCATATCTGAAGTAGCAGCAGGTGTATCTTCCATGAATTGCTCTGATGGTTGATTTGTCAAAGCAAGAGATTGATCTGCTGGTTCATCAGCAAGGCTTGGAGTGCTTTCCTTCTCCTTAGCTTGATCATCTCCTTCATCAGCAACTTCTTTTTCTTTTGACTGATCTGCTGGAATGTCTTCTTCCTTCTTTGATTCCTCAGCAGCATCAGACTTATCATCCTGCATTTTGTCTTGATCAGATGGGTCTGAAGTACCCTCAATTTGCTTTGGTTGATCAGAGGACTCTGCTCCTTCTTTCTCAGCAGGTGATATAATCTTCTTGACAGTTTCAACTGTCCTCATCAATCCTTCATTGTCCACTGCAGACCTGTTAGAAATCCAAGTAAAGTTATCAAGAGGAATAAAAGTAGATGTTGGTTCCTCAGGTAACTCTTCATAAGGTTTCAGATTAGGTCCATAGACAATATGTTTGATGTTAGGAAGTGGGACCAGTTCACTTGGTTGTCCCCTTAACTTCCTTGCTTTCTTTGCCCAAAGCTCCATTGCTTGAGCAATAGCCAACTTGATAAATCTTTCTTTGAGGTCTGTTGAGTTATCAAAATCCTCAGAGATAGATGCAAAGATCTTCTTGGCTTCTTCCTTGACTATGTGACATATCCTCATCCTTTCTTCAGTCTTCAAGAATTAAGAACAGATCTTCAGATAATATAACTTTCACTAACTGACATTAACAGATTTCATCTTTAGAGCAGAAGTACCGCTAGTCTTACACGTTCCCCCTGTCTTTAAGAATCCATAAGCTAACTAGTCTGTAGAAAGTTAATTCTTGAATAAATAACGAATAACTAAGCTGTTGAACTCCAGTCTTCTGATGAGTTCCCCCTCAGCTTATGCATCCAAATTAAGTAGTCCTAACTCAGCTCTTAGAGTTGAAAACCTTGCTTCACTTAGAGGTTTAGTGAAAATATCAGCAATCTGATTGTCAGTATGAACATACTCTATCATAACATTGCCTTTTTCCACATGATCTCTAATGAAGTGATGCTTGATCTCTATATGTTTAGTCCTTGAATGACTTGTAGTATTCTGAGTAAGTGAGATTGCACTTGTATTATCACAGTAGATTGGAATTCCACTGATTTTGATGTTATAGTCTTCTAGTTGATGCTTCAACCAAAGTATCTGTGCACAACAAGCTCCAGCAGCTATATATTCAGCTTCAGCAGTAGATATAGAAACTGAGGTTTGTTTCTTACTCATCCATGAGATCAGACGACTACCTAAGAACTGACAGGCACCTGTTGTGCTTTTTCTGTCAATCTTGCAGCCAGCAAGGTCTGAATCTGAATAGCCAATAAGCTCAAATCCAGATTCTCTAGGATACCACAATCCCAATTCTTGAGTGCCTTTAACATATTTCAATATCCTCTTGGCAGCTAAGAGATGAGATTCCTTGGGGTTTGATTGAAATCTTGCACAGACTCCAACTGAGTACATTATGTCAGGTCTGCTTGCTGTTAGATATAACAGTGACCCTATAATGCCTCTATATTTGGTTATGTCCACTGATTTGACATCTTCATCTTTATCCAAGCGAAGACTTGTAGACATAGGAATTGTAGCAGTGGAGCTAGTTTCCATACCAAACTTCTTGAACAGATCTCTTGTGTATTTTGCTTGATTTATAAAGATTCCATCAGGTAGCTGTTTGACTTGTAAACCAAGAAAATAATTAAGTTCACCCATCATGCTCATTTCAAACTTATTCTGCATCAGCTTGGAGAACTTATCACACATCTGTTGGTTAGTTGAACCAAAAATAATATCGTCCACATATATTTGCACAAGTAATATATGATCTTCCCATTCAATTGTGAACAAGGTTTTATCTACCTTACCTTTATGAAATCCTTTAATTAAAAGAAAATCAGATAGGGTGTCATACCATGCTCTTGGAGCCTGTTTCAGTCCATAGAGGGCTTTCTTCAGACGATATACTTTGTCCTCTTCTTGATAGACTTCAAATCCAGGAGGTTGTTCAACATACACTTCTTCTTGCAATTCTCCATTGAGAAAAGCAGACTTCACATCCATCTGATAGACAGTGAAGTTCTTGTAAGCAGCATAGGCAAGAAACAGTCTGATTGCTTCAAGTCTTGCTACTGGTGCAAAAGTTTCATCAAAGTCAATTCCTTCTTCTTGACAATAAGCCTTGGCCACTAGTCTTGCTTTATTTCTGGTAACAATACCATCTTCATTCATCTTATTTCTGAAAACCCACTTAGTGCCAATTACCCTTTGATGACTTGGTCTAGGAACTAAGTACCAGACTTCATTCCTTTCAAATTGATTTAACTCTTCTTGCATAGCTTCTATCCAGAAGGAGTCATTTAGAGCTTCTTCAATTTGTTTAGGCTCTATTTGAGATAGAAATGTGACAAACATAGCATCTTGTGCAGCAGCTCTTCTTGTTTTCACTCTATCTAAAGGATCACCAATCACCAACTCTGGTGGATGGTTTCTGAGCCATCTGAGATCAGGTTGCAGGTCTGAATGTTGTCCTCTGTTTTGATCTTGCAACACTACTGTTGGAGATACAGTAGTAGTCTGTTGAACATTTGCAGTCTGTTGAACAGTCTCTGGTCTGTCAGCTGTTTGTAACTCGTCTGTTAGACAATCAGCACTGTGATTTTGAACAGCACTTGAGTTATCAGCTGAATTTAGATTAGGTAGTATGATGGGAACATATTCTTCATTTCTTCCAATGTCTAACTTCTGTAGATCAGTAGATAGATCTTGATTAGCACTTTGATTCTTTTCAGAAGATTGACTTGGCTCATCAAATACTACATGGATAGATTCTTCTATTAGTAATGTTCTTTTATTGAAAACTCTATAAGCTTTACTAACAGATGAGTATCCTACAAAAACAGCTTCATCAGCCTTTTCTGCAAATGCAGTAAGGTGATTCTTCCCATTATTCAATACAAAACATTTACAACCAAAAATCTTAAAGTAATGAATGTTTGGTTTCCTATTGTTCCAAACTTCATAAGGCGTCTTGTTCTGATTTTTGTTGATCATACATCTGTTCTGGGTATAGCATGCTGTATTTGTTGCTTCTGCCCAAAATCTTTGAGGCAGTTTAGCTTCAGCTATCATGGTTCTGACAGCTTCTTTTAGTGTTTTGTTTCTCCTTTCAGCAACACCATTCTGTTGAGGGGTTCTGGCAGCAGAGTACTCATGATGTATTCCTTTGATATTACAGTACTCTTCAACAGTAGAGTTTGTAAACTCTGTCCCTCTATCTGATCTGATCTTCAATATTTTGATAGTCTTCTCATTCTGGATCAGTTCCATCAGATTAGTAAGATGTTCCTTGGTTTCACTCTTTTTCTTCATGAAAATCACCCAAGTATATCTTGAATAATCATCCACAACAGCTAGGCAGTATTTCTTTCCACCATTGCTGACTGGATCAATGGGTCCAAATAAGTCCATATGTAATAGCTCCAAAATTCTTTCAGAAGATTGGTGCTTCTTGCTTTTGAAAGATGACTTGATTTGTTTACCCTTCTGACAGGCGTCACAGAGCTTGTCTTTGCTCATGACTGCTTTTGGAATCCCTTCTACCAAATCATTCTTGATTAATCTGTTTATGGTCTTGAAGTTTAAGTGATTCATCCTTTTGTGCCACAGCCAACTAACTTCACTTGGTGCAGATGCAACCAAACAAATGCTTGAATTCTTGTCAGCAGAATTCCAGTCGACTATGTAGACATTCCCTTGTCGTCTTCCAGATAAAATTACCTTCTTTGTACCAATCTGTTCGACAAAACACTTATCTGTTGAGAAGATGACTGAATATCCCTTGTCACAAAATTGACTTATGCTCAGCAGATTATATTTGAGGCCTTTGACATATGAGACGTCAGATATCTCTATGTTTCCTCTGATTACTCTTCCTTTAGCTTTAATCTTGCCTTCTTTGCTGTCCCCAAAAGTAACCTTTGGACCATCCACAGCAACTGCATCAGTCAGCTCATGTATGTTTCCACACATGTGTCTTGAACATCCACTGTCCAAGTACCAGATCTTCTCTACTTTACTCCTACTCCTAATCCTATCCTACAAAACAAAAATAAAATTGTTTTAGGTACCCTTATTGAGAGGGTCCTGAAGGATTAGTTCCACCTTTGACAACCCAAGATGTTGAAGTCTTAGGCTTCTTAGGTTTCTGAGTTTTCACAGGAGCATGAACAGTTTCATTTTTATCATAATTATCAGATAAGTCATGTTGATGATCAGTATGATATGAATAATGTTCATAAGCAGGGTAAGGTGCATGATATGCAGGATATGCATGCATTGGATGAGCAGGGTAAGGTGCATAGTAACTAGGAAACTGAGGTGCATGATACATAGGATGATATGCAGCAGGTTGCACATAATATGACTCATTTCCATACCAAGCATTTTGATTTTTCTTATTCTTATGCTTCTTTGGCTTACTAGGTGCTTGCTCAACTTGTTTAGACTTAGCTTTACCACTAGTCTGATTGACTTTAGCATTATCAGCAGACTTCTTAGGACTCTGCTGTTTGGTCTTACTAGTCTTATTTCCTACACTAGGCTCTTTGCTCTTTTTAGCCTTAGGAGATTTCTTCTCCTTTAATACTTTCTCAGGTGAAGTAGGTCTAGCAGTTTGAACATACAGAATGACCTTACTATTGTCAGCTGATATGAATTTTTCAGTATGGTTCAACTCTTGCTTATCCTGTTCTAAAGGCATCTTCTGTTTACTAGATGTATGCGTGGATGCAACAGATGATTTCTCATGAGACTCGATGATCTTTTCAAGTTCCATGATTTTTCCTTTATAAACTTCACATTCAGCTTTCAGAGATTCATGCTCTTGCTCAAGCTGTTTATACTCGACTAATTCTTTTGGCTTTTCAGCTTTAAGTTTCAGTGAGTTATTTTGCTCTTTTAGCAAGATCATCTCTTCCTTAAGCTTTACAAATTCTCCAGCAATAGTAGTATTATTTAACATCATTTGCTCTAGAGAATCAAATAGTTCATTATTTTGAGGAGTTACCTCATCCTCAGAGTCATCAGAGTCCTTTGCCATCAGGCACAGGAGAGCAGGTTTTTCTTCATCAGAAGATTCTTCATCAGACGAGTCTGAATCTGAATCAGATGAGCAGACAGCAGCAAGCTTTTCTGCTTCAGCCATCATTGCTTTCCCTCTCTGATACTTTCTTTCTTTTCTCACTTTCTTCTCCTCTTCAGTGTACTTTTCTGCTTTTGGATATGGGCAGTCTTTAATGAAGTGTCCCAATTTCCTGCAGTTGTAACACATTAGTTTTGATTTATAATCATCTTTATCTTGAGAAGAAAAGTTAGGTTTAGAAGTAGAAGCATTGTTGTATTTGTTCTTCATTTTTCTTTTGTAGAACTTCTTGAAATTGTTCATCAACAGTGCAACGTCTCCAGCAGTGTACTCCTTCTTGTTGAGTAGAGTGGCTTCATCAGATGAGTCCACTTCTTTGCTTTTCTGTGCTGGTCTTCTGGTGTTTTCAGCAGCAACCAGTGCAGCTGTGGGTCCTGAAGTTGAGGTTTCTTCAATACCCATCCTAGGCAGTTTATACTCATAAGCCTTGAGTACAGAAAACAGCTCTGTAAGAGAGATTTTTCCCAAATCCCTTGATTCTTCCATTGCTGTAACTTTCATGTTGAACTTTGGGGGTAGCGCCTTCAGTACTCTGTTGGTTATTTCTTTGTCTGTGAAGGTCTTTCCCAACTTTAAAACTTCATTCAGAGTTCTGGTGAATCTGGTATCCATCTGATCGATGGTTTCTCCAGTCTTCATCTTGAAGTTATCAAGTTTTTCCAATGCAACAGTGAGCTGATGCTCCTTGATAGCATCATTGCCTTCGCTCATATCTCTGACTTTGTCCCACATCTCCTTTGCAGTCTTGCAATGTTTGACCTTGTCAAACCGATCATTATCCAGGGCTTTAGTCATGATGAATCTCCCAACTTTATCTAGATTGAAAAGCTTTATCTCTTCTGGAGTCATCTCATGAAGGTCTTTTTCCACAACCGTATCTACTTCATTTATTTTTATGGTCTTTGTGAATCTGAATGGACCTTTAATGATACATGTGTACATGTTGTCATTATAAGCAGCAAGGAAAATCTCCATTCTGATTTTCCAGTCCTCAAAGGACATACCAGCGATGTGGGGAACATGGCTGATACAATCCATTTTTCAAAAAGTTTTAGTTTTTCAAAAAGATGCTCTTTTGAAAAGTTTTCAAAAACCTTTGAAAAACACTTGGATCAAGCTCGTTGATCAGGCAGCTGATTCAAATGAACCACCTGCTCTGATACCACTTGTTGGTCCCAAGTGGTCAGATGAGGTCTAGAGGGGGGGGTGAATAGACCTCTGAAAATTTTTGAACTTAAAAACTTTTCAGTCTTCTGTCAGCAGACTAAGCTGATGAAGAACAGTAAGCAGACTAGTCTGATCGTGAACAAATCTAGAACAGACGACTGACCACTCTTCTTACAGTAACTTAGCTGTTTTTCAGCAAAACAATTTTTCAAAGAGTTTACTTGCAGCGGATTGTTTTAAAGTGTTTTTCACAAGTAGACTTAGTTCTTGAAAGATTTTATCCCCAGTTTTTACAAACTCCTTTTGTTTTAAAATCTTTTCAAATAATTCAAAGTGTTTAAATATGCAAACTTTAAATATGCAAGAAAGCTTTAAATGCAAGATAACACAAAGAATTTTTATAGTGGTTATATGGATAAAAATCCTTTAGTCCACTCTTCCAGATCACACAGATTCTGGGTTATACTATAATCACTTAGATTACAATATTTCTCCACTTACACCTAAACAACTAATGAGAAGGCTGTAAGCTCACAATAGAAAATCACTTAGAAATTCTACTCTCTGAAGTTTGATCACTCACAAAGATGGATCACAACTCCGCACAACACTCAGCTTTTTACAAAATCACTCAGATAATGTTTTTCTGTTTTCTTCAACTGGGTTTCTGTCAACAGATGACTTCCACCAGACGAGTGAGCTGTTCGAGCTTTGAGACTTAGAGAAATTCTGCTTCAAAATTTCGATCTCTGATTGTTGTTGTGTTGGTCTCTCTTCGAACTTTGCTCTATTTATACTTGGATTTGAATTTATGACCGTTGAAGGAAATCACATCTTCAAATCCAACCTTCAGCTCTTTTTGAAACGGCTCCCTGCAGCAATAGTACAGTGTACAGTACCTTTCTGTCCATCGCATTTAATGCTGCATTTAATGCACTCTGCTGATCCGAGAATATCTTCAATCATTTGCCATTACTACCCTTCTCTTTCAGCATTTATTACACTGGGTGCATTTATTACCGTTGGACTAATCTCTTGATCTCTTCTACTCTGCTGATCAAAACGACTCTGCTGATAGATACTCTGCTGATCAAATACTGAACTCATCTGATTTGACTCGGCTGATGATCTACCTTTCTGTTCGCTGTTTCAGCAAGAGATCACTAGTCTTCTGAGCTTCGAACTTTGAACTCTTCTGATGTCTTCTTTTACTTGTTCAAAATTCTTCTAAGGGAACTAAGCTTTCCATACTTAGCTGATTATGATGTTTTGGAAATCATCAAAACCTTCCCTTAATTTCTGACTTCTTTGCACTTCATCTTCATCTTCATCCAACAAGGTCCATGTTTATTAGAGTTTGATAAATTTAAGAGTTACAAAGTGGACATTAACTCAAACTCTAATATTTATTTTTATTTTGTAATTTGAATCAGACTATAACACTAATAATACTTTTTAGGGATTGACACTTTTTAGGAATATTAAGAGTTCTCATAATTAAAAGGAATTGGTGATCTTGTTAGAAATTAGTTGAAACAAAGAGGAACATTGTGTATCCTCTTGTATTTTTACTTTTCAAATTTACAATGATTTTGCCAGTTGCTAAAACGTCTTTGGAGAGAGCGTTTTCTGCTATGAAGTATATAAAAAATCGACTGAGGAATCGGATGGGAAATGAATGGTTAAATGACTCTATGATTACTTATATAGAGAAAGATGTATTTGATATGGGTTTTTGGCATTTTGCACCCTGAGAATATAAGATTTTGGCACTTTGCACCCTAACTTAAAAGTTTTGGCACTTCGCACCCTGGAAATATAATTTATTTGGCACTTTGCACCCTAGTGTGTGTTTTAATGAAAAAATTCATTGATAGGAGGGTATAATAGTTATTTTCAAATTTTTTTTTCACTTTGCACATTTGCAATAAAGATTTTTCACCCTTAAAATATAGAATGCTGGCATTATGAACCCTTAAATTATAAAATATTAGCATTTTTCACCCGATTTAAATTTTTTGGTACTCTGCACCCTAAAAATATAATTTGGATGACATTTTGCACCCTAATGTATTTTTCTCAAAAAAAAAAAAAAAAAAAAAGACAGACTCATTAATGTCGGCGATGTAGAGATAAAATGGCCATTTCTATGCACAACAATCATAAACTTGTTATTCTGAATTTATTTTACTTTACAATAACTTATTTTAACATTTTCTCTCTGTAAAATTTAGATTAAAAAAAGACATTGTCTTCATTTTATTTTCAAGATCCTCAAGATTATTTACTTTTGGCTAAAATACACGTTTACATATCTAACATATTATTGTATTTCATGTTATTTATATAATTTAGATTATCATATTAAGTCGGGGTTGAAACTGCTAGAAATTATATATTTTGGGTGCAAAATGCCAATATTCTATATTTCAGAGTGCAAAGTGTCAAAATCTATACTTTAGGGTTTAAAGTGCATGCCAAAAATATTAGAAAATAACTATTATGCTCTTCAATCAATTAAATTTTTTTTTCAAAACACTCACTAGGGTGCAAAAAAATTGTATTTCCAGAGTGCAAAGTGCAAAAAATTTTTAAGTTAGAGTGCAAAGTGTCAAAACTCTATAATTTCAGGGTGCAAAGTGCCAAAAGCCCATTTGATATCGTTACAGATGATTCAATCATGCAACGATTTCAGTCTATGACAAATCGACGTGTACATTTGTAAAAAAAAAGTTTTCATTCCATTTAATTTATTTTGAGTTTGAATTTGTTTGGTCATATTTTAATTTTTGTTGCTGATTTTCTTTTTAATATTTTAAATAATACTCATTAATTTATAAGGACCCCGGTGAAAATTGTTTCTGGCTCCGGCACTACGTCACTGTGTATTTTCACATTTTATCTCAAAGAAAGAGGAATACATAGGGGCATAATTGTCACTTTTCTTATACAAATCATGAAAAATAGTCGCATTCATAATAAGTGAAGCAAACTGTCCATATGAGGAGGAAAAATGTCTTTTGAAGATAATTTGCTTACAAAAGTAACAAAAAAATTTGTTTGTCGAGTGCATGCTTTTGCATTTTAACTTATTTTCTTTAAGTGTCTGTCATGATACATTTCTGTTCGTTCATTCGAATTTTGCCATCACGTACTTAATTTCTTTGAAATTTGAATGTCATCTAAAAAATGAGAAGAAAGTGAAAGAAAGGTAAAAGAAAGCTGTTTCCTAAAATATGTTGGATTGTAAGAAATTATTTTTGTGAAGTTAAATATTCTTTTCTTCTTTAGTATTTCTTTTCCTAGGAATTTTTTTTTAATTATAAAATATTAGAAATATCAAATATCTATTAAAATTAACTATAAAAGTAGCATACAATTTATATAATGTTGGGAAAATCAATACCTAGTTAATAATGTAAATTCAAAGTGGTATTTTCATTATTCTATAATAATAGTGCTACTAGAGTAGTAGATTGTCACATTTTTCTTATTAATAAATGAAAGGTGTGATACTTTATATTTATACTCAAGGCGGTTAAATCAAGTGGTAGTGACTTGCGATCTCCAGAGACGAGACTCGAGACTCGAGAATTGAGATATCCAAACTGACACCTGCCACCTACTTTTTCCCAAATTTCATTAAAAATGACATTGATTTGACACCTACCACATACTTTTTCCCGTAAACCCCAATATCCAAACACAATTCAAGTGGGGTTTTAACTTATTAAAACCACAAAACCCAACATCCAAAATCTATCCAAATGAGGTCTCAAAGGTTTCATCGAAACCACCCAAACAATTTTTTTTAAATGGAGATCCATAAAACTGAGTCAAAACCAATCCAAATAGACCATGATGATTTTGATTGTGAAACGAGCTGTTTTTATTTATAGTGCCAAGGCTTAGCTAAAAAAAAAACCACATCCCAAAATGTTGGGCCCAAAATAAAAATCACCAGATAATTAATTGGGTCCAGTAATTAATTTAAAATCCAATCCCTTCGCACGGCCCAAATGAAACGCAGCCCTACTTTATATCCAGTTCTTAAAATGAACAAGTATTTAAACCGAGGTTTATCATTGGTTAGAGCATAGAGAAAGAAAAGCGAAGATAAAAGAAAAAGTTGGGATGACGATTTCCAGGATAGGTCGACGTTGTGAGAACCCAAGCGACAAGTCACCCAAGCGCGGCGGGAATATCAAGAGGAAAGTTTCCGACGAAGAGATTTCTGAATACTACCTAGCTAAAAAAGCACAGAAAAAGGTTTAATTCCAATTCAATCCCCATACACCAATGAGACTCCTTATTATCTTAATGTTTTATTGATGCGATTGCAATTTCAGTTTTCGTATTATTATTTATGTCGTCTTCTTGACACATAAGATATTGGGAGGTATTATTATTACTGTCTTTTGGTTTTCTTATAACCCTGATACGAGCATGCTTAAGATATGATATCTTTCGCTTACATGTATATATATGTTGTTTAGTTATTTGTTTTCATCTTATGATCCTTTATGTTATTGTTTTCAATTGCTCATAATTCTCGATTTCGCTCATGGTTAGATTCTTCGGAACATCATTATTCAATTATTTTATCAAGTAATTAAAAATGCTTACACGGATGTAAATATTTGGTTCTATGCATATCAAGTTTTTTTGCTTTTTTTCAGCCATATTTTTCATGTCTTTGCATATATGCTTATTAGTCACCCAGAATAAAAGTAGGATTAATCCCTGTTGCATTCTGAGACTAGGTAGATTGTTTTAAACCTTGTAATCTTAGATTTATGCGACACGTACACTTGCATATTTGGGGTGTAATTACTTCTAACTTTGTTTATAATAAACAGGCTCTCTTGGTAGTTTCTGAATGGGAGCTAGCTGAAGCCAGGAAAAGGGATGCATTAGAACTTGCAAGAGTTAGCGGAGAGCAATTACCTTCCGAGGTGATTGGTGAAGAAAGAGGTTTGCATGCAGGCAGCATTGAAGCAGATGTGAAGAATCTATTACAAGGAAAAGCCTATGTTGAACTAGATAAAGACTATGATAAATATCGTCCAAGAAAACCAAAATACTTTAACCGTGTTCATACGGGATACCATTGGAACAAGTACAACCAGACCCATTATGATCATGACAATCCACCACCAAAGTTTGTGCAAGGATACAAGTTCGACATTTTCTATCCCGATTTGGCTGACAAGTCAAAAGCCCCTACTTACACCATTACAAAAGATGGGGATAGAGCTGACACTTGTATCATAACATTTCATGCCGGGCCTCCATACGAAGAAATAGTAAGTTGTCTCTTTTACCTTTTTGTAGTGCTATAGTTGGTTTACTAGAAGTACTTACAATCTCTTTCACGTGTGTGAACTATTATTAATTACAGGCATTTCGCATTGTGAGTGAAGAATGGGACTACTCAAATGAGAGGGGATTTAAATGTACGTTCGAGAGTGGGATCTTGCATGTCTACTTCAACTTCAAGCGTTATCGATATCGTCGATGATTTGAAACATGTAATGTTTTCATTTATTAGTTTCAGGATTACTTTGGCTGTTAGTATACATGTTACTGTAATAATGCACACAAAAGAATTAACTTCCTGTTTTATTTATCTAGATTCTAAACAAGGCACTAGAGATAGTTAATACAGATTTGGTTCATTGTACTTTTGGAATCATAACAATAATGGCTACCATTATTAGATCATTATTGTTAATTTTTATTTTTATATTTATAATTATTATTATTACTCGTGTAAGATATTAAATAAGTAATTGCTGAAGGGTTGTTTTGGTTTTGATGTTGGATGATAAGTCTGTTGGTCACTTCTCGCTTGGTTCAGCAAATTTGTTAAGATTATGCCCACAAAATTACTGCAAAATACATCCCATTTGTATTATATTAGATGTAGATTTATAATTTTGATGGTAATTGAATACAAAATTTGGGAAATTATTCTACGAAAGACAAATGAATTAGATGTAAGGAATACCTTTTGTGCTAGGTATGGGATCATATTCATATATATATGAATAAATTGAAATAATATTGTAGGTTCATTATATCAGTATCTAAAATCATGAATGTCTTTCAAATCACTGGAACGAAGCAATAAAAGAAAAACGAAAATTTAAGCCTATAAAGTTATAAAATATTTGTTTACTTAATATATTAGGAAAAAAGACACTCCTCTTAATACTTAAAATTATTCTCACACTAGCAATGGCAATCTAGAATTTAGAGTTATACACAACATGAAAAATAATAAAATATAGCATATGAATTCTATGACTTATAGAAGTTGGTGACAATCAATTAACAAATTTTATTGTCTTAATTGTACAGTTATATAATTTTATGTATGCTGTGAAGAACAAATTGAAATTATTCATTACTATCAGTTTATTTATTACTTCTTAATTTGCTTTTATATATTTTTTACAATGGGTGAGATATTGAGTATATAAATTTTCAATCATGGAAAAATTAACTGAGACTGATGAATCTCATAAAAAAATAAAGAATACTGAGAATTTTGAACTTTAAATAACATTATCAAATTTTGGGTCTACAGACTACAGTTAGTTCTACTATATACATCTTCTAATTTATAGCAAAATAATTTTCATAAAGTCATAAGAATTAGAAATGAATTATTTTTGCATTTGGAGTTTAATATAATTCTTATTGACAATCCATATTATAGTATATTTATTTTTTACTGACAATAAAAATTAAAAAGTTTAAATATCATCAAAAAAAATAATCATCAAAATAGCTAAATTGGATCCCCCAACTCGTCAATCCTGAACCCGCCTTTGCCGATAACGTTTGAAGTTAAAGTAAACATGTAAGACCCTCCTCTCAAATGTGCATTTGATCCCTTTCTTGTGTGAGTACTCCAACTCTTTATTCACAATGCGAAATGCCTACAAAATAAGCACACAATAGAAAGCATTTTTTGTTTTGTTTTTTTTTTTTTTTTGAAGTGATTGTAGTTACTCCTAATAAACTATCTGTAGCATTAGAGAAAGATAAAAAAGATGGACTTACTATGTCATCATGAAATCTTATAATACATGTCTCGGGACTATCTCCATCATTTGTAATGGTGTAAGTAGGGGTGTCAATGGGTCGGATTCTGGTCGGATCAGGCTCGTCCAGATCCGGCTCCATGACGCATCAACCAAATCGGGATAGAAGATATTGAACTTGTAACCTTGCACGATCTTTGGTATTGTCATGATCATAATGGGTCTGGTTGTGCTTGTTCCAGTGGTATCCCGTATGAACACGGTTAAAGTATTTTGATGTTCTTGGACGATATTTAAAATCTAAAATCCAAGTATATTTAGGAAAAAAATAGGTGGTATGTGTCAAATAATTGAAGAGTTTAAATGTGGATTTTTGAATAATTTTTGAAATTTTTATGGATTTGACGAAAATTTATTTGAAAGAGTTTTAACTCGATCTCGCGAAATCCGCAAGACCGGACCAAAACCCATCCTCTTACACCCAAGAGTTTTGTAGTAATCTAGCTACAAAACTCTAGCTAATTCAAAAATAATTGTAATTAATAACGAGATGAAAATACTCCTATAGTTTTGTACAAAGGCAGGTTAGCTAATTTTATGAGTTACATCCTATATAATTATTATAATGGTTCCTAATAAAGTTTATATTTTCAGATTTGTTTTGTTACTTAACCATTGTTCTGTTACCTATTTACATTGTTGTATAAGAAATATATTATTTTATATCGAATCAAAGTAAAAGTTTGTGTAGATATTTTTATAGAAATAAGAAATTATTACAGTATGTATTTGTCTTTAAGAAAATAGTTTAGAAAAATTAACCGAGAAAAATTACTTATTATGTATCCTAATTTTTATCTATTTTATTTTTATCATACAAATAAAAACTAGGCTAACGATATTTGCTAGAGTAACAATTGTTTCTGCCTGATCATAATTTTTTTTAAGTACCTAATATATCCTTATAATCTACTTTAATTATATGTTATTGTACTCTCTCTCCTCAAGAAGTGTATCGATTTATTTAAATAGTTTTTTTCTTTCTTCTTCATTCTATGTAAATGTTATCCTACTCCCTTAAAAAAATAATGTGATACAATTATAAGGAATTAGACTTTCAATTATATATATATATAAAAAAAAAAAGATTTTCAATTGTTAGAGTCCATAACTCTAGCTCCAGAAAAGAGAAAAGAAGGAGAAAAAAAAAAAAAGATCTAATTCTTTCGGCTTCGAAAATATTGGATCTTATTTCACTTTTTACATCATGCTTTTGGGTTCTAGTTTTATTCCTATTTTTTATTTAAGATTGTTGTAGATTTATCACCATGAAAGGCAAGCTAGATATATTTTGCTCGTAATCATCTTTTTAAATTTTCAACTCAAACTAACAAATACATTTTTTTCTTTACTTCTACCCAATGGGGACTCAAAATTTTGGATTTTAATTTGCTGAACCCCATAAATATACTTGAGTATAAATCTACATTTTTTGTTGTTCTATATCACCACAGTCAATAGATAGAATCCGATATATATGGAGCGAATATGGATCTAACTTGATCCGATCTGTTACATACCTATATTCGATATAACATTATATATTGTTTATATATTATGTATTTAAATCAAAATAAAAAGAAGATTAATATCTATGTTAAACTAAAACCTTTAACTACATTAAAAATAATCTTAAAAATAAAATGAATAAGAGGTGCTATTGGATTGACCTGATAACTAATTGGACCATCTCTATAATATATTAATGTATGCAATTTGTTGATAAGAAAAATCAAAATCCGATCCATTCATTTATTTAGCCGCTGTCATCTTCCCTCTACTTGTTCCTCCTCCATTTTTTATCTTCTCCTTCATTTTCCATATTGAGTTTTCTACTTCTTTGTCACATTTTCTTTCCTTTTATGTTTATATTTTGGTTTGTTCCTTTGTTTATTTTTTGTTGTTTATATTTGTCCACCATATTCAATCTTTTACAATTAATTTTCAAATAATAGTTTCAATGAAACAAGTTAACTGTTACATTTTTAATTCATGATGGCAAAATCTACTATTGTTTGAAGGAAAATGAAAGCAAAAAAAAAAAGTACTGTTAAATGTGCTAAATGAATCCGAATTTTTAATCCAGATTCAGGATATCCACCGAAATTAATCCAATCTCTAATTTTCAAGATTCGAGTGGATTCGAATGGAGAAATTGAAATCGGACTCGAATCCGGATCAGCCATGATCCAATCCGAGTCCGGCCCATTGACAGTCCTACTAAAGAGTCCCCGCCCAAAGTCGATTTGCATAGGTGAATAATTATGTATCCCTTTCTTTAGCCTTTTTATTTGCCCGAAATTAAAATAATTATGAAAGCGAAACAAAACAAAAAAGGGTAAATTATAAATACCCCTGACGTAATACCTAATTATAAAAAGAGAGAATTTCACTTTTGATACCATAACTCTACCTACTTTAGGGATTTGATACCACAACTTTTTCTCCCGACACATTTGATACCATATCTTTCACCCACTCAACACATTTCATACTTCCGTCAAATTAATGACGGAATGATCACGAGAATCTCACGTGCCCGCTATTTATCGTCAAATATGATTTTGGAGGGAGACCAGTTCCAGGTGTCATGTTTTTTGGAGGGAAAATTGCATAGTCAGCTGCCCAATTTCATTTTATAAAAGACGGGCAGAGCAGAGCCCTAATTGCTCCTCTTCATTCACGAAAAAAAAACCAAAAATGTCTTCATCTTCAAGTTCATCCAGGCGTTATTTCAGCACACAGGAAGAGAGTTGAAGTGTTTTTGTCAAGAAAAAACATTCTCAAGACTTCTTGGACAAATGAGAATCCAGGTAGGAGATTTCATTCTTGTAAGAATTATGACAGTGGGAGTGGATGTGGATTTTTTGAGTGGGAAGACATGCCCATTTGTGAACGAGCTAGGCAAATTATTCCAGGATTGCTGCGTAGAATGAATAGGCTCGAAGGTGAATTGAACATGGCTCAAAGAGAAGCTTCCATTCATGAAGGTCATGTGGGTGAACTGAAGAAGAAGAACAACTTGTACGGGTCAATGCTTGGCCTCACTTGGATGTTTCTTTTCTGGAAAATGTTTTTTTGAGGTTGTTGAAGTAGTGTTGAAGAACAATTGTGTGTTTAGATTGTATTAGTTTTATTATGATTAAACTGTACTTCAACAGCAATGTAATGTTCTTGGTGTTCATGTAATCTAGTTTAGGTTAGTGTAATGTATTTGGTGTTCAAATTAAGTGTTTAATGTAATGTATTTTGTTGTTCTTATATGGACTGTTTATTAGTGAGTTTAATTTTACACAATTCTCTCTTGAAATACATATCAACATGAATGGAAAAAAAAAATCACTGCAAAATAACTTCATTTCATTGATGGCCAAATGACATACAACTGACATAATGTTTCAAAACAGGAAAAAAAACTAATCACAGCCAAAATGACATTCAACTTCCCAAAAAAACCAAAACAATGGCTCAAAAACATTAGGTCTAACATCTTAACCAAAACAATGGTTCAAAAAAAAATAGATGTATCAATTCATTTGGCACACAATGAAAATCAAAAGTGGTTCAATCCATTTACTTCTTCTTAGAACTCTGCAAACTTTTAGCTGCAGCAGGTAGGTTTGATAACATAACATACTTCTTCCCATCATTCTTTATAACTTGAAACACCTCACTTGCTGAACCACTTGAAGTGCTTACTGGAGCATGACCTCTTATATTTTCCCTAAGGTGCAGCCCCTGTGTTGGAACATGTGGTAGCTGAGTTGGAGGTCTTGGTGGGAGCTGACTTGGAGATCTGAATTGAGGTAGGTGACTTGGAGGTCTGAATGGAACATGTTTCTTCTTTCCCTTTGCCACCTACATTTAAACATGTAACTAAACATGATTAACACCAACATGACATCATTAAAAGTCTCTTTAAAATACAAGTAAGAAAATTTAGGGAATAAAACCTGAATTTCAAGTACCATATCCTCATCTACAATTGATTCCTTTCCTTTTCCCACCTTAACCAAAAAATTATTTAAATCAATCAACCAAATCAATCAACCATTATACGAATATACTCATCACCAAAAAAAAAAAGCCTTGATCAAATACTTACACTATCTTGAGAGTTCATTTGACTGGACAAAGGGGCATCATCATCCAAGTTTATTTCACTTGTAAGTGGGTTATCAGTAACCATCTTTTCACTAGCATCATTTGACTCAGCCCTCTTCCTCTAAGCCTAAGCCATTTAAACAAATCACTTACAACTTTAAACAATATTGATAATCAAAATTTTCTTTTGAAAAAAATTCTTACATTTTTTGAAGCAATTTTTGACTTCTTGGCAACTTTTCCAGCTGTTTTTGGAACAACTTCAGGGCCTGCTTCAACAGCAACTCCAGGGCCTGTTTCAACAGCAACTTCAGGGCCTGCTTCTGGAACAGGTTCTGGAATATCTCCTCTGGCCTCATCCTCTTTCCTCTTCTCACAAGTCAGCCTGTTATGACCCTTGGATCCACAATATTTGCATGTGATTCCCTTAGTTTGCCTTCCCATTCTCAGACCTTCAAATTTAGAGTCAACATTAATAAAGGATCAAAAAGTAATTTGCTAGTTCATTAAAAATACAAAAGTTCTAAAATCACAGACCTTTTTGTTTATCTTTTGTCTATTTAGTTTTCTTTTTCTTCTTCTTAGCATCATTTTCATAAGGATCAACTCTTCTTGCCTTCTTTGGTCTTCCTTTCTTTCTACCAAAGGTTGGTGGAAGAGGTGGGATATGAAAGGTGTGATCCCATAACTCTGAACCATTAATGGGAAGTGTAGCTGGTCCATAAACTTTGTTATAAGTTTCAACAGAGTAGTACGGGTTCACATAGTCTTCAGGATCATGCACCATATAGGTGATTGCACTCATGGCATGCATACAGGGAATACCACTAATATCCCATCTCCTACAAGTACAACTATGGTTTCTCAAGTCCACAATGTACTGAGAATTTTCCCCTGTATGGATCTCAAAATGCCAGTCATCTGACTTTGTTGGTATGCAATTAGCAGCCTGTTGCATCCTCTTTTCAATTACTTTCCTAATCTTGGGGCATATTTTATGGTTTCCCCACTTCCTTAATGACTTGTCTCTGTTTTGTTGCAATCTGGTCTTTATGTATTTCCTAATCCACTCAAGCATTGTAAGTATAGGTCTCTCCCTTGCATCTACCAACACTGCATTAAAAGACTCACATACATTGTTAAGTAGTGTGTCACATTTGGGAAATGTACTGAAATGTGACCTACTCCAATGGACTGGAGGTCTTTCAGAAAACCATGCCACCAACTCATCATCAATCTCCAAAAGCTCTCTCATTTTAATCTCAAACTGAGGCATAGTAGTAGCTCTAGCAACTGCCCACACTGCATCTTCATATTCCTCACCTTTGTAACCATCTTGCCTCATATTACCAATCAAATGCCTCACACAAAATCTATTATCTGAGCCTGGAAACACATTCTGAAATGCACCTATTAGACCCTTCTACTTATCAGACATAAAGGTGTAGCAATCATCTCTTTCAATCTCCAAATCTTCTTTCAATAACCTCAAAAACCACTCCCAATTGACCTTAGTTTCACTGCCCACAACTGCATAAGCTAGAGGATAAAGACAATTATTGGGATCAAATGCTACTGCAGTCAGTAGAATCCCAGCATGAGGACCAGAAAGATGTGCTCCATCTACCCCAATTAATGGTCTACAACCAGCCCTAAATCCATCCATTAAAGCTTTAAATCCAACATAAAATTTATCAAATCTTCTCTGCCCATCACTTGTCCCTTCATCAAGTTGTTTCAATATTACAGTTGATCCAGGGTTTCTTTTCCTTAACTCATTTGCATAATCCCACAGTTTGGCATATTGTTCTACAGGATCCCCTTCTATAGCTTCTAAGGCTTTTCTTTTGGCTCTATATGCCTGAGTACTTGAGATATGACACTTTATCTCTTTAATGCACTCCAACCTAAATCCCTTCACACTTCTATTTGGATCAGTCCTAAACAAATCCTGGTATTTTTTGGAAAGCCAACTTGAGTTCAGATTCTTGCAGTGGGGATTTGTACCACACTTGTGTTCAGGTTGATATGCTCTGACTTGGTAAGTTGATTCATTTTTAACCTTCAGTGCATGGATGTGCCAATCACAATTCTCTGCCTGACACTTAGCATAAATTCTTCTTGGATCATTCACAGTAATCTTCAAGTTTCTCATAGTTGCAATTGCATGTGAATGCACAGCCTTCCTGAACTCTGGCCTAGTTGCAAATATTTGTTTCAATTCAAATGTGGGAGAAAATGTGTTCTCAACATTAAATTTGGGCAAAGTTTCCCCTTCATCATCTCCTTTCCAGTTTCTCTCATCATCACTGGATAGGACACATTCTTCTTCATTACCTGAATAATCTTCATCACTTGAATCATCTTTCTCACTTGATTCTGATGACACATGCCCCTTATCATTATCACCAGCACCCAAATCCTCATTTCTTATATTATCATGTTCAACCCTACCCCCACTCTCATCATTACTCACATAAGAGTCTATCACTGCATCCAAATCATCACTAGACTGCTTCATTACCCCTGCCTCATTTCTTACATTTTCTTGTTCAACCACTACCCTCACTTCTTCTAACACTGGCTCATTTTCCAACACTGGTTCCTTTTCTAAAACTACCCTTTTACCCCTATCCACATCCACTTGTTCAATGTGATTTGCATAAATATGCAATTCTCTACTCTTTGCAGTATCAACCAAAGTAACTATATCAGTTTGATATTGTAGTTTTCTGAATTTGTTAAAATAGTCAATACTGTAAAAGCCTTCCACTCCTCTAATACCCACTTCCTCACAAATAGCCTTGATTAAGTCCATATATAAAATGTTAACTTCAAGGTAGTCTATACAGCTTGAAGTATCTCCTATATATTTGGCAGGGGGCCCATGTTCAAGCTTTCCACCATGATGGATCCTTAGAGTAGCCATTTTGGGAACAACTGTTACACAAATATCATTTCATTAATAAACAAACCATAAACCCTAAATCACATAATAAACAAATATTATTTCATTATAAACCCTAAATCACATAATAAACAAATACTGTTTCATTAATAAAAAAATATATTTTTTCAGAGTGTATACCCACTATCACGACAACAAAATAAACAACAATATATACCCCCAATATTCAACTTTAGCATAAATCTTCTATTGAAACTGATAAACATATAAAACCTATAAATATTGCACATACCATATTTTGGGGGAGGTTCATGACTGTACTGCTTCTTGCGCAATGCCATTTCTGATTTGGTGGGAAGATTACTGCTTGTGTCACTACAACAAAAATGACCTATTAATACCCACTGCTTGATTTTTGTTGACAAAACGAAACAATAAAAAGTAAAAAAAAAAAATCTGAAAAAAGATAAAATGATATCAAATCTGTACATTTACCTTTGGGCTCTAAAATTTGGGGCGAAAGTTTCCTACCCCTAAATGCTCAAATCCTCTTCTTCAAATCGGTGCAGCTTTTCTCAAGTTTGGGTTTGTATCAAGTTTGGGTTACAATTTTGGAGTAGAAAATATAGGGTTTTGATTTGGGATTTTATGGGGAGAGAATGTTTTTTTTGTATTTGAGAATCTGCCCGTAAATGAGACTGAGAGTGTCTCTTTATTTCTTCTGTCGATGTGGACGGTGATGTGGCAGCTGACTTTGCAACTTTCCTTCAACAAACATGACACCTGGAACTGGTCTCCCTCCAAAATCAGATTTGACGATAAATAGCGGGCACGTGAGATTCTCGTACCATTCTGTCATTAATTTGACGGAAGTATGAAATGTGATGAGTGGGTAAGAGATATGGTATCAAATGTGTCGGGAGAAAAAGTTGTGGTATCAAATCCCTAAAGTAGGTAGAGTTATGGTATCAAAAGTGAAATTCACTCATTATAAAAAGCATCATTATGTATTGGGTATTACAAAAATATCCCTCAAGTTTGTCACCTTCTACAATTAATACCTTGGTTAAGTTGCTGTTCAGAATTGAGAATGTCAAGGTTCAATTCTTAGCTTTAATGCCTCTACCATATTTTTAGTGTTTTACTCCTTTTATCATTTTTCTTTGTCTTTCTTAATAATTATAAAAAGAATGTCTTTTATTCTTTTTTTACTACAATCTTATCATTATTATTTTTTATTTAGTGCATTGTTCCAAAAAGAATTCTTAATTAATACTTGTAAAATGAATACGCTTTATATTTTTTTACTATACAGTTTTGCTTATGATTTTTTCAATTTAGTGCATTGTTCGAAAAAAATCCGTCCCCTCACAAAGTTCGTCTAGCTCCGTCACTGCACTAGTGGAGCTACACTATAGACAGGGGGTGCATGGACCCCCCTGAAATTTTGGTCTCAAGCATCATATATAAGTATCGTATATATGATATATTAACATATTTATGTTAAAACTATAAGACAATTTCTAATTTTCTTTTAGTGGACCTTCAATTAAAATTAAATTTCTAAATAAAAGAGGTCCATGCTTATTAGAGTTTGATAAATTTAAGAGTTACAAAGTGGACATTAACTCAAACTCTAATATTTTATTTTTTATTTGTAATTTGAATCAGACTATAACACTAATAATACTTTTTAGGGATTGACACTTTTTAGGAATATTAAGAGTTCTCATAATTAAAAGGAATTGGTGATCTTGCTAGAAAATTAGTTGAAACAAAGAGGAACAGTGTGTATCCTCTTGTATTTTTACTTTTATTTAAAATTTACAATGATTTTGCCAGTTGCTAAAACGTCTGTGGAGAGAGCGTTTTCTGCTATGAAGTATATAAAAAATCGACTGAGGAATCGGATGGGAAATGAATGGTTAAATGACTCTATGATTACTTATATAGAGAAAGATGTATTTGATATGGGTTTTTGGCATTTTGCACCCTGGAAATATAGGATTTTGGCAATTTGCACCCTAACTTAAAAGTTTTGGCACTTCGCACCATGGAAATATAATTTATTTGGCACTTTGCACCCTAGTGTGTGTTTTAATGAGAAAATTCATTGATAGGAGGGTATAATAGTTATTTTCAATTTTTTTTTTCACTTTGCACATTTGCAATATAGATTTTTCACCCTTAAAATATAGAATGTTGGCATTTTGAACCCTTAAATTATAAAATATTAGCATTTTTCACCCGATTTAAATTTTCTGGTACTCTGCACCCTAAAAATATAATTTGGATGACATTTTGCACCCTAATGTATTTTTCTCAAGAAAAAAAAAAAAGACAGACTCATGAAAGTCGGCGATGTAAAGATAAAATGGCCATTTCTATGCACAACAATCATAAACTTGTTATTCTGAATTTATTTTACTTTACAATAACTTATTTTAACATTTTCTCTCTGTAAAATTTAGATTAAAAGACATTGTCTTCATTTTATTTTCAAGATCCTCAAGATTATTTACTTTATATCTAAAATACACGTTTACATATCTAACATATTATTGTATTTCATGTTATTTTATTTATATAATTTAGATTATCATATTAAGTCGGGGTTGAAACTGCTAGAAATTATATATTTTGGGTGCAAAATGCCAATATTCTATATTTCAGAGTGCAAAGTGTCAAAATCTATACTTTTAGGGTTTAAAGTGCCAAAAATATTAGAAAATAACTATTATGCTCTTCAATCAATTAATTTTTTTTTTCAAAACACACACTAGGGTGCAAAGTGCCAACTAAATTATATTTTCAGAGTGCAAAGTGCCAAAATTTTTAAGTTAGAGTGCAAAGTGCCAAAACTCTATAATTTCAGGGTGCAAAGTGCCAAAAGCCCATTTAATATCGTTACAGATTATTCAATCATGCAACGATTTCAATCTATGACAAATCGACGTGTACATTTGTAAAAAAAAAAAGTTTTCATTCCATTTAATTTATTATGAGTTTGAATTTGTTTGGTCATATTTTAATTTTTGTTGCTGATTTTTTTTTAAATATTTTAAATAATACTCATTAATTTATAAGGACCCCGGTGAAAATTGTTTCTGGCTCCGCCACTACGTCACTGTGTATTTTCACATTTTATCTCAAAGAAAGAGGAATACATAGGGGCATAATTGTCACTTTTCTTATACAAATCATGAAAAATAGTCGCACTCATAATAAGTGAAGCAAACTGTCCATATGAGGAGGAAAAATGTCTTTTGAAGATAATTTGCTTACGAAAGTAACAAAAAAATTTGTTTGTCAAGTGCATGCTTTTGCATTTTAACTTATTTTCTTTAAGGGTCTGTCATGATACATTTCTGTTCGTTCATTCGAATTTTGCAATCACGTACTTAATTTCTTTGAAATTTGAATGTCATCTAAAAAATGAGAAGAAAGTGAAAGAAAGGAAAAAGAAAGCTGTTTCCTAAAATATGTTGGATTGTAAGAAATTATTTTTGTGAAGTTAAATATTCTTTTCTTCTTTAGTATTTCTTTTCCTAGGAATTTTTTTTAATTATAAAATATTAGAAATATCAAATATCTATTAAAATTAACTATAAAAGTAGCATACAATTTATATAATGTTGGGAAAATCAATACCTAGTTAATAATGTAAATTCAAAGTGGTATTTTCATTATTCTATAATAATAGTGCTACTAGAGTAGTAGATTGTGACATTTTACTTATTAATAAATGGAAGGTGTGATACTTTATATTTATACTCAAGGCGGTTGAATCAAGTGGTAGTGATTTGCGATCCCCAGAGACAAGACTCGAGTTCGAATCCTACTGGGAATGATCTATATCTACGGGAAATTCTTACCCAGACCCGGTTTGGCCGAACCCAAAACAACTACATGGCAAGTGTAATACACTTGCTTTGGGATTGGATGTAACTCTCAGGAGAGTAACCAATCACAAAGCAAGTGCAATACACTTGCTTGGTGGTTGGATGAGTTTGGCCAAGCCAGGCTTGGACAAGAATTTTCCCTATATCTACATAGTCTAGTTAGTAGATTTAAATAAAAAAAAAAAAAAAGAGAGATATTTTTACTACTTACATAGCTATGCTACAAATGAAGGACGAGGCGTATGAATTTGTCATAATGAGCAAACAATTATGTCAAAATATCAACAAAAGTTTTAGCAACGGGACTGTTTGTTTGGTGTTTGGAAAAGTAGTTTGGGAGAGTATTGGAGGTTTGTGAAATAATCTCGATTTGCGTAATGTTGTTTGTTTGGGTTTTGAGAGAGTGATTTGAGAAATAAAGTAGATGTAGGTTTTTTTTGGAAGAATTAAGTTGTAGGTGTAAGATGTATAAGACTTTATGTCAAATCATGTTTGTTGTGAGATAAATTATGTAAGAGATATATTACTTTATGTCAAATCAGAGTAGATTTTGTATATGTTTTGTTTAGGGATAAGAAAAATTGTTGTTTGTTTAGGTTTTGAGAAAGTAGCTTGAGAAAATTGAGAGATGAATTTATTTCAGAAAATAGAAAACATGTTTGTTTGGCATTTCCCAAACACAAATTTTTTTTGGGTAACGCCAAACAAACATGCCCGTTGATACTCTACACGAGGTCGATTTCAGCTCGGTTCATTTTATTATAATATAGCATAATATATTTGAAAATCCTTTACAATTTTATATAGTTTATGAGGCTGGACTCGTTGCATGTCTTTTGTTATACAAATGTAATAGGAAAACGGAATATAAAACAACTGAAAACAACAAAAAATCTAAATGGTATGATTTAAATAAACTGGACAGAAAACTTATACATAATTAACGAAAAATTTATTCAAACCGAGGTCTGTGTGAAAATACAGTGTCCTTAAAGACAATTTCGCTTCCTCACCCTTTCAATGTTCGTGCTTGAGGTCACTTGAACGACTATCTCCCAGGATACAACGACTTTAGCAATGAAGCTTTGCACCAAGCTTTTGCTAAACGAACTGAAACTCTTTGAACCCGGACTGACCAACAAAAATGAAGAGAAGATGATTGTTTTTGGTGTGAAAATTATAATGAAGGGAGCTGCTATTTATAGGAATGAATGAGGGCAAAATCGGAACAAGAAAATTAACGGAAATCATCGGAACAAGAAAATTAACGAAAATCATTGGAACAAGAAAATTAACGGAGATTTCCGTTACGGGAGTTACATCTCCTTAAATTCGGAGGTTACACAATTTTGAAAAATTAAAAGGCCTTAAGTTACAAAATTCGAAAGGTCTTTTATTGTTTTCTCTTTAATGGGTCGAATAAAAAAAATGCAAATATTGAGCCCGTCCAAAAATCTTCAAATTGGGCTGCATTTGTGTCCGCAAGGCAAGTTTCGATCCATAGTATGCAACCCCCCGTGCGCACAATGGGAAAAGACTTTTGATAGCTAAATAGCCACAATAAATAAATTGGCAAATCATATATATATTTCAAGATTTTGTACACCACTTTCAATGTGGGATAAGTGCATTACTTTTTTTTTTTCTTCCATTTAAAATTGTGTTCTTTGGGTGTCAATTTCTCATTTATCCTAACTCCGAATTCGACACACTATATATATACCATTTTAATCTACTCAAATAGTAGATTATAAATATGTCCAAGTTACTCCATTAGCTTACTATTTTTTCAACAATCTTTTTGGATGAATTAAAGTAAAGCTATTAACTAGCTCATGATATCGTCTCTCTATTTAATGCTAGAGTCGGAATATTTTTTAGATGATATATATGTAAATCTGATGCTGTCTGATTTGTTCCTTTGCTTGTTTTCAAACGATTCACAAGGAGGACTCCTTAGAAACTTCTGATTTTCTGAAAAATGATTGCCTTTCCATTCAATGTACAGTGGGAGTTGTTAGAAATCGTGGTTTCCCGTACATCCATCCTTAGCACATCAGCAATCATTGCCCTCAGCTCAAGGCCATTTGTCCAGACTTTGAACCAATAAATTAATGTTTCGCGGTTATGTCAATTGCATATAATATGCATATGACTGAAAGAGTTGGGGTGGTTTTTGAATTTTGAAAAAGATCCATATGGATATTTTCTTTTAAGTTTCAGGGGTTAATTGCAAGATTTTGAACAATACATAAAGTCTAGTTCCTAGAGGTGAGTGAGTCTATAATAATATGGTTTTAATCCATACTCAACTGCAATGGAAGTATGAAATCAACATTTTATTGATGAAAGAGTTACACTTTCATACCACATTTTATCTCACTTTACACATTTGACACAAATTGTTATGAAAAAAACAGATTTGATGTTACATTTTGCTTGATAGTCTTGACAAATTCTTGAAATATTTGAATAATTCCATTAAAATTATCATCACAATTTTTAAATTATATTTCAAATTAAGAAATATTTGTATCTCTAGCTAGTTGCTACCAACATTGCATCTTCGAACTTCTCAAGGAATGAACATACTTTATGATTCAAATATTTAACGTCAAAACTAAAATTTTCAATTAATCATATCAAAATTATTTTTCAAAATACCAAATGTGTCAAATAAAGGAAAATATCTCTTTAATTTTTATCAACACATAGAAAAATACTAATCAACTACCATTTTATTTTATTTTGTCATTATACTTGCAAACTCTTGACTAATAACATCATTTCTAACTTGATTATTAGTGTTTCACTTTCCTAACCACCCACATGGTTGAGTTTAATTTACACCTACGAAGAGCAAATAATTCATACATTTTTCTTCTTGATAAGAGAAGCCGCAACACCATTTATTTTGGAATAGTATTGTGAAGATTTGGAGGGGGGGTTGTACTTGTCAATAATAGTGGTAGGCCACAAGAAAGCGCCCATTGCAAAGCCTCGCTTTTGAGCCAAGTTTCCGGTTGCAGGCAGCCCATACTCGGCTAGAAGCCGGTCCACCATCCATTCGGGCATGTCTTGGTACTCCTTTTTTGTGTATCTTGGATAGTGAAGAGGCATCTTGAATTCACTACTCTTTTCTTGGCTCCCCATTGCCCCTTGTTTTTGGGTCTTTTTGTTAGAGAAGATTTGATGTATTTGTTTTGCCAATGTTACTTAAGAGGCAATTAGGTATGCCTTTTTATACTTGGAGCAATTTGGGTGGGGTTTTATGAAGGGGTTGTTCACATTCTATGAGCGTGTTAAATGTCACAAAAATGGGAAGGTTTACCTTCCTTCTAGGATGGCTTAAACTAAGTTCTTTAGGGGTCCGAGTTGGAGTTTTTGAATGGGAACATGGTTTGGTTCGATTTTTAAACAAACAAATGTAAAAAAATTAAACGAACATATGTGAATCAATTTTTTTTTCTATTTTGTGATCTTATTTTTATCGAGTTTCCAAATATAAATTATTCTTTAAGTTTTAGTTTATTATGTTCAAGGAATCTAACCATCCAACCCAACCCAAATATCAAATAATTTTTCATGATTGTCAACAATGATATTTTTTCCGTCAATAAGTAGCAAAAAGTTTGAAGTAATTTTTTTTATTAGGTTTAGAGACAAGAGGGTGTACACATATTTGTCAGTTGATTTCAAGTAGTAACTACACAGGCAGAGGCGGACGGACACACGGACAACCCGAAATTTTGATTTTTTTTTTAATATAGTAGTGGTGTACGGAAAAAAAATTCAATAAATTAGCTAAATATGAAATCTTCAGCCCGAGTATAATCTTAATCCAATTTATATCACACAATCTACTTTAATAATAACTCACTCTACCCCATTTATATGCCCCAATGAAAAGTCCAATTTTTCTCTACTCCCAACATCTCCAAATGAGTTCTTTTTTCTTGAGCTCTCGACCCTTCCCAATCAACTTGAAAATTATATTATGGATGTTCGATTAAGTGATGATTTTTCTAGATTGAAAGGGATTGATGATTCTGCTAAGAAGATGGTTGCAACTAAAAGACATGTCGCATTCTCGATGGTTTAAACTTGTGACATTGACGCTTATTCTACCCGTTGCAACTGCATCAGTGGAGAGAGATTTTTCGGGTAAGAAGATAGTAAAGATCGACTTCGTAACCGAATGGACGATCAATGGCTAAATGATAGTTATTTTGTCTTTATAGAGAGAGACATATTTAATAGTATTTCAAACGATGCTATCATGGACTGATTTCAAAAGATTAAAAACCATCGTGGTTAATTATTAAAGTAAATATGTAGATATTTTGGGTTCTTTTGAGACTATTACGAGGTATCATATGTAATTAAAATATTTCGTGGGGTCTATTTTTCTCAAACTCCACCTCCCCATTTTTGTATTGCATCATATATTTTCTCGTGAATAATATAAATTTTAAGTTTAACTGTTTGATAGATTTTTTTTTATAAAGTTTAGCCCCCGACCAAAAATCCTGGATCCGCCCTTGTACATAGGATAATAGATGGACATTTTGTTGAATTGGAATTAATTTTCAACTATGGAGCTTCCGCCATCCCCCTAAAAGAAAAATGCTTTGATTGTTTGCTCTCTCAATCCTATGTCTCAAAAGTAAAACAAGATGTAGAAATTTTTTATGCCATAGTCTCATGCATCCTCCTTTGAACCAAACAATGAAATGAAACAATGCATAATTGCATATGAATCTCTAGAATCCTCTTCTTAGTTCTCCCGGGAATTGCACTTTTTTTCCTCTCACAAACTTTTAATCAACTTTCAGTATCTTCTCATTTATGTGTTCCGATCCAAACTATTTTTAGTTCAACTATACTATCTTAATTTTCAATGACTAAAATGCAAAACACCAAGATACAAATCTCGTGTAATTCTTATTAGTAAAAACCTTCAATATTAAAATTTTATTAGCAAAAGAGTCCATGTTAACATTATATTAACTCACTGTACCATTCTAAAATTATGAGTCAGTTATTGTCAATTTTTTTTAGTAAACAACGATGTTTTCATATTTTATCTATATCTATATACTAATACTAATACTATTACTATACTAATAATAATAATAATAATAATAATACTAAAAGTGTGAATATTTTAAGTTTTTTTCTTTTTTTGTGAAGACAAAAATGCCCTTATTCAACTTGTAAAGTATAATAAAAAATATAATCAAACATGAATTTTCCTTAAATTTTCTCATAAAAAATTTGGTAGGAAAATATTTTAAGAAAATTTGTAACTTCCTTTCCTCCTAACCAAGCACCATGAATATGGAAGAAAAACAAAACAAAATTCAAATTAAACTATATTAACTCTAATAAATAAGAAATTAACTCTTACATCACTTTTATAATTATTATAATGTATTATCAAAATATTGTTATGTGCAAAATATTATTTGTATCATTTAAAGATTTAGTACAATATGTCACTCCTTAAAAAAATTTATATTCTCTTAAATATCATAAAACATATTCAAGTAGAATCGCATCTTACCTATGAATGAACAAAAATGTTTATGACTTAGTGAACTAAGTAATCTTTATTTGACATGAGAAACATTACATCAAATTTTCATGGAAATCTTTTCGACAAAAATGTGTGAATTAAGTGAAAAACGGATATGAGAATTGGTGAAACCGTTCAAATAAATTTTATGTAATTGATGAAAATATGTGAAATCGATCTGGATGAAATTTATGAACGGTGAAGTAGGTGAATAAAAGAGGCAAATTAAATATATGTGAAATCGATGAAAATTCGGGTGATATTTGTGAAAACATGAGAAACAAATCGGTGAAATCAGTGAAAAATTGGTGAAATATATGAAGAATGGGTTAAATCATTGAATAAATGTTAAAGTCTATGAAATCAATGAAAATTCAAGTGAAATCAGTGAAATATAAGTTAAACTAATAAAAATAAATAAAAGGAAAAAAGTTTAACTAGCAAAACAGTGTGAACTAAACCACTAGAAATTTTTTGTCTTTTTTGTTTGAATATGAAAAAACAAAAGAAACTGATGAAAAATAGGAAAAATAATGTACAATAGGGTATAATTGATCAAAAACAAGTAAATCAGAAAAATAATATAAAACCAGTAAAAAAATCAATGAAAATTGAATTAAACTAATTAATATAATAAGTGAAATGGCTTAGATCGATGAAGAAATATCTTTCAAATGATAAGGTAAGTGAAATAATTTGAGATATACTTAAAAGTAATTGAAGATGTATAATTATTTGAGTTGAAAATTCGATAAATTCATGTGAAATCGATGAAAATTCAAGTGAAATTAGCGACAAAAATGGATGATATCGGTGAAACGATGAAATTTCGTAAAAATGATGAAATAGGTGAAAAATGGGTAAAATCGGTGAAAAAAGGCTAAAGTCGGCGAAAACATGTGAAAATTGGTTAAACTGGTAAAAATGAGTGAAATCAATATAACAAAAAAATTTCAACCAACAAGAACAAAATCAAACCAAGAGATAAATGGTTTAAACTGAAAAAAATTAAAGAAATCGATGAAAATTCCAATGATGAAGTTAAGAAATTGAATAGCAGTCATTAATATGTGGTATTTTATGATATAATGAAGCTAAATTTACTCTGATTTACAACAAAATACCACTGAAATTAAATAGACATGTAAAACGTATGTAATGGTATGTGAAATCATAAATAAATTTTTTCCAGCGTTTATTTCCAAGATTTAATCAATCACAAATTTCACATTGGCAATTTGCACTGGTAAATTGTCTAACCAAGAAAAGGCTTATTTGCAAACCAAAAATTGATACTTTTCAAAAGTATTTCCAACAGCAATAAGCAGTTTGCTTCTGATTTTGTGTAATTTCATGTTATCTTTTGTGTCCTAAACAAAATGTGAAAACTCAAATGCTAAAAGTCGGTTTCCAAAAACTTTTGCGGACAAGCTAGAAGTCAAGTGCTAATAGATCTTCCCTTTTGTTGCCATCTTCTTTACTCTCATCTTTCTCAATGCTTTCCAGCTTATCCTCCTATTCTGCTTTTAACTTCTCAGCAGCTTTAGCTTCCTCATTTTCTTTAATCTTCTGATGAATGAAATCAATCAACCCTTCCAATGATGAAGTTAAGAAATTGAATAGCAGTCATTAATATGTGGTATTTTATGATATAATGAAGCTAAATTTACTCTGATTTACAACAAAATATCACTGAAATTAAATAGACATGTACAACCTATGTAATGGTATGTGAAATCATAAATACATTTGAAATCGATAAAAAAAAAATTGGGTAAAATTTGTGAAAAATGGATGAAAACGGGTAAAATCGATTAAAATAAAGGTAAAGTTGTTGAAAATATTTGAAATCAATGAAAATTAATTCTAATGGAATTTCTAAGAAAAATGATGAATTCAATAAATTTTGGTAAAACCGGTGAAAAAAGGGTAAAATCGGTCAAAAAACGTAAAATTGGTAAGAACATATTTAATCAATGAAAAATTCTGGTGAATAACATGTGAAATTAGTGAAAACACATGAAAAATAGGTAAAAATGGGTTAAAATGATAAAAATGAGTGAAATCAGTTAAAGAAATAGTATAACTGGTGAAATCGGTAGAAAAATGGTATACACTATATAAGAAATACAAAAGAAATGGACTAAAAATAAGAAAACAATGAAAAATATTATAAGCTGTAATAAAAAGGGATAAATCGCTAAAAAAAATAAATCGGTAAATTATTTTAAAGAAACAGATAAAATCAGTAAAAAAAGCTTGAAGTCGGCGAAACATGTTTAATCGATGAAAAATTTAGGTGAATAACATGTGAAATAGGTGAAAACGAGTTAAACTTTAACCGACAAAAACAAGGTGAAATCAGAAGAAAATTGTTTAAATTGGAAAAAAAGATCGACGAAAAAGGGAAAACAATGAAAAATATTATAATCGACAAAAAAGGGAAAAATTGACAAAAAAAAAATAAACATTGAAAACATATGTATCGATGAAACTTCGGGTGAAATTGGTAAACACCTGTGAAGTTTGTGAAAAAACGGGTGAAACCAGTAAGAAAAAATGATCGTGAAATCGATGAAAGTTAAAGTGAAATTTATGAAGAAACGGATGAAACATGTGACATCGGTGAATAACGGATAAACTTGACATGAAAACTACTATGATGTAATGAACTAAAAAAGTTCTTATGATCTTATTTGAACCAATTTTATAAGATGTAATGAATAAATTAGTCATCATTTTATAACTATTCAAAGTCATCATTTTTTTATAAATTAATAATAATTAATAATAATAAATTTCATAAAAAATAAATTGACCAATATATGATATTCTATGAAATAAAAATAGATAATTTTACTCTAATTTATGAAAAATACCCATGAAATTAAAGCTAGACACGTACTGTTGGTCCCAAGTGGTCAGATGAGGTCTAGAGGGGGGGGGGGGGGAGGGGTTGAATAGACCTCTAAACTTTTTGACAATTTTTAACTTTAAACTTTTGTTCTAACTTAAACAGACTAAGCTGTTACCGAACAGTAATTTTACAAGGCTGATCGCGAACAAATCTTTGAACAGCTTTGTTGACCACTAATCTGATAATCACTTAGCTGATTTTTGCTAAAATCAGTTTTAATACTAGAGTACTTGCAACGGATTTTCAAAGTGTTTTTCACAAGTAAACTCAGTAGTTTGAAAATTTTATCCCCAGTTTTGTAAACTTCTTTAAACTCTTTTCAAACAGTTTTGAATGTGTTTTATGCAATCTGAAAATATGCAAGTTGAAAGCAAATGTAAAAACACAAGTAATTTTTATAGTGGTTATATGGATTTAAATATCCTTTAATCCACTCTTCCAAATCACAAAGATCTTGGGTTATACTAAGAACACAAAGTAGTTAGTACATTCCACTTACGCCAAAACAACAAATGAATCTGGCCGTAAGCTCGCAATAGGAAGTCACTAAGAAAACCTATCCTCTGAAGCTAGATCACTCACAAAGATGGATCTACACTTCTCACAACACTCAAACAGTTTTTCACTCAGAAAAATGTGTTTATCTTTTATCTTCAACTTCGGCTTCAGTCAACAAATGACAGAGCTGATGAGTGAGCAGTTCTTGAGACTTAAGAGATTCTGCTTCGGATTTCTTCTCAGAGATTGTGTTGTTATTCTTCTCTTTGTCTCTTCAGCTATTTATACTCGGAGGTTTGAAAAATGTCCGTTGAAGTGAGACAGAATTCAAAAACCTCGGGTACTGGTCCTTAATTTCCGCGAACGGCTCTCTGCACAGTGACAGTGTACTTTCTGTCAGGCAGCATTAAATGCACCAAGCTGATACGAAGTCTTTCTTCAATCATTTGTCTTTAATAACCTTGTACTTCAGCATTTATTACTTCCAGGGGCATTTATTACCTTTGTGCAGACTTTTTGATCATTTTGGCTGATCGAAAGTGCAAGTCTGATGACGAACAGAGCTGATCCCAAACTTGAACAAATCTGATTTGAGTCGGCTGATCTTCATCAGTTTGATTTCTTTCCTTCAACAGATCAGTAGTCTTCTGGACCTTGAATTTTGACTCGTCTGATGTCTTCTTACTTAGTCAAAATTCTTCTAAGGGATATCAGCTAAGTTAACTTTTATTTAGCAGATTTGAAGTTTTGGAAATCATCAAAACTTCCCTTTACTAATTGTCTTCAGTGCTCTTTCATCTTCATCCTTATCCAAATCGTACGACGTATGTGCACCTTTCTAGTTACATAAAAATAGCTTATGAGTGTGTGTTATTAGATTCATGCAAACCATGATGTATATCCACATTTAATGCGAGTGAACAAATAACTACGGTGGAAAAAAAGAATAACTGCTTTTGACTTATTAAAAAGACTTTGGGCTTGTTTGTTTGGCGTTTCCCAAAAAAAATTCGTGTTTGAGAAATGTCAAACAAACATGTTTCCTATTTTCTGAAATAAATTTTTCATCTATTAATTTTCTCAAACTACTCTCTCAAAACCCAAACAAATAACAATTTTTTTATCTCTAATCAAAACCTATACAAAATCTACTCTGATTTGACATAAAATAACCTATCTCTTACCCAATTTATCTTACAACAAACATGATTTGAAATAAAGTCTTACACATCTTACACCTACAACTTAACTCTTTTAAAAAAAACTTATATCTACTTTATTTCTCAAAACACTCTCTCAAAACGCAAATCGAGATTATTTCACAAATCTCCACTCCTCTCCCAAACTACTTTCCCAAATGCCAAAAAAACAGACCCTTTTTGTTCATAAAAATAATACATCGATGTTCCTACCATGAAAGAAAAATATAGTACAAGGTCTTTTTTTTTTTTTTTGGCATTATATTCTCCAACTGAATTAAATGTTAACACATCACTTATTCAACTATAATCTAGTCAATTCGAACACTTTTTTTATTAAGTCTAGAATTGATATTTATATTTAGTTGGGGAAAATTCTAGGGTGACGTCACGTCACATGACGTAAGTTATAACCAATAGAATTATGACACATCATTAATAAGTTACCTATTTATCAGGTTACTAACAGGTCATATTACTATTACCATAAGTAGTTGTACTATACTATTATTTGACCACATTCATTGTAATATTTAATCACATCAATAGTAAATTACAAATTAATAAATTATTATAAAATAAATAAATAATTCTGTAAATAATATTTTATAATAAACGATATGGGACCGTACTAAGTATGTGGAGTCAGTACTATATTATTTGAGTCTATACTACTACATGTGAGACATATACCATGTAATGTGAATAATTATTAAAAAAAAAATACGTCAGTACTAATGCAAATACTATATAATGTGACTAATTACTACTAATATGAAACCGTACTAAGAATTTGAAGTCAATACTATTACATGTGAGACATTATACTATGTAATGTGAAGAATTATATACAATGATTAGTAATAATGATAATACTCCATAATGTGGCTAATTATTACTAAGAATTATATGACAAGTGAATTGAACAACTTCATTCAAATAATCTAAGTCCAAAAATTCTTAGAAATAAACAATGATATCTACCTGATATTCAACTAACATTCTTAATATTTCATTTTATTTCATAAAATATAATAATAATAACCAACATTCTTTAAACTACATTCTTAGTACTATCCTCACAGTTGACATATTCTTGTTCATCACTCTCCATATCAGAAGACACCACATGATCAACACCACAACCATTACTCCTCTCTACAAAAAAATACAATCTACTCATATTATAAACTTCTTCAATCTATCTAACCTCTCTACAATGTTAGAAAGTTGATCCGTCGATGTTACAGTTTCACCGAAACCTTTGATAAGCTTCTCGAGTCTATCTAACCTCTCCACAATGCTAGAAAGTTGATCTTTTGGTTTTACACTTCCACCGATATTTTGATGAAATTCGGTATCACCTTTTGATTCATTTTGATACCATCTTCGTCTTCCATGAATTTAGCACTAGAATGAATATAACCCTTACATAAGTGGGACCTGATCGTGCAGATTGAATCTTCTTTCAATTTATATCAATCTGATGTTTTTATAACACCTATCATTTGCTTGATCGCATTTTGGTCCCACAAACTGAGGCTAGGTACTGGACAATTGTCCCAAGACTGAAATTTTGTTTTCACATGTTCAAAATAAAATAACTGCATGAAAAAAAAAACATTTTAAAACATAATTAGATGATACTTATTAAAACTAGCATATATGAAATCATACTTACCATCAAAAACGCCAAACATCCACGTACATACTAATTTCCAGTCTGTTGCCTTTCTTGTATCCCCTCAACCAAACAAGTGAATACTAGTTTTGCCAAGTTCATTTTAGAGATTTTGCTAGTATCTTATACAATGTATAAGAGACCCTTATCCACTTCAGTCTTGACTACAGGACAAAGAAAAATGCACAATATAAATAGGGTAAATTTACTCTTGAACTCTTCATCCACCGTTTTCATATTTTGTAATTCAACTTTTAAATTACCTAACTTGAGATGGACTGAAGCTCCTGATATTACAGTAGATGTCACATTCCTACTTACCTCTATACCACTATCCTTCAAACCTAGTATATTACTCACATCACCAGGACTACCAACATTTGTACCGTTGATGTCTAGAGTACAATTGTCGCAATTAAAAGCACTAACCAAAATTGAGCATAGTACTGTACAAATGTTGAAAGACCTTAAATCCAAAAGACTTCCCAACCCTATTGACCTTACGGAATCTCTTTGTTCTTCAGTTAGATTAGCAATCACATTGTGTGCTCCAATCACCGACATACGAGTACAAATTGTATACTAAAAATTAAATTAAATAAAAAGAATATATCATTATCATTAAAAATAATGTAATAACTCTATGTATAAAAATTTTTTAGTAGTTGAACTTCAATGACTATATAACTAATAACTTAAGAAAATTAGAAATAAGCAATACTAAACTAGTTAAACCAGAAACGTATAGTTTTACCAGCTCAAAGAATTCTAAATTATATTGCTTAAAGCACAAACCACACAACATAAGTAAAACAGATTAATAGATTGCAGAAAGTGAGAAAACCATTTAGCAACCTATTTTTCCTTCAGATAATTTAAAAAAAAAAAAAAATCGTACAGTATCAGACAACTCAGAAAAGAACTCTAGATGCCCAAAAAATTATTTTTCATTTTCAAGAAATTGCAAGAAATATGCCCTATGGATGGATGCACTATGGGTATACAAATATGCCCAACTCAACAGTTAAAGAAGCTATAGGTATTAAAGTTGTCCTAGTACTAAACAATGGATGCACTATGGGTACAAATATGCCCCTAATTCTTGTTGGCAAAAACCGGTTTTAAGATTATCAAAATCTGAATACAAATTGAAACTGAAACAAACAAACCAATTTGAACAGTAAACGAAAATATAATCAGTTATAAAAACCGAACAGATAAATTAAAATTAGCTTATCTCACAATTCTGTATAGTAACAGAATTGATCCAACCAAATCGCAGAGATGTTTCTGCTTGCCTTGAAGAAATTATCGACCCACTTCCGGTGCAATTGGGAATCACGAACACTTCTTCCAGGATAATTTGGTTCAAGAATTCCTCCACTGCACAGTAGCAGAAATTCCACCTCGAAGAACACTCAGAAGCAAAAATAACCCAGGAATATTTTTCTTTTAAAGGATTTCGAGTGAGAGAGAACAGATTGTTGTTTTCTGTTGGTGTGTTTCTGAAATCAGAAATGTAACCATATATATAGGTGCTGGGGGAGCCTCAGAATTTAATACTGGCCATTAAATAAGAATTAGAAACGGCCCAATTAAATTTTAAAACGTCTGAAACGTTTTTCCATTAATTCTGAAAAAGAAACTGCCCATTAAATGTGAAAAAACGTTTGAAACGTTTTTCTCAATTTAATTCCCGTAACTGCTGCAGAATTAATACTACATCGAATTTTAAATTAATTCAAATTTAAATTTAATTCGAAATTCCTCCAAAAAGATAAGTCCGAGACGAGACAATTCGCCCAAACGCCCGAGCCCAGTTCAGTTCAGTTCAGTTCAGATCAGATCCGATCCGAGTCGGGTCGGGCGGGCGGCGGCGGCGCGCGTGTGGTGTATTCATATGATCCCCTTTGTAAAGACTTATACCAAGTCTAAACACTTAAGTTCATATATACTAGTACACACAATTAATAAAAGTCAATGTGGGACATATGAAGAGTTTGTAACTCTTCAACTTCCTCACAAGGCCTTTAATAGTCTTGGACCAATGAGGGACAAGCCCACTTAAAATTATCTTTATTGAAAATTAATTTCCCCAATTTATCTATATATATATATAATTTTATCTATGGATTACAACCTTTAATTAGGTATCCATAAACATAATTACAACAATCCCCCACAAATCCATAGAAAAATAATCTATTAGGATTACTGCAATGTGCTTTCAGCAATGGTACCTTCCGGTTTGAACCACTGCCTAAGTTATCCAACTTATGCTACCACAGGGACAAATGGATCTAAGCCTTGAATTTGGACCTTGATGTGGTAGCGTCCATTGGTAACAACACATTACTTGCTATGTGTTAATCTTTAGGTTTGACACTATAGGCCATGTGTCCCGATCCTGTATCATGAATGTTGTTGAGGAATAACCCTATTTCCTCTAGTCGCGGCCAAACAACTACATTCACTTAGTTGAGCGTCTCAGGATGTACTGCTAGCATCCCGTCTTACAGACTTGACCTCATTCAGTGTTAGTACACTTACTAGATTAGCAGTAGTCAGCTCCTATCAGGTATATCAGGGGATAGACTCAGATACTTAGTATCAGTCTTAGTTAGGAGCAACTTTTATATACCCAGCAGTTTGTTTATACCACATTGAACCTTCCTTGTGGGATCTCCACTTGGTAGGTTGGGTTGCCACTGCTTGTATATCAATTTAGGGTTTTCAGTCCCATCCCCATCCTGGATTTCTGTACTAAGGACAAATCTAGTCCTTTAGTTAAAGGGTCTGCCACATTGTCTTTGGTACCAACAAAGTCAACGACTATGACCCTATCAGACACAAGTTCCCTTATAGACTTTAGTCTAACTTGGATGTGTCTCTTGGTCTTTTGATTATATTTTTGGCTTTTAATCTTTGCAATTGTGGTTTGAGAATCACAATGCACCACGACTGCTGGAAGAGGCAAGCTAACCATGGGTAATTGGATTAATAACCCATGTAGCCATTCAGCTTCAGTCCCTGTCGTGTCTAAAGCACATAATTCGGCCTCAAATGTAGACCGAGTCACCAAGGTTTGCTTGGTTGACTTCCAGGAGACAGCGCCCCCACCAAGGGTAAAAACGTAACCCGTACACCCATTGCTTCCGGAGTTCTTGGCTATCCAGCTAGCGTCACTATACCCTTCAAGTACTGCAGGGAACCTGCCATATTGAAGAGATAGTGATACTGTGCCCTTCAGATACCTTAGTACCCGGTCAAGAGCTCCCCAATGGGTTCGATTTGGACAACTTGTATATCTTGCTAACTTCGAGACTGCAAACGAAATGTCTGGTCTCGTGCCATTTGCCAGATATTGCAAGCTTCCAATAATTTGTGAATATCTTAATTGAGATACAGGAACACCACTTTCATTTTTAAAGAGAGCCACTGAAGGATCATATGGTGTTTTGGCAATTTTACATTCTTTATAGCCAAATTTCTCAATTATCTTCTCAACATAGTGAGATTGAGAAACTGCTATACCCTCAGTTGACCGAGTCAACTTGAGTCCAAGAATTACATTTGCCACACCCATATCCTTCATTTCAAACTTACTCTTTAAGAATGACTTGGTTTCATTTATTATCTCAATATTGGATCCAATCAATAGAATATCATCAACATACAGACATAAAACAATACATTTATCAACTTTAACTTTACAGTAGATGCACTTATCATTATCATTTACAACGAAGCCAAAAGATAAAATAGTTTTATCAAACTTTTCATGCCATTGTTTAGGAGCTTGTTTCAAACCATATAGTGATTTAACAAGCTTGCAAACTTTTCGCTCATTTCCAGAAGCTACAAATCCCTCTGGCTGATCCATATAGATTTCTTCCTCGAGATCACCATACAGGAATGCTGTTTTAACATCCATTTGGTGAATCGGAAAATCATATATAGAAGCCAGTGCTATTAGCACCCGGATTGTAGTCAAACGAGCAACAGGGGAATATGTATCGAAGAAATCGATTCCCTCTTTTTGCCTAAACCCTTTGGCAACTAATCTGGCTTTAAACTTATCTATGGTTCCATCAGATTTAAATTTCTTTTTAAAGATCCATTTACATCCAATCGTATTACACCCCGGAGGGAGATCGACTAGTTCCCATGTCCCATTAGAGACTATGGAGTCCATCTCACTTTTGACAGCTATCTTCCAATGCTTTGCTTCTTTTGAAGTCATTGCATCTTTGAAGTTTACAGGATCACCCTCGATGTTGTAAGTGATAAAATTACTTCCAAAATCCTTGGTAATTCTAGCTCTCTTACTCCGTCTGGGTTCATCTGATTCAATCGGTACTGAATCAGAAGTACTTGGATTAACCCCCACATTTGTCATCTTTTCCACATGATCAGGAATTGATGGAGATGTAAGGGCTGAATCTAAAGAATTCTCATTAGGTATTCCCGTTTTCATGGGAAATACGTCCTCAAAGAACGTAGCATCACGATATTCAACTATTGTGTTCACCTCTATGCCAGAAATTTCTGATTTTATAACCAGAAACCTGAGAGCATAGCTTGTTTCCACATAGCCTATAAAGATTGCATCAACAGTCTTTGGACCCAGTTTCTTTCTTTTGTGTTCTGGAACTAGAACTTTTGCAAGACAGCCCCACACACGAAAGTATTTTAAACTGGGTTTTCTGCCTTTCCAGAATTCAAACGGAGTGCTTTCATTATGTTTTAGAGGAACTCTATTCAGAATATGGCAAGCCGTATTCAAAGCTTCTCCCCACATATATTTAGGCAATCCAGAATTCAAAAGCAAACTATTAATCATATCTTTAAAAGTTCTATTCTTTCGTTCTGCTATCCCATTTGACGAAGGGGAATATGGAGGAGTCTCTTCGTGAATAATGCCAAAATTTCGACAATATTCTTCGAACAAATTAGACTCATATTCTCCACCTCTATCTGATCTTAACCGTTTAAGTTTCTTACCAGTTTGAGTTTCAGCTTCATTTTTAAACGTTATGAATTTTTCAAGTGCTTCAGATTTATGTTCTAATAAATAAACATAACAATATCTACTGCAATCATCTATAAAAGTAATAAAGTATTTCTTATTATCTTTAGTTAAAATTCCATTGAATTTACAAATGTCTGTATGAACCAAATCAAGTATTTCAGACTGCCTTTCAACCGATTGGTATGGCTTTCTTACTTGTTTTGCTTCAACACAAATGTGACATTTGTCTTTATGGTTTATTTCATGTTTGGGGATTAGATTTAAATTCATCATCCGTTTAACAGAACCAAAATTTAAATGTCCTAATCTATCATGCCAAACATTAGAAGTTTCAATTGCATTCACAACTGGAAATTCAGAAATTTTATTAGAACCAACAGTTTCAACTCTTAATTTAAATAAACCATCATCTAAATAACCTTTACCAACAAAAGTCCCATAATACAGAATTACGACTTTATTGGATTTAAAGTTCATTTCGTAACCCTCCCTAACTATTACAGAACCACTTATTATATTTCTCCTGATCGTTGGAACATGATGCACCCTTTGTAGTGATAGTATGCGCCCTGAAGGAAACTTCAAGTCCACGCGTCCTATCCCTAACACTTTTGCACCACTTGAATTTCCCATCGTCACGGATTTTCCATCAACAGGCTGATAAGACACAAATAGCAATTTATCAGCACATACATGCACATTTGCTCCAGTGTCTATTAGCCAATCAAATGGTTCATAAATAGTAAGAATTTCAGGTTTCAAGGAAACATACCCATCAACAGAGTTTTCTGGAGCTTTAGGTTCACTAGTATCCCCCACAACCATGTTTACCATAGCCGGAGCTCTAGTTTCACCAATGTCTCCCACAACCATGTTGACTGTAGCCGGTGTAGTAGACTCAGATTTGGCTTTGGACTTTTTAGTAGGACACTCCTTAGCCCAGTGACCCATCTGTCCACAAGTCCAGCATGGTTTGTTTGCCTTTGGTTTCCTTTTGTTTTTCGGTTTATTTATAAATTTCGAGTTTGGATTTACATGATTCACTTTTTTCTTTCCAGTTATCATATTAGCCTTAGGCTGGTACTCAACAGGAACACCATGAGTTTGGTTTTTGTGTTCCTCTTCGATACTTATGGCAATCATAAGATCATCAAGAGTCAGCTTTCCTTTTTGATGTTTCAATGTCATGCCAAAGTTTTCCCAAGATTTGGGAAACTTCTCAATGATTGACATAACCAGAAATTTTTCTTTAAGTTTCATTTCAGCATCAGAAAGAGCGTGCTCAAGATTTATCAGTTCATGCGTTTGTTCAGCTACAGACTTTCCTTCAACCATCTGAAACTTCAGGAACTTGGAAACAGAATACTTTTCGAGCCCTTGCTCTTCAGTATTATATTTCCTGTCCAATTCGTCCCAAAGAGACTTTGCTGTATATGAATCAGAACAGTACACGTCAAAGAGTACATTCGATAAAGCAGATAGAATGACTCCTCGACCAATTTGGTCCCGTTCTGACCATTCAGCTATTTCATCAGTCTTTGGGTCGGTTTCAGTTGGTACAGGTTTAGTCACCTGAATAACCGACAAAAGTCCCTTCATCGTAAACCAAATTTTCATGCGCTGTTGCCAACGCTTAAAAAATTGGCCCGAAAACTTTTCCGGTAAACCGGATAAGTCGACTTTTGTGGGTTGCATGGACACAGTACCGGAGCCTCCTGCAGATGACATGATAATTTTAAAACACGAAAATAATTTCTTCAAGAATGTTGGCAAAAACCGGTTTTAAGATTATCAAAATCTGAATACAAATTGAAACTGAAACAAACAAACCAATTTGAACAGTAAACGAAAATATAATCAGTTATAAAAACCGAACAGATAAATTAAAATTAGCTTATCTCACAATTCTGTATAGTAACAGAATTGATCCAACCAAATCGCAGAGATGTTTCTGCTTGCCTTGAAGAAATTATCGACCCACTTCCGGTGCAATTGGGAATCACGAACACTTCTTCCAGGATAATTTGGTTCAAGAATTCCTCCACTGCACAGTAGCAGAAATTCCACCTCGAAGAACACTCAGAAGCAAAAATAACCCAGGAATATTTTTCTTTTAAAGGATTTCGAGTGAGAGAGAACAGATTGTTGTTTTCTGTTGGTGTGTTTCTGAAATCAGAAATGTAACCATATATATAGGTGCTGGGGGAGCCTCAGAATTTAATACTGGCCATTAAATAAGAATTAGAAACGGCCCAATTAAATTTTAAAACGTCTGAAACGTTTTTCCATTAATTCTGAAAAAGAAACTGCCCATTAAATGTGAAAAAACGTTTGAAACGTTTTTCTCAATTTAATTCCCGTAACTGCTGCAGAATTAATACTACATCGAATTTTAAATTAATTCAAATTTAAATTTAATTCGAAATTCCTCCAAAAAGATAAGTCCGAGACGAGACAATTCGCCCAAACGCCCGAGCCCAGTTCAGTTCAGTTCAGTTCAGTTCAGATCAGATCCGATCCGAGTCGGGTCGGGCGGGCGGCGGCGGCGCGCGTGTGGTGTATTCATATGATCCCCTTTGTAAAGACTTATACCAAGTCTAAACACTTAAGTTCATATATACTAGTACACACAATTAATAAAAGTCAATGTGGGACATATGAAGAGTTTGTAACTCTTCAACTTCCTCACAAGGCCTTTAATAGTCTTGGACCAATGAGGGACAAGCCCACTTAAAATTATCTTTATTGAAAATTAATTTCCCCAATTTATCTATATATATATAATTTTATCTATGGATTACAACCTTTAATTAGGTATCCATAAACATAATTACAACAATTCTAAACCCTAAATTAGCAAATAGAAATTTCAATACTAATAAAAAATCTCAGTTGTAATAAAAAAACTTTTGCAAAACATACCTAAAATTTCAGTAAATTGATGAAGAAGATGGATTCCGGCAAGGGGCGGCACCGCTGCTTCAAGTAGGTGGTGGGTGGCGGCGGAGGATGAAGGAGACAATGCTGCCACGGTGGATGAAGGAAACGGATTGATGAATTACGGCAGAGAGGGATAGGCGTGGAATTTGGACAGAGAGCGATTTGCAAGAGAGAGAGAGAGAGAGAGAGAGAGAGAGGCGATGAAGAAGAGTTTAGTAATTTAGGTTTATAATTAATTGTTTTGATTTACCGGTTAAACAGGTACTCAGTTTATTTATTAAATTTTGATTTTATTTATATTAATAATTTAAGTGGTTGTGATTATATAGTTTGAATCTAATGGTCTAAAATAAACTAACGTCACATGACGTGACGGCACCCTAGAATCCCCCTTTAGTTGGTTATACAAACGTTAATAAAGTAGAAAATGCATTAAACTCGATCTTGTTGATCCAACAAGAACACTCGTTTTCCATTTAATTTGATTCTCATTAATACGAGTATTTCCAATTTTTCGTTTTTCAATATTTATAATTAGACATGTCACATGTAACTTGAGCGTCCTTGTGGCACAAGTCCCATATCTTCAACACATTTCTTTTTGAATTATATAAAAAAAAAACTCATTTCTTTTTCTCCTTTATCTGAATTCTGAAATCTCTAATTCAGCCTAAATAAAAGATTCGTTTCATTGTCAATCATCTTCTCCTACTATACATATAAATAGTAGAAAAGGAATTAATTCTGGAATTAACACGACGAAAAAAGGGTTCAATTCATACATCGCCCAGAATTTACGCTTCCCTCCCTCGATCTCAGCAATACGTAAACGTTTAAGTCACTTCGTCACTTCAATTCAATCCCTTCATTCATTCTCAAGCAACTATGTGCATTAACATTAAATCACATCACAATATAAATATAATTCAGTAGTAATACACGAGTTTTAAGATCAGATCTGGTGCAATCTCTGAAAATGAAGGGAATCACCAATGGCGATTTCTTCAAATCCGGCACCCTGATAAAAATCGCGGGCTTTTTGCTAATCTCCGTCGTTTTCTTCTACTTTGGCAAACATTTTTCCGATAATTCGTCCTCTCACCAGTTAGTTTTCTTCTCCTCACCGGAAGGGGCGTCGTCTTCTTCAATTGCATTATCTCCGAACCTCAATAAAACCCTAGATATTTCCTCTCTGATAAACGAAACCGTCACAGCTAGTAACGGGGATGAAAAAAACCAGAAGCAGACACTATCTCCACCGCCTGCTCTTACGCCGCCGCCTTCGCCTCCTCCACCGCCACCGCCGGCGGTACAGCGGATGGGGGTGTTGGATGAGAATGGGAGGATGACAGATGATTTTGAGGTGGGTGACTATGATCCTGAGGTAGTGGAGAATTGGGGAAAAGCCAATGAGAGTGAGGGATTGGGAAGTGATGGAGAAGGGGATAGGGTCAGGGTTAAGGTTAAGAAGTTTCCGATTTGTGAGGAGAGTATGAGGGAGTATATTCCGTGTTTGGATAATGAGGAGGCGATTAAGAAGTTGAATTCGACTGAGAAAGGGGAGAAGTATGAGCGGCATTGTCCTGAAAAGGGAAAGGAGTTGAATTGTTTGATCCCTTCTCCTAAAGGGTACAAAACTCCAATTCCTTGGCCCAGAAGCCGCGATGAGGTTGTTGCACTTTTATTTCGATTGAATACGAAATGAAATTAGTCTTTGAATTTTTCATGTTGTGAAGAGATTTTGATAGTGTTCAATTTGGTTTTCGCCCATTGGTGAATTAATTATTATTTTGTGGATAAGTACTTTTCTCATAGACTGCAAGTTGAATGATTATGCTTTGAATTCAAGTCAAATCTAAAAGACATTAGTTAGTAGCTAATGTTATGTATTGTTCAAAATGTCTGGTATTGTATGCAGTTTATGGAACTGTTTATGTTTTGGTATGCAATGCAGGTTTGGTTTAGCAATGTTCCTCATGCACGTCTAGCCGAGGATAAAGGGGGTCAGAATTGGATCAGCATTGATAAGGACAAGTTCAAGTTTCCTGGAGGTGGCACACAGTTCATACATGGGGCAGATCAGTATTTGGATCAGATTGAAAAGGTATTGAGTTGTTATTGTATGTATCTACCACCAACTTCGTGATCTATGAATTGGGCTTCACCTAAAAAGAAAAATTATAACTGATGTGAAAATTTCCTTTTGCCCTTCTAGATGATCCCTGAAATTGCGTTTGGGCGACATACTCGAGTCGCTTTGGATGTTGGTTGTGGTGTTGCGAGTTTTGGTGCTTATTTACTTTCACGAAATGTCATCACCCTCTCTGTAGCTCCAAAAGACGTTCATGAAAATCAGATTCAGTTTGCACTTGAGCGTGGTGTGCCTGCAATGGTGGCAGCATTTGCAACCCGTCGTTTACTTTATCCAAGTCAAGCGTTTGACCTGATTCATTGTTCAAGGTGTAGGATCAACTGGACTCGAGATGGTATGGTTCCAAATCTAATAGTATGTTTTTTATTGACGTATATTAGAAGACTCCTTGAATCAATATGTCATTATAAGTTGATATACTGTGCAAATGACATTGTTATATTGGCCAGAATAGTGATAATAAAGTGACTGGGTTTACTTTTCGAAATCAAATTCTGGCATCCTGCAAGATTAATTGTAGTGAACTAGTGGTGAAACTCTGTTAATGATGGGTGTAATATACTGTGGATCTTTAAGAATGAATTTGTTGAGTTTATGATAACAAGACTTCTTATGTTTATAAAAAAAGAAAAATTATAAGTAGTGCGTATAGTAAATCAACTCTAGCATTTATATTGTTGTGCTTTTAGATCTGTATTTTTTCTAATCTGTAATTACATTGGTAGCAGTTCTTCATGAATAGGACATATTTTTTACTGGAGTTATCTTTGCTGGCAATGTGATGTTTGATTTTTTAAATTCCACTTAGACTTTTGGTGAAAGACTGGGCCTTAGTCTACACGTGTAATACGCTCCTATTTGTTATGTTCTTAAGTGAAGCTCCCTGGACAATTAAAGTCAATATTATGCTCATCTTTGTGCTTATTTTATACTCATATGTTTTTTAGATGGGATTTTGCTACTTGAGGTCAATAGGATGCTCCGAGCTGGAGGTTATTTTGCGTGGGCGGCACAACCTGTTTATAAACATGAAGCAGTCCTTGAAGAACAATGGGAAGGTAATTATTTGCATATTTGGTGTAAATTACAAACCCATGCACTAGACTGTGTAATGTGTGCGCCTCATTATATGTAATTGCTATGAATATTATGCAATGTTTTGAAATTACCACACCCTGACTGCTTTATGAGACACTTTGATTATGAGTTTCATATGCATGAACTAACTTTTCGGTGCCAATCCCTCAAATAGGAGCAGGCACAAGCCTTTTGTTAATTCATTTTAAATTTTGGTTTCCAGAGATGGTTAACCTTACCAGTCGTCTTTGTTGGACACTTGTAAAGAAGGAGGGATACATTGCATTATGGCAGAAACCATTCAATAACAGCTGCTATTTGAGCCGTGAGGAAGGAAGCACGCCACCTTTGTGTGAACCTAATGATGATCCTGACAATGTTTGGTATGTTTCTTGATTTTGCTTTTAATTTGTTAATTATTAAGAAAATGTAGACGTTGAAAGCTATTTTCATTTCAATAACATAAATAATATGTGTTAAAAGTTAAGATACACATACGTAGAAACCAGTTCAAGCAGGCATACGATCTTAATATAATGTTCATGGTGTATATTCTTTCATTTTCCTGCTAAATTCCATGCATTTCTGAGTGTGTCTTACTTTATGATTGCCACACTAGATGCATAAAATGAGATTCAGGCATGCTTCTCATAAAAAGTGAAGGTCCATTGAGGAGAAGTATTGTTTTCTTTTTTAAGGGAACAAGAACTGCAACGAAAAAAGTGAGACAGACTTAAAGTTAAATTGACTGCATGGAAGAGGAATTACTTTTTGAAAGTTGTCTCATCATGTAAAAAAGAAGTGAAATATTGCTCATTGGTTTTATTGCCTTTCATCTTATGATGTGGTTAAACAATAATCAACAATCAACCGACTTATTTATAGGAGCTGTAAAGTAAACTATCTTAAATAACACAATTTTCCATTTACAAATTGTGTTAGGTATGTTGATTTGAAGGCATGCATAACACGTCTACCCGAGGAAGGGTATGGCTCAAATGTTACAGCCTGGCCAGAACGTTTGCAGAATCCTCCTGATAGGCTACAGAGCATTCAAATTGATGCTTATATATCAAGGAAAGAGCTTTTCAGGGCTGAATCAAGATATTGGAAAGAAATAATTGATGGCTACGTGCGTGCCTTGCATTGGGGCAAATTCAAACTTAGAAATGTATTGGACATGAGAGCAGGCTTTGGAGGGTAATGTTTACACTTATTTGTTTTAATCCTATTGGATTCTGCTGTTCTGTAATTTATTTTTAGAATATAAAATAGAACTTATCCTGGTTGACTTGTTAGTTGTCTTGTACAGTTTGCTAGATCAACTAATTAATTCCTTTGACCTTGCAGTTTTGCAGCAGCACTGATTGAAAATAAATTGGATTGCTGGGTGCTCAATGTTGTCCCAGTTAGTGGACCCAATACATTGCCTGTCATATATGACCGTGGGCTCATAGGAGTTATGCACGACTGGTAAGAAGTATTCTTTGTTCCTGCATAAATCATGATGTGACCAAAAAACATGACCATCATTTTACACAGAGTTAATGCTCAATTACATAAAACATGTATGCCCTTGACTATTTTGTGGGGCACTCAAATAAACAGCTGGGGATCCAGGACTTGTTGGAACGCCCAAGAATTTGTGTCATGAATTCGCACATTTTCCCTCTGCCTTTCTAATGTTTATGCTAAAATTTTCATTATATATGATGAGTAACACGAGTCTGAGATTCTTATTGTTGAGCAAAAACTAACTACATAATGAAATGCCTGCAACTTTTCAGGTGTGAGCCATTTGATACATATCCGAGAACCTACGACTTAATTCACGCTGCAGGACTTTTTACAGTAGAACAAAAAAGGTATGTTTTAGTTAGCCTCCCTTTGTTTCATGTCCGGCTGTTAACTTTTGTCTGGCAGTAGAACTTGTGAACGTAATACGTAATTGGCTCTGAATGAAATTTTGGAATTCTAGAATTTTCAGCAAGCCTTGAAGTTTACAATGAATGAACTTTTGGTGCCTAATAATTCTCCACAAGTGCTTAGACGACCACATTTTTTATTTTTCTTTACACATGCAGAAATGTTATACCCTTATATCTGTTTGGTTTCTTTACCTCAGATGTAATATATCTACAATCATGCTTGAAATGGATCGAATATTGAGGCCTGGTGGACGTGTATATATTCGTGATTCTCTCGCTATTATGGATGAACTCCAAGAGGTTGGAACAGCCGTTGGTTGGCATGTAGCAGTGAGAGACACGTCCGAGGGTCCTCATGCCAGTTACAGGATTTTGACAGGAGATAAGCGCCTCCTAAGGTCCTGAAGTAATGTGGTACAGTAGCAAAATTATGAGAGTAATCACGATATATAGCAAATAACCGCTATGTAGCTCCATTTCGTCTTCGATATTTAGTTAAGTTATGAGGTTTAAGCGTCTTTTTCTCTATAGTGGAGGAAGGGGGAGGGGTGTGTGTTATCTGAGAATCATTGATATTGCTGCAGTTTACATGGCTACACTCATTGTAAGATAAAAGTGGCTTAGGCTTACACATAGTCATAGGAATGAGAAGGAAGCACATTGGTGTTACATTTGTATTTCTCATGCTAAATATTATTAAGACAATTTTGTAAGTAATTGTTTATGTTTCAAATATTAAAATCTTGTTTGTTTTCTACTGTAATGTAACATAGGAAAAATGATTTGTTGCACACGTTTATAATGCAGTACACCAATAAGATTAAAGTATTTCTAGAAGTGAACCCATAACATAATATTACTCTTGAATATAATTCACTGATTGCATAATGTTATGATATTCAAATTGATGGCATCATGTTATATGTTGTATATATAGATGGAGAACGAAGTAATTCATAGATTATAAATTTATAATTATCATGGACATTAGCAGTTAGTTTGCACTTAGCACCTATGAAATTGGACAAGGATGGCTCAAGATTAAAATATTTATCACAGCTTTTAATTCAAACTAATCTATTACTTTGTAGGAATTTGGATTAGTTATAATTAGACATTGAAATGTTAATATTTTTTTCATTTGATAAGTCATTGAAGTTTGAGATCTATTCAATAAGAAAAAAAGAAGAAGAAGATATATAGGCAAAATCGCAGAAAACGTTCTAAACTAATTAGCGATTTTGGGTTTTCGTTTCAAACTATATGACCTCATGGAATTTTATACCGTAATTTTAATATTTTTTTGAAATAGCGTCCCACCGTTAATTATGATATGAAAACTAATATTTTTATGGAATATTGCCTCACCTTTAATTATGAGATGGAAACTACCGTTAAGTGCCAATATGGCAGCACAAGTGTCTTGACGTGACAAATTTTAGCAAAACAATTATATAATATTGCAGAATTCGTTCCAAACTAATTACAAATTTTAATTTTACGTCCCACCGTTAATTATGAGATGGAAACTAAAATTTTTTTTAAATATCATACCGCCATTAATCATGAGATGAAAACTACCGTTGAGTGCCAACATAACAACACACATGTCTTGATGTGGCAATATTTATTTAAAAGTGCATGGGAGTTTCGAAACCCAAACTATTTTTATTTGAAAAAAGTAAAAGATTGAACTGTCATTTTCATTTTATTAAAAATTTAACAGTGGGACTAAATTCATGCAAATTGTAAATCACATGACAGAATTCGACGAGTTGATACAGTTTGAGATGACTTCTACAATTCATATAAATTGTTTATGCTAAAATTTATCACGCCAAGACACGTGTGTTGCATGTTGGCACTTAAAGGTAATTTTCGTCTCATAATTAACGGTGAGACGATATTCCAAAAAAATATAAAATTATGGGATAAAATTTGACGACGTGATATAGTTTGTGACGTTTTCTGCAATTTTGCCAGATATATAATTAAAATATGAAGTTATTATCAGTATTTTATGATTTCACTGAATTTCGATTGAGCTTAATCTAATTTGTAATAATTTTAACTACGCTTATACTTTTCACAAAAAAAGTTCAAATTAAAGTTTGGCTCGATTTGTTAACCTTTGAGTTTAAAAATTGCTATTTTCAACCAAACTTCAATGGGTTTATAGCTTAGATCCGGATAACTCGAATAAATCTCAAACTATAAGCCCAAGTTAAGTGATTGTTTCTTATTGGACCCCAACATTAACTATTTACACCACATGCCTTTCAGTTTGTTTTGGGCTCATAAAGGCATAAATACGTAACTCAATAACATACGAGGCCCAATGAATGTTATTTTCCATGACTAGAGTCTAGCTGTAGATAATTACCACGTATCCATATTGTAAATTTGTAATGGTTTTGTAATTTTCACAAAGTTATTGCTGATACTAGAGATTCTCTTTTTTTTTTTTCTTTTTTGTTGTTGTTCATGGATTCCCTTTTGCACCAACAGGTGATTGGTCTAGTGGAAGGGACTAGTCACTACAAAGTAGCGGACACAGGTTCGAATCCCTGTTGGGAGAGGTTCCCACTTTATGTGCCTGACGCGCCTCGAAAGGGATTAAACCCTTGGGAAACCAAAAAAAAAAAATGAATTCCCTTTTGCTGTTTTTTTTTTTTTTGAGGAAGAATTCCCTTTTGATGTTTTTTTTTTTGAGGAAAGTGTGAAAATTTACCAAATAGAAGTTGATAACAGATTGTTAGTGAAAGTGGAAGAAGAAGTCAAGTTAATTTAATGATTGATATTTAAGTTTTTGTAATTAAGTTGTAACAGGTCAAAGTTTCGACATTGAAGATGATAAATGTGTAGCCATGGAGTATAATAGTTTTTTTATTTTAGAAACATGGAGTATAATAGTTATCTAACATGTGATTGGTTTAGTACAAGGGATTAGTCACTACTAAATAACAAATTTATGTTCGTATTTTTGTTGGGAGATGTTCCTATTTAATGTGTTCGATGCGCCTAAAAAAAATAAACTATTGGAAAATAATAAAAAAATGATATAGTATATTTGACAATATTTGATAGCCTATTAATTTTCCAGAGAACCTCAACATGAATCAAAATTTTCATCTTTTTCATCGAACTATCAAAAAGTTTTTATTTTTGGATCAGTGAAAACAAAATAAGGTATATCTTTGAAACTTTATATTTGCCTTGAATTTTGTTTTCTTAGTTCAGTAATTATTTTTATATTTTTTCTTAAGTTTTGGGAAACATTTTTGGAAACTTTTCGATCGAAAATAAAAATTTGATCAATGAACCTCATAATTAGATAGTATAACACGAAAGAACACATACAATCAATCACGAGTACATATTTTTATAATTCGTCTTGATGTGATATATCTTCTTTCATACGTTGTTCACACCAATTCTATAAAACCAATTTAATTAAAAGGAAAAAATTAAGATACTCAAAGTATAAATGCAAATTCCAAATTTATGCATCCATCCATGCCCCCAAATTAAAATTAAGATAAAGTGGTACACAACACACCTTTTACCAATGTACTATATTGATATGCTGGTATCTGATGCTACGACTAAATTAGTAAAAAGTCAAATTGCATATTCTTAACTAGTGTAAACCATTAATCCACACCTAAGGTCCATATTTCTTTTGGAAAAGGGAATAATATACATGTAAAGTTTTCATGTATGCTTATCTTAACCTCAAACCACAAAGATATTGTGGTAAGTTGGGCTTTTTTTTTCCAATGTCTTGTGTATTTGGAGAAAAAGTATCATATACTTCGTCGCTTTCATAATTTTTACTCCATTAACTACAAAACCCAATCAAACATTTTCATTTTTTAAATGACTTATCATGTTATAATATACACATTTGAGTTGTATTAAACCTTTATAATATTGATATATATAGTGACATATGATATTATCATGTTATTAGTGAAATATTTTAATTAAATTATTTATTATAATTTTTATAAATTTAATCGAGTTGACTGGTCAACTGTACGTACCAAGGGATAAAATAAAATGAGACGGTGGAAGTATATTTTTTCCGTGTAACGTTTTAATATCACGACTATTTATATATTAACTCACATAATTATTAGGTACTACTTCAAATATCTATTTAAATATGATGCTAGAATATGACGTGAAAATGGAGTAAATGATCCAGTTCGATACCTAAGGTCATCTAAGGCATGGGGAGATGGGTGGGAGGGTCATCTTTTTATTGGGGGGGGGGGGGGGGGTTTCAAGCCACTTGTCTCGACCCCATTCACTCGTTGCATGCGTCATTTCATTTTTTTTATTTAATTAAGAAATTAATAAAAATGCTTCTTTCTTTTTGAAAAAAAAACTTAATTTTAATTTGTCTTTAATTTTAAAAAATTAAATTTGATTTATTTAATAAAAATATAAGTTTAATTAAAATTTTAAAAATGTTTAATTAATAAAAATTTAACTTAAATATAAGAAACTTAACATTAATGTATTATTATGTGAAATTCAATAACGCTGTAAGAAATTTCAGACATGATTCGTTTAATTTAGAAATTTATAATTTGTCCATGAGAAGGAAATATTAAATAACATTATTATTTTAACCTTTATATTTTTTAACTTTAATTTAAAAGTTATTTTTAAAAGGTTTTAATTAATCACACAAAACGTATAAATATGGAATCTATAATTTTTGAACTTTAGTTTATTTTAATAATTAACATTTTACAATTTACGTGACGATTTAATTTAACAATTATACAAATATCGTAAGAGCTAAAGTTGATGCACCCGACCAAGTGAATATGACCAAGTCGATATCGATCTTGGCTGGATGCCACCTTCCAATCAATCAAATAATAGATTAATCAAATTAAAGACTAAAATACTAATGTACTAACAAAGTGGCACTTTTGTGGGTAGACACCTGTCACACACACACACGCACATCAATATATGAAATCCAATTAATCAATAAATTAAATATCTATCCCCGGAAGCAAGTGGTATATATGTATATAGTACACGTATTCATACATTGAACTTTGTACTCCAAACAAATTCTACTGCACATGTTTGTATTTCTGTAAGTCCCAAGTTTTTGTCAATACTTCTGAAAACTAACTTGATTTCTTAAAAATGTATTTTCTAATGCCCCATTTCATTCAAAATAGTATAATACTATAAATTGATAATATCTTTCTGGATAAAAGCTAATTACTACTTCATGTGTTCCTAAATTTTTACTACTACGGTCTACGGTTTATTTTGGATGTTCCAAAATAAGATTTTTTTTTTATAAATAAAATTATTTTTCTCAAAAATACTCTCTTGTTCGCATATATAAAGTAATGATTTGACACTGTTAATTTTCAATCATTACTTTTAATAGTATAAAAGTAAAAATATCCAAAAATTTCAATTTTCTAATACTTACCTAAAACTTCATAAATGTAAAAAATGAAATGAGTAAATAATAAGGAATGAATGAAGTTTTAAAATGCTATGGAATAAATTTTCATAACACATAGTAGAAAATATTTGTGTCGCTATATATATATATAGAGAGAGAGAGATATGTTAACATAAAATATTTTATATTTATATTTTTTGCGGATCTATATAAATACTTGTCAATGAATTATATGCAGTTTAAGCCTGGAAGAAAAATGTGCGGCTTGGTTGGTTTGATTCCGATAAAATCCCTTCAATGTTTAAGGCAAGTTAATCTGATGGCAATAAAAAAAAGTTGAGGAGAGAATGAAGTTAACACGTAGAATAATCAAATCAATCAAGGTATTCTTCAGCAATAATGTTATCCTAATTAGCACGTACAAGTACAATTGAAAATAGGCATATCATATTACTCCTTCCGTTTTTTTAATTGTCGCTTTGGATGATTGTACATGAATTACAAAATGTCATAAATAGTCACTTTTTGATATAAAAAATCCGAAATACCATATTAATTAAATAAACATAGCATTAATTAGTATTAATGACAAGTATTAGTAAGAAGAATAAAATTAATAAAATAATATTAATTTTACATTAAAATTCTAAAACGACAAATAAAATTGTAAACAAGAAAATATTGTCAATGCAACAAATTAAAAAAATGGAGAGAGTAATATCATTTTGGCAATAAAGAGCATACTTGTTCACTTTCACAATTTAGACGTTCATAAATGATTATTATATTATAATCCCAAATAAAATGTTCTTGTTTCTAAAATATCTTGTCACTTTAATTCTCAACCACTGGCACAAAAAAGGGAGTAGAAAAGGTTTTTTTTAAGGGCATGTGACGCGAGGGCAGCAGCAGCTATTTATATCCTCGACCATTTAAACCGGGAATTATAATAATAGAAATAAAATCAATGGTTCATTTCATCTGTCCCGTGAATCGTCACTCTTTTTGATAGTCACGTACAATTCTGCCGCAATCTTTTTAACTTTAATAATTGAACAAATTTTCTACCAAGAGAAAAAAAGAATGGAACAAAATCACAAATTCATAATGCGTCCAACATCCACTAATCTTCAAGTTGGCCATGAGCATAACTTCGTGTTATAATATATATATATATATATATATATATATATATATATATATATATATATATATATATATATATATTGTCGTATATTTTCAATAAGGGGATTGATTTATTTGGTCTAGTCTAATGAATATAAATTTCATCTAAAAAGCAACTCTAGAAATCCCAATTAAAATTTAAGGTATCAAATACTTACCGGGTAATCTAACTCATTGTCAAATAAAAATAGACAACAGACCCTAAAAAATCAAACGGACAAAACGTTCCATATATATTGATATTACATGTGTGTTATTCATGTGCGAACATATGCATTCAACAATCGATTTTTTTAGAATGAAAAAACCATTTTAACCATGTTCATTGATACATTAAGTACATGAATCAAAATTTTCATCGAGACCATAAAAAAAAAATTCTTTTCATTTTTGAATCAATGGAAACAAAAATTAGGTAATTTCGAAATCATTTTTTTTGCCATGGGACACTATTATTTTTCTTACTAGTAATATTTTTGTCCTTTTTTTTTAAAATATATCCGAAACATTTCTGAAAAGTTTTTAGTATTTAGCTAACCGAAACATGTTGGGGATTGAAGACAATCACAAGAAATTCGGTAGAAAATTTTATAGAAGTAGTGATGCTGCACTTATAAAATACTCTCTTCGGAGAAATGTAATTACAAGTTATTCTTGAACTTTGCTTATTCAAAATGCTAAAATGCAAAGTTATTTATAGGAGAAGTCCTATGTGAATCTGCCTGAGTTCATGAACTAGAAATAAATGACATACTCATCATCTAGGCATTAAATGAACCTAGTGAAAATACAATTCACGAACTTATGAATTAATTTACGTATGGGACTTTCTATGACTCTTTGAATTATTTGAGTAGATAAATGTAATTTATTATTACGAATTGTACTTCTAACACTCCTTTTTAATTTGCAATTTTGAGCATACCCTTTGTTTTCTGAAATTTGTCTGAAGTCACAACTTTGGGCAGAAAGTCAGGTTGATCATTTGTGCTGATGAAATCCAAGCACACTTCTCCTTTGCTTACCATATCTCAAACAAAATGACGACGCAACTCAATGCGTTTTGACCTTGCGTGAAATATATGATTTTTCGTCATAGCTATTGTAGACATATTGTCACAATAAACTATAGTAGGTTTCGTTTGAACTTGTAGTAAATCGGCTAGTAAGTAATCTTCTTAACCAAACAGCTTCACAAGTTGCATCTGTGGCTGCAATATATTCAGCTTCCGAGGATGATAACGCCACTGATTTTTGCTTCTTTGAACTCCAAGATATAACATTATAATACATAGCCTGAAGTACTCTTTCTATCTTCTATGAAGCCTGCCCAGTCGCTATCGGTAAACCCAACCAATTTGCTATCATTTTCCTTCATACTTGATGCCCAATTTCTTGCTACCTTTTAAATATCTAAGGACTCTCTTTTGGCCGCTGCGTAATGAAATTTACTTGGGTTATTCATAAACCTTGAGATCATGCTTACAACATGCACAAAGTTCGATCGTGTGTTCATAAGATAAATCAATGAACCAGCAAGACTCCTGAATAATTTTGAATCAACTTTGTTAGCTCCATCTTCTTGTTTTAATTTATCGTTTATGCTCATGGGGGTTGAAACTAGTTTGCAGTTTTCCATATGAAACTTTTTCAAAAGATCTTCTGTTCTGTGTACTTCTCTTGAGAGATGAAGATTTCACCATTGCTTTGCTTTACTTGAATTCCAAGGAAATACTTCATAACTCCCAAATCAGACATTTCAAATTCTTTCATCATACTTAGCTTGAAATCTTGGACTAACTTCATATTAGTTCCCATATAAATAAGATCATCTACATAGAAATAAACGATCAAGAAATCCCCACCTTCAATTTGATATAAAGAGATGGTTCATTTGGACTTCGATGAAATCCATTACTGCAAAAGTGATCGTCGATCTTACTACTCCAAGCCCTTGGAGCTTGTTTCAGCACGTAAAGTGCTTTCTTGAGGTAACACACTTTATTTTCTTTGTCTTTAACCCTAAATCCTTGGGGTTGTTGCACATACACTTCTTCATCAAGTTCGCCATTAAGAAATGTTGATTTGACATCAGTTGAAATATTTGAAGCTCTAATTGAGCCCTTCCCTCCCTCCCCCTCATCCTCCCATTCTCCCTCCCCTCCCATCATTGAAGATTATTTTTCTTTTTCCCCTCAAATTTTCCCTCCCCTTTCCTCTCACTATTAAAAATGCTTCAAGGCCATCTCCAACTACTCAATGGGAAGAGAAAGAAGAAAGGAGAAACTAGATTAAGGTGGATGGAGATGGCCAAAAAATAAAAATATGAAAACTTATTATTATTATTAAATTTTTAAAAATATAACTTTAAATAAACTTAACATTAATTTATTATTGTTTGAAATTTATTAGTTTTTAAAAATTTAACTTTAATTTATTTTAATTTAAAATATTATAATTTAATAAATTTAACATTAAAATATTTTAATTTATTATTATTATCATGTGATTGATTTGACGAAAAGAATTACGTGGAAGAAAATGACGAGTCATTGAGAATTGGCCAAGTACAACCTGGAATTGGGACCCGATAAGGACCACGAAGTTACGCTGCGGCCGCATCTAATGATATTTGTTGGTGTACTTTATTTTTTTCGAGAGAAATTTGTTGGTGTACTATATATATATATATATCATATCATTATGGTGGCAGTCTTATTGTCATAAAGAAAGAAAAAGAGATTTCGTATCAGAAGTGGAGCCCACAAATATCTTCCCACTTCCACCAGCTGTCGTCCCTACACCATGCCATATTGCCATGCCATGCCTCTTTATGTCAACTCCAAATCATCAAAGTTTTGACATTACTAACTAATTTGTTCAACTAATTCCTAGTTTGAAGAAATTAAAATTATAAGTTTAAATGTTATTAAAACCTTCCTCAAGTTTATATAATATTTTTACCCAAGTAAATTTTTTTTTTTGATAATTCAGGTGTACAAGCTTACACTGAACTAATTCTGGATCCTCAGAAGCCTTACCCTATAATCCTGAAGGATGTAAATCGCAACTGCTGTACACTCTGCGCACAAATGGGTCTTCACCACAAATTACCCTTAGATATACCCATAGAAATGCTTCCATCCAAGTTTTAAATGGGATTCGAACCCCCACCCTCGCCGCTGGAGCAAGCCTTATGAATTGTTGGTCAACCAGTTGGAGATAACATAGATAAAGTTCAAGCAACTTTAGTATATATATTAAGGAGGTGTTCCAAATGTTTAAGCTTTTATTTAATCTAGAAAAATTTTAAATCATAGTTGATAATATAAAGTGGGATGTGTTTGCATTTTAAGAGGAAAAGTGTTTTATTGGATTGTGTTTGCAAATTAAGAGGAGAAAAAGACCATTAAAAGCTAAAAGTAAGTCACCCCTTTGCTGATTCTGTTTCCCTGTCCTTTTTAACTTTTTTGAAGAGAATCTGATGGAGAAGTTGAAATCTAAAATACACATTTAAATACTTTTAAATAAAAGAAAGCAAAAAACTAATTTTATAAGCTTTTGAAAACACCACGTAACATTCTAGATCGCGCAATGTGCAACCTTAGAAATTGTGCTGAAGATAAACGGGCAATATGTATCAACTTTCCCTTAATTTTGGTCGTTCAACAAACTCACTGCTGACCTTTAAATTTTTGGCAACGACCTCATTTCTAGTGCACCCTTACTAATAATTGGACTTTGACTTGTGACAAAGTAAATTAATGAAAACGTGTAATGATTAATTAACTTTATTAACTATTAAATTAACCTCTAGATGCAAAAACAAATTATTATACATAATGACGTGGGAATGAAACACAAAGCTTCCAAACACGTTTTCATAATGGAATCCTTATTATTATGGGAATACTGAGAAAAAAAAAAAAATCGCTTCCAAAAGAACATAGCATCTCCTAAAATCATGAGGTCTTCATTATCTCTATTATAAGTATAATACCCCCAAAGGTATACATTAAGATAACGTATGCCTAAAACTCTACTTTCAAGTTGTGTACATACGCTGACTTAAGTATCGGATGAGACTAAGCCGAAATTCCTCTAATTTAGTCTATATTTTTTTTTGGAGGATACGTACATGTTATTCATTTCACAAATGGAATTGATCGGATCCTGCATGAACATGATCCACGTATTTTCACCCGCATCACACACACACACACACACACATATATATATATATATATATATATATATATATATATATATATATATATATATATATATATTGGAACCCTTCTTTTCAAGAATGATTTTTTTTTTTATAATATGTTTACTTTAATAAATTAAAAAATATTAAATTTTGATTTTTTCGACTCAATTTCGATCGATAATTGCTTCTTTAAGCTGTACTCTTAGTTCATACGAAATCAAACTTTATTTCGACTCAATTTCGATCGATAATTGCTTCTTTAAGCTGTACTCTTAGTTCATACGAAATCAAACTTTAAAATCTTCATGTAATGTATTTGAGTTCGACTTCATAAGTAAATAATTGACTAAATATACATAAAACTATCAAGTTATTCGTGTAAGTTTATTATTAATTTATTATAAACTTCATAAGTGGTCATTTCATCTTCCCACTTGCCAATGATTTTAATTCTTTAATTCCCACTAACTCATTATCTTGCCCCACTAAATTGAGCATTATGTGAGTCATAAAGCAGAAGACTCTACACCTTCTTAGTGTCTTTGATGGCAATACACTATATATAGGTGAGCCATGTATAAGGTCCCTACACTCAACATTCTTCACAAAAATACACCATCTAAAGGAGGTTGCTAGAGTGTAGAAGAATCTTATACGCACCCGGATTTCCTCAAAACATCAATGGCTGGAGGTATGACGATTCATTCCGCATTTAGTTTTCATATATGCTATCTAGTTTAAGTATATATGTATGTTCAAATATCATTGTGATATTTTATAAAGTCTAACAATTCGATCAAGCATTCGACTTAAATAAAACATCTTTAAACTATGTTTTTTTTTTTAAATATCAAATTTAAACACCATACAAACTTGATAAAAGAATCAAAGAAAACTGGACAATATGTTATTCGACTCGATTCAATTTACATTTCTTATCCTGCATAATAACATCTATGCATGAAAAAAAAATACATATAATTCATTAAATATTAAACAAATTACACGCACAAGAAAAAAATTTGGAGCCCCTCGATTACTGGAGACCTAGACGAACGCCTAAGGGTGTGTGTGGATGGGTTTTGGCCCGGTCTCGCGGGTCTCGCGAGACCGAGCCAAAACCCTTACAAATGAGTTTTCGTCAAACCCATAAAACCACCAAAAATCTATTCAAAAACTCACATTCAAACTCTTCAAACCTATAAAACATTGATTTGACACCTACCACCTATTTTTCTCCCCAAATCTCACTAAAAAAAACATTGATTTGACACCTATCACCTACTTTTTCCCCTAAACCCCAACATCCAAACTCAATCCAAGTGGGGTTTCAACTTATTCAAACCACAAAATCCAAGAGTCAGAACCCATCCAAATGAAGTCTCAAAGGTTTCGTCGAAACCACCCAAACCAATTTTTTTAAACCGAGACTCACGAAACCGAGCCAAAACCCATCCACATAGACCCTAAGTTTCCTAGACTTGGAACCGAGACTACGGATTCATGTTTTTATAAAATAAATGCATCAATATTTCATCTCTAACCTAACTAGTAAAAACCGAACCCAATTACAAACTTACAAATCTTTCTTTTTAAGAAGATCAAAACAACTACGATCAATATTTAACCCTCTAGTTGGCCGGTTTGAGTTGAGTCAATCAGTTGGGACAGGACACGTACCCCTATCTTATTTAGTTAATCTGTTTTTTTTTCTTTTTAATTTTATAATATTAATGTTTGTTATCTTAACTTGCTAAGCTGTGGTGTCGCCAGCTCGTAATTAGGAAAGGAGATTTGCTCCGTGCCTAACAAAAAGGTTGGGTTACCGTACAATATTTGTTTTAATATAATTCATTTCTTATATAGAGTATTATATTACCCGACAATCTAACTTTAATTGCGGTTTTGTTACACCAATAATCATGATTATGATTTTTTAAAGCTAAAACCTAGGAAATCATGTCTATATATTTAATACATCCATACACCATCGTGCATACTGTTGGTTTGTTCAGTTTAGGTACACGTAGATAAAAGGTGAACAACAACTCGGTTATTTATATGAATTACCAATTTTTTTTTATAAAGATATTCAGTTCAAACATCTATATAATGACCTTTGATATTTCTATAAAATAAAAGAAGAAGTCAAAGAAAATTATTTGTTTCTAAAACTTTAAAATATATATATTGTGAATATGATCTGATATAGTCCATAATTCTTTTGTTAAACTTTTCATTATTCATATTATAATTATGTTAAATTATAATTGGACTAGTTTAAGAATGGTGTTTGATTATGTTCATATAAATGCGATCGTAGTACATGATATTTTTTTATATTTATCTTTTGAATGATTTATCATGTTGAATTTCTTATAATTATATTTATAATATTTTAAATATTAACTTACGTAATTTAGGATCTTAGCACCCGTAAAGTATATATCTTTTTTTTTTTTTTTTGTTTTCCAAAGGTTTAATCTCTTTCGAGGCGTGTTTGACACATTAAGTGTGTACCTCTCCCAACAGGGATTCGAACATGAGTCTGCTACTTTGTAGTGACTAGTCCCTTCCACTAGACCAATCACCTGTTGGTACCCGAAAAGTATATATCATGTACAAACGATTTCGGCCTATTTGAAGCTTCCTTTGGGATCGATGGGAAGGCATCGTTTTATGTAATATTATTAGATTAAATTATCTACATATAAAATATTTTATTTTATTTATTGATTAACCATAATAAGGTATATAAAATTATCGAACCAAGAAAGTATGACATATTTTTTTTTGGGTTTCTTCCAAGAGTTTAATCTATTTCAAGATGCGTCAGATATATTATATGGAAACCTCTTTCAATAGGGATTAGAACTCGGATCGCCACTTTAAAGATAGTAATATTCCACTAGACTAATCATACGTTGGTGAAAGTATGACATATGAACACTTTTACATTCAAGTAGTGTTTACGCATGGACCAAACATATCATTCATGACTAAATTAGGGGATAAATATGTACATTGGCTATATAATTGGTAGTTAACATGCACGGTTAAATTTAGGGTGTAAATGAGCATAGCAAAGCAAAGTTGAATGACATATTGTTCAAACTTAGAAATTGTATTTGAGTTTGATTTGATTATTAAATGAGCCAAGCTAAAAGAGCATTTAACGAACGGAATTGAATCATATTTTACAAATTTTAGCTTATTGAGTCGAGCTTTAAAAGTTATAAAAAAAAAAAAAAATGTTCTAACCTTTTTGATTTATATGACGAAGTGAGGTCCAACGAACTTTATCGAACGAGAGCTCAAGTCAAGTAAAGTTTAAATTGATTTGATTTTTATAGTCCTATATATGCATGGTGCAGTGTATCAATATAAATATATATTATTTCCTAAAATTAGGAATAGTGATACTTGAAGATACTTATATGTTATATCCAATGTATGCGACACAATATCCAATTCGATTGCACATATAAAATGTCGCATGCATGGAATAATATCTCCTCCAAAAACTTCAAATTAAATAGATGTCCTGAATACCATTAATTAATATTTGATATCCTTACATTACCTTTTAAATTTTAACCAGCCATTATAATTATGTACTTGAATTATTGCAAACTCTTTAGTTTTATTTTTAATAATAAAAATATAAGAAAAAATAATATCTTCTTCTACACATAAAACTGATTTTTTTGTTATCACGAATATTCTAATTTTGATTAAATAAATATAAAAAATTAATGTATATAAATATATCATCCTTGAATCATACGCTAAAGCGATTAATTATCGTTACAATAATCTTATCATTTCATTTCATTCAAATATCCATATCGTGCGTATATCATATAGGGAAAAGAAAAATTAAAAATGTATTTTTGACCCTTTAATAAACACCCAATCGTGATTTTGTAACCTTCTTTCCATTGCGAACAGAGTTGGTCATTTATGTCTTTAATGACTGTAATGGTATTCCTATGTCGCCAAATCTGCAAAAACATATTTTCAGTTCTTTTCACTTTTACTAGGATGCGTTTGCTGGAAACTGGAAAGTGTTTTCTCCGAGCAATTTCTGGAGATTTACACATAATGGCTCATTGCTCCAAAAAATATTGATAATATATACTTCACCTGCAGCTCGGACAACGCAAGGTAGTTCCGACCGACCCAATTATGTTCGATCGAGAGATGCGACAACGTTCCAGAAGCAATACTTCGATTGTTGCTCCTCCATTGTTCCTTTGCTTGTCAAACTTCGAATATATATTTGTAATGCCATCTGCAAAGTATATAACGACATGGAATGGATGACCGTAAACATCTCGATCCACCCGGGCTCTAGGTTCTATTTTCGGATATATCAATTATATTTGAATGTTTTGATATATAAAAGTTCACATTTGCTTCTAACTATCAAACAAAGAATTCATTGTATTATTTTATTTAAATTTTATTAGACAATTTTAGGATAATACATTAAATCAAATAAATAATTAGTTATATCAACATACAATGCAACTAAAATGATCGAAAATCACATTTCCAGAATATATAATGTCAATTTTCTCTTTTTTCCCTTAATGGGAAATGGAAAATCTATAATCTAATTAAATACAAACTACTATATATAAAAATAAATATTAGCTTCAGGGGAAAAAGAAAAAAAAATCATCATCTAATAATCCCATTATTATTATCATTGACCCCTTCTCAAATCGACGACCACAACACTGACATTATCCGTGCTGTGACGCGCCAAGGCCAATTTGGTCAACAAAATCGCCGCGTCGGAGCAAGCCCTGTCGGAGCTCTCCCCCGCCTCCGTGACGTTGACATCACTCCCGGGGGACCTAGGCGGAGACGGCGGTCTCCTCGACTGAAGACACATACGCGCCACCCCACAAGCAGTTTCATTCGACACCACATCCCATAGTCCATCACTCGCCAAAATCAAACATTCATCCTCCACCGCCCGATCCGTTATCGTCACCTCCGGCTCCGGTATAACGTACGGCTTCAAATAATTATCACCTGAAAAAAATAGTTCAATAAAATATTAGATCATGAAATTTGAAAAACTATCTGACCATTTTTCTTTTTTAATTTTCAATTTTAATTTAACTCACCAATCGCACGAGACATGGCTAGGACTCCAAGGACTCTCGGACCATCCCAAAATATGACCCGACCACCCGCATCTTGAATCCGGTTCAGCTCATCCGGGCGGTCCGGTTTATGATCTACAGAAAGGGGGATTGCGACGCCGTTTCGGCAAAGAACAGCGCGTGAATCACCACAATTGGAGACGACGATTTTCTCTGGAGTTACTACAGCCACGACGGCGGTGGATCCTACGGCGTCGCAGTGTGGGGTCTGCAACTCGCACCGGCAAGAGGAGCTGGCAGCGCCACCATTTGCGCCGCGAGGCCAATCCGTTACTTCCTTATCCATTTTGTAGAAACTTTGATTCATAGTATGCTCCCATGATAATTCTCCGGTACCATACTCGGCTCTCACGATTTCATGCATCCTGTCCTTGCACTTTGTAGCCACCTACAAAATTTTCGATCAAACATCCGTTAAATAACGTCTAGATACTAGATCAAAGATTTAAATCTTAACTTCTTTCAATAATTTTTAGAAAACATCATAGTTTTGATGCTATTGCTTACATGTGAGCAACCATGGCCGTCGTAAACGCCGAAAAAGTGCAACCCGGACGGAGAATCGCAAAACGAAGGGTGAATAGCAACGGAATCTTCCATGTCTCTTCTCCTTCCACAAACAGAGGTCATCCCGAATTTCGGACGCTCGGTCGGAACCACATCATTAGACGTAGTTGCCGATAAATCAAACGTCGTCGTTTTAGACCCTTCCTCCTCCTCCTCCGGTAGGGTAGTCAGAACATTTCCCTCAACTCCATACGATCTGGGCGGGGGCGAAACAGGGTCCACCACCGTCTCAATCCTATGCCGCTTCTTCTTGGGTAGCGGCGGCGGCGCCACCGCCGAGTCATTAGGAACGAAATTGAACTGGTGAATTTCCATTCGCCTCCTCCTCGCCGATTTCGAACTCGGCTCAACAGGAGTACTCGTCTCTGTTTCACCCATGTTAACACCATAACACATACCAGCCATAGTTTCTTCTTGGACTTTGTTTAATTAATTAATTAATCTCAGTATGTAAGAAAAGAAGATATTATATGAAATCTCAAATCCAGAGCAAAGTTATATGAAATCTGAAGAGAGGACCCAGAAAAATGAAGCACATTATAGTAGTTGATTGGGGGATTAGGGCAGCTGCCCGTCACCGTCTTGGGCAAGAAAGGGAAATGTATCCGACATACACAGTTGGTGTGACGTAGAAACGCTGAATGCGAGACTGGTGATCTGGGCCGTTTATTTGAAGTATCTTTGATCGATCAGTTCACCTAAGGTTAACACGTGTTGTGAGAAATTATTATTGTAGAGTACGTGGACCAATTAGAGGGAAACACGAAATGGTGAAAACTGGAGGCCTTACTTTACTGACACGCATGTGGTCTTGTGTGTCGGACCCCCCTTTGCCTGTTATTCGCTTTTTGATATTTATTTTTTATTTTAAGTTTATTTTTTTTAATATTATTAAAGGTGGGTATTTAGTTTGGGGAAATTTAAATATGCCTTTATACGAGGATTGTCAACACGTGGCAGGATCGTGGAATACGAGATTCGTGTTTGGTATGATGTATCACCTCACTTGAAGCGCGTGTACTTTCACAAGATAACAGGTAAATAGAATATATTAAAAAAAAAATCTATCTCACAACGACTATATTAAAATTGTTTTAGATTAGACACAAATTTTATATTAAATTTCATTCGATTATATGTTTCAGTCAGCTAAATATTGTAATCTTTTGGGAGTTTTCTGGAAACAATAGGAAAAATTATAAAAAAAATTAAAGCAAATAAAATAGTTTCATAATTATATCTAATTCTCGTTTCCATTGTTTGAAGGACGGAAACTGTTCGATATTTTTTTTCAGGAAAACTATGAAAATTTCAATCCATGAATGTAGTTTAATGTGTTATTTGTTTGGCCAAATCAATAATAGAAGTGTCAACCATATATAAGATTTTAATTACTACTTTCATCTTACGTACATTCCTTTCAATTAACTTTTCAAATATTGTACCTATGATATTTTTTTTTATCGAGATTGAAATTGAGTAAATAGGATTCGAAGTTCAATAAACAAAACTTGAACAAGCTTTCATCTCATATCTCGTGCAATGTTGGAGTAATTTGTTAATTTTACTATAGTTTATTAATTTTAGCTTATTGAAATGGATCTAGAATACCTGTATGTTGAAATTTGCAAAAAAAAAAAAAAAAAAAAAAGAAAAAGAAAATGACATCTAGTCGGGGTGGAACCTCCTCTGATGCTTAAGACAACAAGAATATTGGAACTTTAGGTGCACTAAAATATTTAGGTTATGAATTTGTGTTTTAGGGTTAGTAGGCCATATCTTGGGGACATTTATACTAGATTTATGAAGATTCAAAAGGGTTAATAATATCCCTGATTTTGGGGGTTTCGTTTACATGCAAGGGGAAGTTTCCAAAACTATGCTCACGTTTCTCAAAAAGGTGGGAATGGGCGAATTCGAAGGATTTTTCCAGTTTGGATAGATGTTTGGCACCTAGGGGCTCAAATATAGCGTGTCCCTGACTCCACGCTTAGGGTGGATTCATAATCGGAAGGCCGGACTATTCTCTTAGTACAATCATACTCCGACCGAGTCTGAACGGGGTCGCCGGTGGCCCATTTATTATTCCTTGATAAGTAATTTTTCCCACAAAAGTGAAATTTAATATACTAGTATAGGATTTTCAAATATATGTAAACAACCAATATAAAAAATAGATCAATTATCGATTTCTTTTTGTTTTATATATATACTCCTTTGTCCCAAATTTTTTATTCCCTTTTTTTTCGGAATGTTCCAAAAAAAGACATTGTTTTCTAAAATTGAATTATATTTCAAAAACTATCTTATACAATGTAATGATTTGAAACTGTTCATAGGGGTATAAACCAGTCGAGTAGTTTCAAACGACACACTATTTAAACTCATTTTGAATTCTATAATGACCTTGAAATTGTGTTTGAATTTGATTTGATTGTAATAACGAGCTCGAGCCATACATCGAGTAGCTTTATATTTTTATAGTTGTTATGTAAATTTTTAAGTTATCGAGTCAATCTCGAGTTACTTGATTAGTACAAGATTTCGAGTTTAAACGAACTTTTAACAAATAAGTTCAAGCTGATTATCAAATAACTTGAATGGAATTGACTTAAATAAAATTGTTCCTTCTCAATACCTAGACTACTAAAAGAGTTAGGTTCAATTTCTCAATTTTCAGAGAAACTCTATTTTCTCATAAGAGAGTGAGTTAGACGCAGATGATTTGCAAGTGGGAAAGGGTGATGGGCATTGTAAAGCTGGTAAACGAAATAAAAGACGTCTACGTAAGGCAGGGAGATTGGGACACGTATGGGACCACATGTCAAACTCGATTTTGACGATTAAAAGAATATCTGAACTGTGTTCCACTGCTACCCCTTGGACACGTGTCCTCTTCTTACGTGGATCCGAAGCTGCATTCTCTTCCGCGGGGACTTCTCTTCTTTGCCGTCCATCCCATTCCCAGCACACCTCTTTTATTTATGTACCATTTTTTTTCCTCTTTATGTTGGTCTATGTAGTTTTAGGAAAAAATATTCATTTCAACCAAGTGGTGCATGACCTTTCGAAAATATATTACTCCCTCCATTCCCTTTTACATGTCGTTTAAGGTTGATTTACAGGGATTAATAAATCATTTAATGCTCTGGATTTTAGAAAAATTAAAGGGTAGTTGGACAAAATTACCCTTGAGAAAAATGAGTAAGTATTTCGAGAGATATTAAATATATTTAGAATTGAAGAAGGGCAAAAGTATCAAACTAGCATTTAAGTCTATCTTGGAATTCTAAAGTGACATGCATTGTGAAATTTTTCTCTCTCTAAAGTGACATGTTAAAGGGAATGGAGGGAGTACTATTTAATATGGACTTATTTTGTAGAATTATATTTCAAGATCTAATCTTGTCATTTTCCGTCAAAGAAAAACAAATTATTAATATGTTACAAACTTACTTAAATTATATGCAATTGCTGCGTGAAATTATTTTCTTTAAATTAAAAATAGACGTTTTCGTAAATATTCATTAAATTTATTGTATAGTTTGTTTAACTTTATTATTGTTATATATAGAATTCATAAGCTTAGAATTTAAGAGGCCACATCATGACGAAAGAGCACACGAAATAGTCATTTTCATAAATATAATATGATTCATATGTTGTCATTACTGCTCCATTCAAAAGAAACGGTAGGGAAATTAGGAGATATTGGGCCTGTTGGCCCATATTAAGGATTGCAACCTGACTCTTGGACTCAATCTAAAACTGGAATGAGAATCCTAGCGGCCTAGCCCAATTATCTGAACTAAGAAAGTACTTGAACAATGACTTCTTCTCTACTTCTTGGAATTGAAAATATAAATTAAAAAAGGGAAAATTGCATTTTGCCCCCCGTCCTTTAGACCTTTTTGCACTTTCTCACCTATCCTTTCAAAATTCTCAGTTACCCACCCCACCTTTTTAAGTAGTTGCAGATTCCCCCTTAAAGCAATTGGAGGTGGTATTTCTGCCCAGATTTTGTCATTTGTCGGTCACATGCAACTTTCCAACGGGTAAAATCATTTTTTCAATCGCATATTTATTAACTTATCTCCTCCAATTTTTTCTTCCCTGTTAGTTTACATATGAGGAAAATAAACAGCATTTTGGGGATCAAAATCAAACCAAATTACTCATTATTCAACTCGAGATTGTTTGAGCTCATTCCGTTATACATTTCAAATTATTTTTTGTTCGATAATTTTTTAAATTTGGTTCGACCTATAAATTACAAAAGTGACAAAAAAAATATGTAAATATATCAAGATACTCAAACTCAATTCATGTTCGACTCCATGAAGCCTCGTTTGAGCTATATTATTTTAATAATCAAATCAAACTCAAACAAAATTTCTACCACGCCTAGAAAAATAAAATCAAATTGACCAGCTAGCATTAGTGAATCTTTCAACTATTTTCAAAACTTCATTACTCAAAATCAAAGAACAACAATGGAATAGCTAGACCCAAATAAAGATTAAAGATACGTCACATATTTTTTACAAGTCAATACACTATCATCACAAGTTCACAACTCTTTTTAATACTCTAGAAGTGTAATTTTTCGCATTCAAATTTTGCAATTTATTCTGATAACTAAACTCATACCTCCTCTTGAGCATATGTTCCATAAAATAAATTGACCCTCAAGCAATTTCGGGAAGAGAGGATTGTCCGATTAAAACTGCATAATTTACCCAAAATTGAACATATTAAGTGTATCTCCTCCCTGCAAAAGTTCGATCCACGATGTTCTCTTTGTCAATCGATTTGCAGACATTTGAGCTTTGTCGTCAATTTGCTGTTTATTTTCCTCATATGTAAACTAACAGGGTAGAAAAAATTGGAGGAGATAAATTAACAAATGTGCGATTGAAAAGATGATTTTACCCTTTGGAAAGTTGCATGTGACCGGCACATGACAAAATCTGGGCAGAAATACCACCTCCAATTGCTTCAGGGGGGAATCTGCAACTACTTAAAAAGGTGGGGTGGGTAACTGCGAATTTTGTAAGGATAGGTGGGAAAGTGCAAAAAGGTCTAAAGGACGGGGGGCAAAGTGCGATTTTCCCATTAAAAAATAATAACAAACCATTGGAATTAGTCGGGTTAATGCAGATCATTCTCTCAGATCCAAACATGTGCAAATCTTTTATCTATTTCACTTCAACTTTACTCTAGGGGTGGGCGTTTGGGTCGGGTATTTTGGGACCCGTCCCGACCCGTTTGGGTATTTCCCGTTTGGGACAAAAAAAACGGGTATTTTGACATTCGGGTTCGGGTACCCGAACCCGAAATATATTTTCGGGTAGGGTATTGGGTATTAATTTCACACCCGTTCGGGTATTTAAAAAAAAATTTTTTTTGACCCAATTAAATAATTGACAGCCCAATATTTATTTTAACAATTAGTTGGGCTAGAAAAGGAAAAAGAACCTAAACTGCCTATTCACAATTTCACACTCTCCCCTATTCAGCTATTCACACTCTCGTAGCAATCAAATATTACATAAAAATAAGTGATGAGGTATGAAGTAGAAGCTGGGACAATGATCATAACTAATGCTTGGGCAATTGGAAGAGATCCCCTTTTCGTATTTTATTATTCTCCTATAAATTAGTTAGGAAATCTAATTTGAAACTATATATTATAAATTAGTTAGGAAATCTAATTTGAAACTATGCGATTGTGATATTTAATATTTTGATGCTTTGAGACTTCGAGTTTGATTTGATTGTAATTTACTGAATACTTGAATCTTGAAGGCTTGAGACATTTGTATTGTTTTGTTTTGAAGTTATTGTGTACAATTTATGTTTGAATTCATTTATTTACAATTTTATGTACATATATGTTGAAAAAAATTTCTTGAAAAAAAAAAGTGTGAAATTTCGGGTACCCAATACCCAATACCCGAAATACCCGAAAATTTCGGGTACCCGAACTTCGGGTACCCGCCAAATTGGGTAGGGTTTCGGGTATGAAAATTCACTACCCGCCAAGTCGGGTACCCGACCCGAAATACCCAATACCCGAAATACCCTACCCGCGCCCACCCCTACTTTACTCTTATCTGGTTCTTGAATATAAATGAGTAAAATTATGAGAAACATGAAAATAAGCAGAAAATGAAACTAAATTTTCTTCATCATGTGATGCATGGAATCCATTTTCCTTGAAATTTAAATTTAAGAACCAAACATAGTGTAGATCAACTGAAAATAACAAAAAGAATGATCCAAAGAAGAGTAAGCTAATCGAATTTCAATCTCGATTTCGACTCATGAACCCTGTTATAACATTGTGCTGAAAGACAATGGAAGTATAAAAGGACAAAGATTCATTCATTAATTGAAGTTGATGTTTTCCATGGGAAATGCGTTGACGGTCATTCCTCCATCAACAGCAACAATCTGGCCAGTAATGTACGATGCAGCGGGAAGACACAGGAAAGCTACCAATGATGAAACTTCTTGTGGTTCTCCAGGACGCTTAAGAGGAGTTCTTGATATTACACTGTCCAAAAACTCTTTGTTTTCAAGCAACTGCAAACACAAGTCGCAAGAGTTAACAACACAAAATTGGTATCTAAGAGTGCAAGAAGAACCGGTCACACTGTTTCGAGGGTCAGACGGAATTTAAAACCAGGACACGTCATACAAAAAAGCATATATCGTATAAAACTTACCTTTTCCATTGATCTTCATAGACTAAGTTTTCTAATATATCGCTCTTTATTGACAAAATGATCAACTCACTTGATCTTTATGTGAGATGGTGGATAGTAAATATGTTTTTATTTATTTTTGTTTGAGTGAAATGCAAAAATACCTCCATGCTTTTCCTAATTAGTAAAAAAGCCCCTATGCCATTTTTATTAAAAAAAAAAAAAAACTCCATGTGATATTTTTCATTAGCAAAAAGACCCTCCCATGCTGAAATACATATTTTGGAGGAAAAATGACAATTATACCCTCACCATAAAATGTAAAAACACCCCTATTAAACTAAAAAATTATCGATAATCTTCCTATTAACTTTGAAAATTGACAATAATCCCCGTATATTTAAATAATTGACAATAACCTCAATAATAAAATTTTGGGATCCTTTCAGCATCAGGGTTCTAGTCAAGTACCTAACTTGCCTAGTGCTACTGCTAGGACTGGCAATTTGTCTGTGTTATAAACAAAAAAAGAAACATAAATGTGTGCTAGCTCATGAAATCCAGAGTAATAAGATCACTTAGATTAAATAGTTCGAAATGGTGCAATATTTGCTTCATGATGATTCTTTTAATAACACGAACCCTTTTTTTATAACACGAAACAGTTTGTGTAGCATGAATTAGACAAAAAAACAAAAAAAACTACAATACGGACTACAAGTAAAACCTGTCAAAGTTTATTAGTGGGGTGTCGATCTTAGTCACTCAAACGTGCAAAATATATATATATATATATATATATATATATATATATATATATATATATATATATATATATATATATATATATATTTCACTTTTAGAAATGCAAGAAAAAGATAACTTACAGGTTTCACTAGAGAGGTTCTGATATACCACGGGGCAACAGAGTTGACCCGAATGTTATCTTTTGCCCACTCACAAGCCAAATTTTTTGTAAGTTGATTCATTGCTCCTGTGAATACCGAACTTAATTAGAGAGTCCATAACAATTATCTATTTCATATATCTCACTAGTTTGGAAATTATGTGGTTTAAGAAAAACAGATTACCTTTAGTTGCGCCATAAATAGATCCAGAGAATACGTGAACGAGACCAGCAACAGAGGAAATGAACACAATACTGCCGGAGCCAGAGGCTTTTAGAAGAGGATGAGCAAGTTGACATATATGATAAGACGACTCTAAGTTTGTAGCCATGATTTTAGAATATTCTTCAGCAGTGTAATCGACTGTCGGCTTCCTGATGTTTGTCCCAACATTATTTATCTACGGAAATAAATACTCAACTAGGTCAGTCTCACGTCTTTACCAAGTGTCCTAAAGAATTTTGCTTTTCCATATTGGAAAAAATAGTTTACAATTTTAGAGTCCGAAGTTGATTGAGAAAGTTTAGGGAAAGTAAACTAAATTCAAGATAGAGAATTTGTTTTTATAATTACATTGCCTACTGAGATTTTCTGAACAATTACTAAAATTGAGAAACCAATCAGCAGATATGAGATAAAACATGCTAACTACTTTGCAATGGTAAAGACAAATTGTTGAAATTCCACAATTTGATATTTTGTTATGAAATCAACACTCAAGATACCGACTAAAATTTCTGATAAAACTAGAAGTTCAATTTGGTCTTCAAAAAAGAATTCATGAGAAATGGTTATGATATGCCCTTCTCAACTATCAAATGCGACACGGTGTGTATTACAAACAATTTCAGTATTTCACATCTATTATGAGTCAATATCATTTACTCAATCAAGCAATCTAACTCCATAGTGTAATACCATACATCCAATTTCATCATGTGAATCACCAAGTATATGCTCACATCTATGCCAATCACATATATATAGGTGCGAATTAACTATCGGAAGACAATAACCAAGACACAAATAGGAAGTTCGAATAATATTAAACTTTGAATGAGGTGAAAAAAAATATATCCAACACAGAAGAAATAATTTATTTACCAACCCTTACAAGAATGTAAAAGTTTTTGAGAAACTCACAAGAATGTTAAGCTTGCCATTGAAAACAGAGGACACCTTTTCCATTAGCTGCATTCTTTGTTCTCTAATTGAAGCATCACACACAGAACCACTAACTTTATACCCTTTAGAATTCCATTCCTGCAATTGCTGATTAAGCTCCTCTTCATTCCTTGAACATGTGTAAATAGTTGCACCCATTTCAGCCAATTCTTCTACTGTAGCATGCCTGATTAATTAAAAATAAATCAGGTAACCACCGCAACATAATCACCCAAACCCTCTTGAAAATATTCTGATGTAATAAAAGTAATGAAGTACTTCACTGTTACTTAAAAAAAAAAAAACTTATCAATCCTCCCTAGTTGAGGGAAGAAATTATTGAATAAATTCAATTGAAAAACCCATTAAACATTAAATGATTGAAACAATACATTTTTCAAAAAATTACATGAGTTCACAACAGCCCACAATAAAGAAGAAGTAATGGAATTAAAAATAAATGAAAAAAAGAGTAGTACCCGATGCCACGAGTACCACCGGTGACGAGGGCGGTCATGCCGGAAAGGGACCATCTCGAATTGCTACTAGCTGCCATTGAAGAATTTGATTGGATTTTCGAGCTCTATTTTTCACACACTCACACACATGAAAGTGATGACAGTATTTAGCCTTGAAATTGCCCTTTTGAAGCGGTTGAAATTGGATTACACTTCAAATGTGATATCAGCTGGCCCATAAAATTCACACCAAATCTTTGTGGGAAAATTGCATTTTAGCCTCACTGAATTTAACTCTCGACATTTCTTACCTTGCATCTTATAAATTCACACTTTTGGTCCCGATCTGATCTACCTTCGATTATAACTCATATAAAAATGCAATTTTATAAAGTGTGAGATAAAAATATATTAAATATTTGAAAAATTAAGATGAAAATTCATAAAATATGATTTCAATAAATTGAGGATCTAATTCTATATTGTATATATGAGTAAAATAAAATATACCCGATATTTCACTAGCTAGGGATGCAAATAGAGAACTGACTGACTACTGAGTACCTATGTAAATATAGTTATTAATTCTAATAATTTATTTTATAAATTTTGTATAAAATATTTATAGGATATAGTAGTTATTAATTCTAATAATTTATTGTATAAATTTTGAATAAAATAATATATCACATAAATATGTTTGATTTACATTGAGTTTACAACTGTACTTGAATTAAATAATGTTATAAGAACGAACACCGATCATGAGTCGAACTCTAATAAATTAACATAATTAAGAATATATTTTAATTTTAGCGATTTGAAATCCAAGATTTAAATTGAGAAATATGATGCGATAATATAATATCATTTATGTTAAATATGTACTTAACAAACCAAAATTAATCAATTTCTTTGGAGTTCAAGTCGAATTTTAAATATGCTTTGATTTTTTTTGTTTTTTTATTTCTTTTGTCGCGTACTATTAATTTGTCTTAAAACCTATATGAAGCAAAAAACTCAAGATCAACTTAATTACCTTAACAGTTAATACAATAAAATGTAACAATTTCTCTATATGATTAAATCGCTCTTTTGATCTCACTAATATTTGATATTTGTCTTATTCAATATCATGGGCTGTAATAAAGGCCCAATATTACATGTTATTAATGAATCGGTCCATGTCCATTAGAGATTTTAATTTAACTTTTGGTCCAACAAGCAGAAAAGTTATTTAGCCTCACCCTCAATGTTTAACTAATAAGATACTAAATTGGTTTTTCAATGAAAGTCATAGTGAGTTGTTTGAAATAAAATTGTTTGGCCTTTTGTTTCTGCGGGTAAAAGGAATAATTTATTTTATTTTGATTATCTTTCCTTTCTTTTTGACAAATATTTCATCTTTTCCCTGATCTGGAAAAATAATCCAAAATTTCTGTCAAAGTTACCAAGTGTCATGTGACTCATGTCGCACGTCCATGTCACAGAGAAGATTAACTTGACCCGGTCTCTAAAATTAGATGCTAAATTCGACATTTTTTTTATTTATATATATATTATAATACCATTTTTGGTATCTTGCAATCAAATACTTGGACTGTTGGACGTGTGAAGGACTACATTTTCAACTTTCTTTGAGCAAGTCGACAAAAATGTACATATTCATGACAATTTCAAATGTATATGCGCGTGCACAAATATATTTAAACTTTCTTGCTAATAAAATGTAGAAGGCATCGTCGTAATTAGTAGTCAATATGAATTAGCCATTGACTCATCCTAATTTAGAAGTGTTCAACTTATTCGAGTAAGGATGAAATTGTATGACAGAGGCGGATCCAGGATTTTTGGTCAGGGGGGCTAAACTTATATAAAAAAAAAAGAAATTTATCAAATCGTTAAACTTAGAGTTTATATTATTCACGAGAAAATATATGACGCAATACAAAAATGGGGAGGTGGAGTTTGACAAAAATAAACCCCACGAAATATTATAGTCTCAAAAGAACCCAAAATATCTACATATTTACTTTGATAAACGACCACAACGGTTTTTCATCTTTTGAAACGTGTCCATGATAGCATCGTTTGAAATACTACTAAATATGTCTCTCTCTAAAAAGACAACTAAACTATCATTTAGCCATTAATCGCCCAATTGGTTATAACGAAGTCGATTCTTTACTATATCTTCATAGCCGAAAAAACTCTCTCCATTGATGCAGTTGCAACGGGTAGAATAAGCGCCAATGTCACAAGTTTGTAAACCATCGAGAATACGACAAGTCTTTTAGTTGCAACCATCTTCTTAGCAAGATCATCAATCTCTTTCAATCTAGAAAAATCATCACTTGAACGAACACCCTAATATAATTTTCAAGTTGATTGGGAAGGGTCGAGAGCTCAAGAAAAGAGAAGTTATTTGGATTAAGTTCGGCAAGACGAACAAGTTTTCCTTTGTCAAAAGCCTCAAAGTGATTGGATGGGTTTAAGCATGCAACACAAATAAGCAACTCCGTGTTTACTTCATTGAAACGTTGTTCAACTCTTGCAATTGTCTATCTATCACCGAATTGAATCTCTCAACTTTGTAATGATGCTCGATAGTCACTTGTTCAATCCTACAATTTGGCCTCTCATATGAAAAATAGACATTACTTATTTGAGGAATTTCAATTTCTTGTTTAGAAAAAAAAAACTTATATTCTTTTATATAATGTATCATTTTGATACGAGTATATTACCAAACTATGTTAATTACTTTTTGAAAATAAAATATAAAATACTCAAAAGTTTCTAGTTTCAATTTTATCTAAAACATTTTGAGTCAATTAAAGAAAAGAACTATGATATATTGAATGAGTATTAGTTAGTTAGTATTATTACATTATATTTTCATTGCATTATTTGAGTTTGGACTTTGACGTGATCTTAGAGGGAAGGCTTGGAAAGATTCTGAGACATTGGCTACGTTAACAAAAGGATAATTTTCTATGTTTTGACAAATTTCAATTGCAATTAAGTAGATTCCCTGCAAATAGAAACATCCAATATATATTATACTACTGAATAAATAGTAGCTTGCCTATATATTTCATGGGGATCCCTATCTTGGACTACAGCGAACTCTTCTTTTTATATATCTAATAAACTTAGATGCAATATTTATATGAGTGAGTTTCACCTTTTAAGAATATTGGAAACGAAAAGGCCGGACCAACGGGTTAAAACTTAAAATTCATGTGTAATTGGATCCAACCCCATTTTACTATAGTTTTTTAACCCATGTATCCAAGCTGGAATCCTCATAACACTCCTAGAACACTTAAGGATTGTAAATAGCGGGATTGAAATTTTAGGTGTACTTATATAATTATTAAAGATAGATTTAAGAAAATAAAGAATAAAAGAAAAAATGTAGATCGATCATTTGAAAAATACATATTTGCATTGCACTACTACTTAGTAATTAAATTGGTTTTTCACCTAGATTGCACGGATACTGATACGTCGATACGGTATAATACGATACGAGTACGACGATACGGATTTTCAAAATTTATAGGATTCGATACGGTAAAAATACGCGTCTGTATATTTAAAAATATATTATAATAAGAAATCATTGCTTTAAAAATGTATTAAAAAAATTATGTAATATATATTTAGTTCACGTTTTATTCCATATTAAAATAAATAATGCTATCTAACTCTTATATAAATGTTCAAGTAAACCATAGTATTAATATCATAGGCAAAATATTTGGCCCTATACAGATTTTCATGCGTTTTATGTAGATTTACTTTGATAATATACATAATCTAGAAATTATTTGTAGAAATACATGCTCTCAAGTATTTTGGGTGTTTCCGATATGCATTCCTTTGTATCCGATACGTATCTTTTTTATTTTTTATTTTCTTATTATTGAAATTGACACGATGGAGTATTTCACAAGTATCGTACGAGTATCTAAGTATTCGAGTATCCAATACGCATACGATATTGCACGGCGTATAATTTCGGAGTAACCGTGCAATCTAGTTTTGCACATAAAGGAACCCAACTAAATCCAACAGAAAAACTACACCCCTATAAGGCCAAATCATGACTACAAAAACTACGTACCCAGAATACCCTTTGATCTAATAGTACATATCCTTTCTCCTATATATCTTAGATTAACTCCTTTGTACGTACCTTAATTTCGTGCAATAAATCCCAATTGACAGAACCAGTACCCTACAATTGATCTCGATCCTCCATATATATATATATATATATACAACAGCTACACTCATCATTTTCAAAAGATATATATATATATATATATATATATGAAGAACAAAAACAAAAACTCGTATATGAATAATATGATATCGAATTCAATATTATTACATCCATGGCCTCCAAGAAGTTACAGTTGTAGCTTTTGCAAAAGAGAATTTCTTTCCGCACAGGCACTTGGTGGCCACATGAATGTTCACAGAAGAGATAGAGCTAAACGTCGTCTAAATCTAAAGCAATCTCCGAAGAATAATAATTATAATTATTCCTCCTCCCAAACTATGTATGCTTTCTCTGAGAAATTGAGGATGAATTCATCCTCAACATGCTCCAAGACTAGTAGTGATCAATATCATAATTATTGTGTGGAGACCAACTTGTCCATGGGTTCTGCGTCCACGTCGTCCTCCCTCATTAATGAATCTCATTATAAGAGACATTATAATTATAGGACTAATAATATTATTAGTTGTTGCACTCCCATGGCGGAGGACATAGATCTTGAGCTAAGGTTAGGGCATAGAAAATTAAGTATTTGATTACTTATAATTTGTAGCAAGTATCAATTTCACTTCTTTCTTTTCTATTTTAAGTTTGGTGCATTTCATTTTGATGTTTAGTTTCTTTAATTTGTTAGCTTTGATTAAAGAATATTAATGTGTGTTTTTTTTTTTATTGTAATACTAGTGTTGTTAATTAGTTCGAGTTATTTCTTATTGATAATAGGTTATTCTTTGTATGTTACTAGTGATCAAAATGATGTAACGATATATATTATTCACTCTTTTGTTAAAAAGCATTTCGGAATGTTATCAGTTCCATCAATTTTTTGATTAATTTACATCGTCAAAATCATCTTTTTAGGAGTGCAAACGAGAGAATAAAATTGAATAATATGTTATTCAAGCTTGATGTAATTTTTTTATTGAGTGTGGTCATACTACACATTTGAGTGTGACTAATTTTAATCTAGTCGAATACGAGTTGAGTCAAGTTCGAATGTAATTTCAACAAATGAGTGAATCTGTGAATGTATTCACAATGGCCTCAACTAAGACCTTCTCCAGCCGAAGGGAGAAGGCATGCATGAGGGGGGTCGTCGGCTGGAGATGGAAATTTTTCGGCGGTCGTGGCCGCTTTATATATATATATATATATATATATTTTAAAATGTATATATGTGTGTAAAAAAAATTAATTGGTCACTTTTTAAAAAAAAATTAAAACATGTATATGTGTGTAAAAATCCTTAAAAATTTTGTGAATGCCTTTAAATTTTGTGTAAAATTTCTTAAAAACTTGTGTTAAAAAATTCAATTTTATGTAATTGGTCATGTTTTTTTTTTTTTTAAATAAATTAAAATATTTATGTGTGTGTGGAAAAAAATTGGGTGTATTTTGATAAACTACGACTTACTTTTAAAAAAATATAGTTATTGTTATATAAAAATGTGGCTTAACAAAACTTATTATTATTGCAACTTAATTTAAAAATACAATTTCAAGATCAATTAAACAACTTAACAAATACGATTACAAAGAATCACCTAATTCGAAAATGGTCCGTGTGTTGCCCACAACTTAACAAATACTATTATTTTTATTATAATTATTATTACCGATAATATTATTATTATTATTGCTGTTATTGTTATTGTTAAGTGAGAGTGAGAAAAGTCTGAAATTGAATTAAATATTTTGAATTGTTGGTTCGGTTGAAGATGACAGACTAGGTAAGACATACAGACATTCAAGCAGGCATGCAAGAGAGAGCTATTGTCTGCTTCGTCTGGAGATGACCTAAATATTCTATTTTTACTTTGAGCATCAAATGCACTGGCAGGTCCACACATACACACATTTACCACAATGTGTAGTTAGAGGTTAGATAGTTTGATTTGATTTTTATCTGGAACTCCTCTCAACATTTCTACATAATATATATATATATACCAACTTATTGAATCTTGTTATGCTTAATTACATATTTTTTCTTTTAGTTTTAATGACATCCAAACAGGACTAGGTAATGACCAAAAGGGATATTATAATTTTTGTAAATCACAAGACATAATTAAATAGATCCACCTAACCACTTTGTCCCGGAAGACCTTGTGGTTTTATCTTAGAAACATCCAAAAACTATCCGTAGCTAGAAAACTCTAACACCCTATTACAATAATTTCTGGTTCACTATAATATATAGACTCAGTGTTACAATAATTTCTGGTTCACTATAATATATAGACTCAGTGTTTAACTTTTGTGGCTTCACATGATGTCTTGATTTGTTTCTACACTTTCTTTATTATATGTAATTAGGAAGAATATTGTTGACACTAATTATCTCCTTCTAAGTTCTACCTTTAAATTTTCCACCTTATAGAAATATTTAATCAAAAAATACCTTATGTGTTCCATAAAATGTAGCACCACTACAACAACAACAAATATGATCTATAGTGGCACCATGCTTGATAAATATTTTAAAGAAAATGTCATAAATTATTAATATAGTCATATTTTTTAAAAATGCCACAAAGTATAAGTGTAACTGTATTTGTAATATTACTTTTAACTATAATTATAGTATATTTAACATTTATAATTGGGTAAATTACGAATATCCCCCTCGGGTATGGCCTAATTACAAAAATCCCCCTCACATATTGGGTATTACAAAAATCCCCCTCAGGTTTGTCACCTTCTTACAATTAACCCCTTGCTCCTAAAATGTTCCAATTTTACCCTTGTAAGTTATTTGTAATGTTTATAATATGTTATAAATTTTAAAATTTGGGTGTTAATTGTTATATCTTTTAAATTATAAAAATTATAATCATATATTTACCACCAAAATAGTTGATATAATTTATAATTGCCCATAAATTTCAATAAATATGTCAATTTATAATACAATATAAACTTTAATAATTTAAAACATCTTATTTATAAAAGAATATAAGTTTATTAAAATATACTAATTTATAAAATGAATTCATTCAACTTATATGTAAACAATTTGTTCATATTAAAAAAATATATTATTAAAATTCTATTTAATTTAATATTTTACAATTTATATTGCTAATAAATATATAAATATTTTTTTGCAATATTTATTAAAACTTGTGGGCAATTATAAATTTTATCAATTATTTTGGTAGTAAATATATAATTATCTCTTTTCTAATATATAAGATATAATAATTAGCATCCAAGTTTTAACATTTATGAGACATTACAAACAATACAAATAACACTCAAGGGCAAAAATGGAACATTTTATGGGCAAGGGGTTAATTGTAAGAAGGTGACAAACCTGAGGGGGATTTTTGTAATACCCAATACGTGAGGGTGATTTTTGTAATTAGACCTTACCTGAGGGGGATATTCGTAATTTACCCTTTATAATTTCTGACATTTTTTAAAAATGTAACTGTATTTGTTCTTACATTTTCTTCAAATGCCATCAAACTTGATGCCACCAAAGATCATTTTTGTTGTAGTGCACGCTAGCTGATGTAATATAAATTTGGTGTTCGAACATGAAGTATTTCAATTTTTTTTTTTCAAGTTATACATTTTCAGAAAATAATTGGGGATTGAAAAAATCCCTAGCTCCTAACCTCTGAGTTTATCTTCAAAATCCGATTGTGTGAAATCTGAACGATAACCAAATTAAATTTTGAGATCTAGGCATTAAAAATAAAATAAAGCTAATCATTAGAGTACACATGTCGTTAATACTTTCCGAGGAAAGAATTTCTTCCAATTCTTGTAGAATAATTTGAGTTTCACTTATCAAATTATCATAGACTCTATTTAATTTAAATATTAGACTAATCATAAACATTAGTACTTCTTTTTTTGATAAATAATCACATTCATTACTCCACAACAAACAGTACCGGTGAGTTAATATAATTCAAAATTAAGTCTAATATATAGCTAGGTATACCTACATGTACATGCATGTGTTAATCTAGTGTGCAAAAATGAATTTTGTAGGCATGCACGATTGGTAGCGCAGAATTCACGGCAAGATTTTTGATAGAGAATTAATTATTAATTTCCTTCATCTTTAAATGGAAAATTGATGGAACATAGCCATTGACTTATAAAGGTCTAATTAACAATTAATGTTGCCAACGAATTTATTCCATCACTGTACAGCTTCCATATATGCATGTATTTGGGGTAATTCTATTAGTTCTTGAAAATGGTTCTCAATTTTCTACAAGGGTTCAAAGATGGTTCAAATTAAAATAAAACAGGTGTTCATAAAAGTTTAAAAGTACAATATGAAAAGTGACAGTGTGTTATCCACTTATTATTTGAGTAAAGTACTATGGTAATAATGTACCCCAAAGAAAGAAATAAAAAGTAGTAGTAGCACTTTGTACTGGCAGTGACAGATTGGGGGTATATATAAGAAATCTTAATGAACGTGGGTTTAATGGCAAGATTCTAAATAATGTCAGTTTCTTGTTTGGATTAAAGGGTGATGCAGTCAGAAATCAGAATCGACCCAACTTTTGCTCGGTACTAGGATCTTATCCCAGTGAATTTAATTTATTGGGGTTAAATGAATGTCACACATGGATATGAGGACACAAAATTATCATTTTATGCTCATGTGGCATTTATTCAATACCCGGGTAGATTAAATCCATCGGGGTGGGTACTATTTTTTCACTTTTGAGTAGTTTTACTATGCCTTTAGAGCGAAAGAAAAAAAATATTTTCATGTTGTGTCTAATTCTCAAAAATCCTTTGTGTTACTTTAATTCTTAAAATTTCTTGTGTTATTTTAACTTTTAAAAATTTCATGTGATCTAAAGTAAATGACAAATACACCTCGACAAAGAGAGTGTGATTCAAACACGAAAAACTGTAAGTATTTGTTCACATTTTGCTTTTGATATGACAATTTTATCCTTCATATCGAAAGATAAAAACACCCCGTGTTTTGCCTAACTCCCAAAGGATCCCATGTATTATTTTAAATTTCAAAAAAATCCCTCTATTTGGTTTTAAATCCCACAATCAACCCAAGTAATATATACTCATGTTTTAAAAAAGAATAAATAATTTCTTAAAAAAACAAGCACGTAGGGGTAATTTTGATATTCCTCCAAAAATTTAAAGTAAAATTCTACTTGGATTGAGTGTGGTAATTAAAATCAAATTTTTTTTGGAATAACACATGAGTTTTTTGAATTAGTGTTTTTGTCTTTTGATCATGCCTTTATCAATATACATACATACAATTTTCAAAAATATAGCCCATCTGCACGTACGGACATCGATCTTCTCAATATGACAGTGTCTATGAAGACTGTTAGCAACATTGAAATTTGTACAATAAGTATTGGATTGATGGCTCTTAGATTTTTGGAATTTAGTTTTGGATATAAGAAAGATTGTTGATATTTTCATAATGTCATACTTAAGAAAAAAGGATCCTTAGAGTAATTTGTATAGGAGATTGGAAATTTGAGATCGATCAGTGTAATTTGTATGTTAGGCCATCTCCAGCCGAAGCAGGTAATAGCCCCCTCCTGCCCGCCTATTTGCTTGCCTGTCTGCTTGTCTGCCTTCCTTGTCAAGTTAGTCATCTCCAACCGAACCAACAATTCAAAACATTTATTTCAATCTCAAACTTTCCCCACTCTCACTTAACTATAACAACAACAACAACAACAACAATAATAATAAACAAAATTAGATTGTGCATATAAAAATTAATATTCATCTACATAATAATAATAATAATAATAATAGTAAAATTTGGATGAATTCTTTGAACTTATGTCCATTTTTAAATGTATAAAAAGATATAAAAACTACTTATGGTTTAATATTTTCTTTAAAAAAAAAAACTTAACCATAACTCTGAAAGACATAATATTTTATCTTTTATATTTATACTACTTGAAGGTTACTCAAATAATATTTATACCATAATGAGAGTTAAACTTTTATCCCACATTGATTTAAAAATAATATTTGAGTGGTCTTCTAGTAGTATAAATATGAAGAAAAAAATTTTGTATCTTTCAAAATTATGGTTAAGTTTTTTTTTTTTTTTTTAAAGAAAACATTAAATTATATTTAGTTTTTATATTTTTTTTATATATTTAAATTTCTTAAACTTTAAAACAAAAAATACAAAAAAAAAAAAAAAAAAAAGAACAAAGAAAGAAGGCAAGGCACGGCAGGCAAACTAACCAAAAACAAAAAAAAAAAACTTGATGGGGCGCGTGTAGGGGCTGGCAAGCATCTCCCCCCGGATGCCTGTCTGCCCTTCCGGGGGGAGCTCTTCTCCATTCCAAAAATGGAAAGTTCGACACAATTGGGGGGGGGGGAGGGGGGGGGGGGTGTGGGGGGGTGGGGGGAGCCCCCTTCGGCTGGAGATGGCCTTAGGAACTTAGAGTACAATGAGTGTGGGTCATGATCGAACTAATTAGGTTATGTCGAAGAAAGCGTACATGTAGATGTCAAAAATTGTTTGTCGAATTTGTAAAATAATAGTGAACTATATAGAGTAGTCGTATAGGATATTTCACACATTTGAATACCGTCCAAATTTTAAAGGGTCTATTTGGATGGGTTTTTGCTCGGTTTCGTTGGTCTCGATTTAAAAAAATTGGTTTGGGTGGTTTCGATGAAACCTTTGAGACTTCATTTGGATGAGTTTTGGCTTTTGGGTTTTGTGGTTTGAATAAGTTGAAACCCCACTTGGATTGAGTTTGTATGTTGAGGTTTAGGGGAAAAAGTAGGTGATAAGTGTCAAATCTATGTCTTTTTTAGTGAGATTTGGAAGAAAAAGTAGGTGATAAGTGTCAAATCTATGTCTTTTTTAGTGAGATTTGGAAGAAAAAGTAGGTGGTAGGTGTCAAATTAATGTTTTATAGGTTTGAACTTTGAAGAGTTTGAGTGTAAATTTCTGAATAGGTTTTTGATGATTTTATGGATTTGGCGAAAACTCATTTAAAAGGGTTTTGGCTCGATCTCGCGAAACCCGCGAGACCGGGCCAAAACCCATCCAAATACAGCCAAAGTGTCACAAAGTTTATCCAAACCAAAAAAAAAAAAAAAAACAAAGTCAATGCATTTCTTCCTTTTTGCTGTCGTTGTCAATATCTAGTACTCAATATGTCTCATATATCTTATTTTTATATTTTTTTTATCTACTTCATTTTTAAAAAGAAAAAAGAAATTTCAAAATTATAATCGATCTCTTGGTACTATTAATTCTCAATCACTAACTACTTTTAAGGACATAAATGTAAAATTATTCAAAAATTCTATTTACTTTTACATAAAATACCGCGTTAAAAGTAGAAAAGAAAAAAAAAAAAAAAAAAAGGACCGACGGAGTAAATATCTAAAAGGAAATTAACATTAATTTTGAAATATTTTTCTTTTGTTTGGGTGATGTTTGCCATATTCTAAAATAGTTTTAAACTTAACGATTTGGGTACTGATGAGTGGGAATTAAAATCTTGTCCAACAACTTGAAATATTGTTGGACCTTATCAAACTGGGGCTTACTTTTGGGTTTGTAAAATATTTTACTTTCAAGTAAATTCAATTCAAAGGCCCCAGGCCCAAATTTAACATATTTTTTGATATGAAGAAAATACTCAAGTAGTAAAAGGAAATCAAAACAAACATCAATTGAAGAAGAAAAATAATTTATATATATAAGCTCGAGTAAAATCAAACACGTAAAACATACATCATCTCATACTAGGTTCGGATGATTTTAACAAAATTAATTCTATGCTTAAATATATTAGAGTGTGAAACAAGAGCTTAGAGGGAGACGGGATTACAGGGCGGATTTCAAAACTGAATCATTCAGGCCCGACCCGTATGGGTACCCATAATTATAGTTTTAATTCTAACTTTAAAATTGTAGTTTAGGGTTTTGGCACTTTGCACCCTGACTTAAAAGTTTTTGCATTTTGCATCCTGAAAATACAATTTAGGTGGCACTTTTCACCCTGGTGTGTGTTTTGAAAAAAAAATTCATTGATTGAAGGGTATAATAGTTATTTTCGAATATTATTGGCACTTTACACCCTAAATGTATTGATTTTGACACTTTGCACTATGAAATATAGAAAATATCGGCACTTTGCACCAAAAAATATAATTTATGGTATTTTCAACCCTGACTTAATATGATAATTTAAATAATGTAAATAACATGCAATATAATAATATGTTAGATATGTAAACGTGTATTTTAGATATAAACTAAATAATCTAGAGGATATTTGAAAAGAAATGAAGACAATGTCTTTTATCTAATCTAAATTTTACTGAGAGAAAATGTTAAAATAAGTTATTATAAAGTAAAATAAATTTAGTATAACAAGTTTATGATTGTTGTGCATAGTAATGACCATTATATCTCTACATCGCCGACATTCATGAGGTTTTTTTAAGAAAAATATATTAGGGTGCAAAATGTCATACAAATTATATTTTTAAGGTGAAGAGTGCCAAAAAATTTATATTGGGGGTGAAAAATGCTAATATTTTATAATTTTAGGGTGCAAAATGCCAATATTCTATATTTTAAGGGTGCAAAATCTATATTGTCAAGGTGCAAAGTGAAAAAAAAATTGAAAATAACTTTTACTCTTCTACCAATGAATTTTCTCACTAAAACACACACTAGGATGCAAAGTGCCAAATAAATTAAATTCCAGGGTGCAAAGTGCCAAAACTTTTAAGTCAGGATACAAAGTACCAAAACCCTATAATTTCAGGGTGCAAAATGCCAAAAACCCATTTATTCCTAATATTTTAAACATATCATTTTAAATCTGCATTAGATCGATCACGTATGACAGAATCCAATTCTTTGATGAAAGCTTGTAACTGGAGATATTTATTAGAGCGTTTTGTGATTAATTATGCAGTGATTTTTTTTTTAAACAAATTATGCAGTATTTTGATGCTCTAAATTATTTCCATTGTTAAGGCTTAGCTACAACCAATGTAACTTATATGGGTGCAATATATTAAACTTAAACTTCATATTAAATTTCATATCAATTGGACCAAGTCGACTTAAAAGTTTTGGATCTTATCCTCGTTTAAAGCTAGCTTAAGAGATTGAGAATTTTCAAAGATCTTAGAAGATGAATTTAACCTTGAAAATCAAATCCATGTGGAACATTTACTAACAATCCTTCTTCTCATGTGCAGAGGAACGCGTGGGTGAATAAAACCTAACTTGTGACAAATGAACGTTTAACCTTGCGAATTGTGACGTGTGGGTAAACTCCAAACACACAAATAATGGCAGTCAACACTTTGTTAAATGGACGAATAATAATAACCCAATCTTTCGGTTGTCTAGGCAAAGTATGTGGTAGATAATGAAGCCCAACATGTTACATATGAAAAGTCCAACTTTGCGAATTGTGACATGTGGGTAAATTTCGACACACAATTAATGATAGTCCATGCCATGTTAAATTGACGAATAATAACAACCCAATATTTTTGTTATCTAGGAAAAATATGTGCGTAGATAATGAAGCTCAACATGTGAACAAGAAGGAACTCATTACAGAAGGAGATGGCTCAAATTAATATGGGCTCTGATATTATATTAAATTTACATGGATTACGCTAAATCCACTTAAAAATAATATATCTAACTCACCTCGACAACTAGCTCAATGATTGCCGAAGAGGTGAACTTATCTTTGATATATAATCCATACGATGGACATTTAAGGGCCTGTTTGTTTGGCGTTTTTCAAAAAAATCATGTTTGGGAAATGCCTTGGCTAAATTAATCAAATTATCAAAGCCGGTATCGAGGAGTACATTCCGCCAAACAAACATAGTTTTTACTTTCTGAAATAATTTTTTCATCTCTCAAAAACCAAACAAACAGCAATTTTCTTATCTATAAACAAAACATATACAAACTTGACTCTGATTTGACATAAAGTAAAGTAACACATCTCTTACACAATTTATCTTACATAACAAATATAATTTGACATAGAATCTTACACATCTTACACCTACAATCTAATTTTTCAAAAATAACCTACACATACTTTAATTCTAAAAAACTTTCTCAAAACTCAAACAAACAACATTACGCAAATTGAAATTATTTCACAAACTTCCACCACTCTCCCAAATTACCTTTTCAAACACCTAACAAACATGCCTTTACTCTTTAAGACTTCATAATTTCTAGTCAAACAAATTAAACGGTTTTCATACCATCTCGGAGATAAGCATCGAGTCATATAAATGCAATTGCATCACTTGCAGCTCCACCTTTATTAAAATTTCATCCTATCTGATTTTTTTTTTGTTGCTGCCAGTTTTTATTTTAATTTCTAAAATGAACTCGTAAATCCGTCCCGTGTCGTCTTGCTACAATTCGGGTAACCAAAAAGTGGTCACTGAATTAATTTATTGGGGGATGAGTTTGGGACCGAAAATTTCAATGTCAAATTTTAGGGTAAATATTACTTTTGGTCCCTCTTATTATTAACTTTTTACAGAGTGATCCCTCTTATATTTTTTTTTCACTTTAGTCCCTACTATGAATTATTTGTTTCACTTTAGTCCCTACTATGAATTATGTGTTTCATTTTAGTCCTTATCAGGTGGTTCCGATAACACGTGACATGCATATGAATATTTTTTAGGGTATTTTCGTTCGTTCACTATTGAGACTATTTGAAATATTGTTTAATTGGTGAGCAATTTTGGTGTTTGAAAAAGATTTTAGGAAAAAACTTTAGTTTGGAACGAAATATACGATTAATTTGGATTGGAATAAAAGCCTAGTTTGGAAGAGATTATATATTTAGTTTTTTTTAAATAATTAGAAAGACAAAAATATCCCTGTTAGTTTACTTGAAATGACAAAATATTTCCCTCATGAGCATATCAAATATTATTCGGAATCGCCTTGGACCATTTGAAAAGGACTAAAGTGAAACAAATAATTCATAGTAGGGACTAACGTGGGAAAAAAACATAAGAGGGACCAATCTGTAAAAGTTAATGATAAGAGGGACCAAAAGTGATGTTTACCCCAAATTTTAATTTAGTCACAAACTTATCTTCAATTCGTACCTACCCTAATATTTTTTTATTGATCAATGCTTCATTAATAACAAACAAAATAAAAAAAAAAGTTCTATTTAATTAAAGATGGGAAACCCCTAATCACAAATTTTTTTTACTAGGGATAACATCAAAAAGGGATCATTCCGACCACCCCGAAGAAAAGTTGTACATTGCGCTCTGTGAATTTTAATTCAATGATAATGATGAAGCCCTGCCTGAACGAGAAAACTTGAAACAAAAATGCCTTGTAGTAGAAAAATATATTAACGAATAAAAATGTTACTTGTTTGACAAGAGTATTAATCTCCATCTAATTAATTATTAATAAGAGTCGTATTTGATACCAAAGCTCCATTTCATATGTATATATTAAATAAAAAAAAGTAATATACTCGTTAAACGAATATTGATATCAATTTAGAGATTCAGTTGGAGTTGGAGAAAGTATAGATAAGAATAATTTCGGAAACCTAGTCCAGTGGTAGGCCATCTCCAACCGAAGTTATTGTCCAATTGTTTATCCAATTGTCCAATTGCCTTGCCCTCAGGCCTTTTTGACCCACCTAAAAAACTCATCTCCAGCTGAATGACAATTAATATCCATTAATTCAATTTCACAATTTTCCCCACTTTCACTCTCCCAACTCAAACTTATTTTAATAATAATATACATATATTTTTTTCATTTTCGACCGAACCTAAATCAGTAAAATTTCGAAGGAAATCTCTGTCGAAATTTACATTAATTTCGATGGATTATAAGAAATTTCGGCTGATTTATTTCCGTCGAAAAAGATATGTCGAAATTTTGTCTTTTTCTAGTAATATTTGTACGTAGTGTGAGGGCGATCATGACAAAGAAGATGGCCACATATGCTTAGGTTGTTAAGCTTTGTAAATCATTATTTTATTTTATGAAAGAAACTGTAATTGTATGTATATTGATTGAGAGAAATTACAAGTATGAATGAATCTGAAAATAAGTACGTGAAAAACTGTGTGTACAAGTTCTCTCTCCTACTCCTATTTATAACTGAATGGGTTAATTACATAGACCTCTTCTGTGATTTGGTGTATTTCGCATTCAATCCCCTCGAAGAATCATAATTACAAAGACCTTCTCTAACGTTTGCAAAACCTTACATCCGTCGGACCATTGTTAATTTTTGCTGACATCATCACCCGAATTTTATTGAAAATCCCATTTTACCCCTAAAGTTACTGTAGCTATTTTTGTGGACAAGTATACACTTGTTATGTTTGTTGCATGTGAAGAATTTCAATGAAATGTTGTGGTTTGTTTTGGGTGTAAATGTTATAAATATTAGTGAAAATGTTAAACTTAAAATTATTTTATTAATATGTAGATATTAATTTCAATCTTTTATCATAATATTTTTAAAATTGAGGTACAAAGAAAAGTGAATAAATTAAAGTTAATCATAAGAAAAATTAAAGACAAATAAAAAGATCATTATAAAAATGCAAAAATATTAAGAATTATCCATATCCAAACCATAATTTCAATAATTTCAATTTGTTTCCATAATTCTAAAAAAATTTAACTACAAGGATAATGAATAAAAATTATGATTAATAAGGAAAAATTTGGATAGAAAAAGCATTAGAAAAATGCTAAAATATTAATAATTAAGAAAATCAATTATTTTAACAAATAATACTCATTCAAATACACATTTAATAAAATAAGAATTATTAATTTATTTATTTATTACTCAAACCCAATACTATTAAATAATATTTACTATAAAATACTAAAATAAATCTTGTTTACATATTTAATAAATTATTTTTTACGCTATTGAAAAATTATATAGTATTGAAATATGCATTTAATAAAAAATTAACTAAAAAAATAGATAAATTTTTTTTCAAAAAAAAATTAAAGATATTCAAATACCCTTTTATAAAATAACTATCTATTAAATTATTTTTTACTATTAATAAACTATATGAAAATGATATATAACACTATAAAATTTGTTCTTACTTTGCATATATAGTTAATAAACTAATTTTTTTTTTCTTTTTTATGTGTAAATTTAATTTTATAAAAGTTTAGGGACTAATGGGTAAATATAAATTTTTGTAAGGTTTTGTAAACCTCAGGAGAGGTCGAAGTAATTAAAATTGATGAGGACAAGAGGGTAATTTCACGCATTCCATCTACCTCCGTTAATCTCTGTTAGGGTTTTGTTATGTTTTGCAAACCTCAGGGGAGGTCTCTGTAATTATGATTCTTCGATGGGATCGAACGCGAAATATATCAAACCTTAGGGGTAGTACCTGTAATTAACCCTAACTGAATTATAACCAACTTGAAGTCGGCGACTTATTTTAAATAAGCTGACTAGACTGCTGACTAATACGCTAACAGCTAACATATCATATCTAATCTAATTTACTTAATAAATAAAATACTTTTATTTTCTAAATCGATTTCTTCCCCAAATCTTCCTTCGAACTATTTTCTTCAATTTCTTCATTTTGTCCTTGAATTTCAATCTCTGTCATAGCTCCGTTAGGAAAGATGATTTCTGGATTGGGAATGAAATTTCTCCTCGCACTCTTTTTTAGCGCAGATGTATACTTTGGTAATTAATAGAGATCAAACATATTATATATTTGTGATTTTACTGAAATAGAAGCAGTAATTTGAACTGATAATGACTATTCGTGAGACCGAGCCAAAATCTTTTCAAATGAGTTTTCGTCAAACCCATAAAACCATCAAAAACTTATTCAGAAACTCACTCAAACTCTTCAAGCCTATAAATCAACATTGATTTGACACCTACCACCTACTTTTTTCCTCAAATATCACTAAAAAAGACAATGATTTGACACCCATCACCTACTTTTTCCCCTAAACCCTAACATCTAAATCCAATACAAGTGGGGTTTCAACTTATTCAAACCACAAAACCCAAGATCCAAAAACTCATCCAAATGAAGTCTCAAAGGTTTCATCGAAACCACCAAAACTAATTTTTTTAAACCGAGACCCTCGAAACCGAGCCAAAACCCATCCAAATAGACCCTACTATTGTGGTTATATTTTTTTTTTTTGGCAATCTGCTTTCCTTCTTTTTTTTGGACATACTATTATGCTCTTTAGTTTAAAAAGAAGAACGATCTCGTGATATTCACTGAACACATCATTGACCACTACATTACATTTAATGACAGAAAAATCTATATGAACTTACGCATACGATTGAACCTGGATTGTTCAGCTTCAGCACATCATAACCTACTCATTAAGTATTTTTAAATTATTATGTCTCCTAATCTAATCCTAATTTAATTATTCTTCTTGGATTTTATTTTGCCTATTAATCATATAGGGTAATATACTCCGCACACGCACAAATAAAGTTAAGAAACGATTTGTACTTTTACAATAATAGAGTAAAGATAGAGATAGAAAAAAAATATTTATTTAAATTTTATATTGATGAAGGTATTATAGTCTTTTAATATCTTAAAATTAAGTGTTCGATATATTCATACATAAATAACACTATTAACTTTATATTATAGAATCGTTTTTGTTTTATTTTCATAGAGAGTAAGTCTATTTTTATACAACCGGAAGTTTAACTTATTCAATAAATCTTTTTTTTTTTTTTTTATATGGTAATTGAGGTAAAAAGTAGGGTTGAAAATCAAACCATATATATATTCGATACTCGTTCAGTTAAAGTTCGTCTAAGTTCGGTTCATCATACAAATTAAGCAAGCTTCAACATGCAAGATTTCTCATTTGATAACTTTAGAATATCTGTTCGAGCTCGATGAACTAATAATTGAAAAAGAACACATATAAAATTATCAAACTACTCGATATATAATAAAACTCGTTTGAACTTGATTTGTAAGAAATTAATCCAACTCAAACACAATTTTAAGTTTGATAAAAAAATTTCAAATCAAACTTAAATAATGTTTGATTTGAAAATAATCGACTTGATTACGCCCTATTAAAAACCCTACGAAAATTAGATACACGAGAGAGAAAATCTTAGCACAGAACATAAGCAAAGCAATATTTTCATTCCTTTTGAATTTTTTTTAGACGACTTTCCTTTTTTATTTGATAAATGGTAATATAAGGAAAGTAATCAAGTCGTTAATTCCTCATAAATATTGGTTTAGACTGCTACTTATGAGAATCAACAAAGAATAGAAAAACCGTAATTATCATCTAAACCGATTTTGACCAAAACATAGGAATGTCAATATAGTACAGATGTCTACCCATGTGTCAACTTTCAGTCATCCCATACATTAATTTCCCCCACCTTAACATTTTCTGCTCTTGTTTTTACTCTTCTAAATCTACCCTCAACACTGAAATTCTCTGCTTCATCAAAATCCACTTACAACTAAATTGAGAAACCAGGGTTCAAAAATTATGTGCACGACCCGAGAGCAATTGGGTCAGGACCCTTTCAAGGCAATTAAACCGTTTCCGCTAGAGAAGACGACTGATTTCCTAAGGACGTCGTTAAAGGCCGCCGTTTCAATCATCGTAATCTTCTCAGTATCCCTTGTAATCTACTCCGTTTTCAACCCAAATACCCGACCCGCTTTCTTCCACTGGTCCGAATTACAAAACCCGGCCCTGTACATATCGCAACTGAACTCGGACAATTCCACCACCAACATCTCCCACGTAGCCTTCGGAATCGGCGGGTCGACCCGGACTTGGACGAACCGGGTCCAATACTCGGATCTCTGGTGGAAACCCGACGTCACCCGGGGCTTCGTGTTTTTAGAGAAGACACCCCACCCGAAAACCCGGTTCAAGATCCAGCACCGGGTCTCGTCGGACTGGACCCGGTTCAAACGCACGGCCGGGTCGGATTCGGCTGTTCGGATAGCGAGGGTGGTGGTGGATTTGTTCCGGGTCGGATTGCCGAACGTGAGGTGGTTCGTGATGGGAGATGATGATACAGTGTTTTTCAGTGATAACTTAGTCACGGTGTTGTCGAAGTACGACCACCGTCGGATGGTGTACGTTGGGGGCAATTCGGAGAGCGTGGAGCAGGATGTGATGCATGCGTACGATATGGCTTTTGGTGGGGGCGGTTTTGCGATTAGCTACCCACTCGCGGCGGAGTTAGTTAGAGTGATGGACGGTTGTTTGAATAGGTATCATTATTTCTACGGCTCAGATCAGAGGGTCTGGGCTTGTGTCGGGGAACTCGGTGTGGCACTTAGTAGAGAATCTGGATTTCATCAGGTAGGTTTTTAGTTTATGTTTTTAACTTTTTATCTTTTCATGTCGACTACAATAATTCGACCAGGTACTGTTATTTTAGTATTTTGTTGTGACATGTTTGAAATTTGAAAATGCAAAATTAGAATTCATACGTGTTTTAATTATGAAAACCTGTAGTTAGATAATTACTAATGTAATGTTATTAGTTTATGTTAATAATTATGAATCACTTTTTCATCGTCTTTAATTACCATAATCCAACCTTAAACATGTTTAACAACTATTGGCTACATTATTTGTGCAGCATTTAGGAGACACGTGGTCTTTTTCTTGTGGAACTTAGGTCACCTACTCATATGCGCTGCTGCCACGTTAAGACTTACTTTACTGAGTTTTTTTGACTTGTTTCTACTTCTTTGTCTTTTGAATAAAGTTAAAAGTGTGGGGTTTACAGGAAATGAAGCACTAAAATGTTTTACTAGTTAATTAAGAATATTTTAATTAAAATAAAGTGGAACAATAATCAGCCTCTTTGCTAATCTCAATAGGATTAGTCTTTATTCTATCTAGTCTTTTATGTGCCCCATATAAGACTGGGACATTCTTACTTAGATCTGGTCTAGTAGATTTTCCTAGACCTTGTGGATAAAAATATACCACATCATCATTGTGAGAGCACCACATCATCACAATTAATGATGTGCAATTTCAACCAAGAGGTCTAGGAAATATCTCCTAGACCAGATCTAAGTAAGAATTTTCCGATAAGACTGGCCTCATTGTTGACTTGTTGTACTCCATCGGTCCCGTATTTATTTATTCTTCCCTTAGCTTTAGCCCTGAGTTTTAGGTAAAATTTAAAAAATTAAACTTGGAAGTTTTACTTTGTCCTCAAAAATAGTGGTTGAAAACTTATGGTGTCTTTCTCAAAAAAAAAAAAAAAAAAAAAAAAAAAAAAACTTATGGTGTCAAGATCATTACTTTCATTACCTGAGAAGGTAGTTTTGGCTAGATAATAGTTGAAAAGTGGCATCCATTGAATTCTTAATAGAAATTTGTTGTGCGTGGCCAAAAAATTGTGGCACGACTGGCTGGATTGTATTGGACTTGGACTAAATTTAACGTTGGGACAAACTTAGGTCAGATTGGGTCGTATAATATAGAGTATAAAACATCTTAACACTCAAATGGTCGATTGGTACCCAACCTGTCAGATCTTTGTCGTATTTTCCTTTGCCTGACCAGTCCAAATGATGAAAAATTATTGCGTTCACGGCATGTTGCAATACCCTAATGATTAATTTAAGAAAACAAAATGATACTTTTTAAGATCTTATCTCCGCTGTGTATTGTGGGGATAATTGACATATGCAGTCGCTGCATAAATAGTCTTTCCCACTTAGAGTCTTGGAAGATGATAGCTGTCGTCTCGTACCCTTGACTTCCCGTAAGAAAAGGTCAAACCTTCTACTAATATGTTCACATCTGAACGAGGAAATAGCCTTGCGAGACCCAACGGGGTTGCTGTATGTCCAAGATAGTAAAAATGACACCTTAATGCGCAATGATAGTTTTGGTAAATAATCCACCCTCCTAATTTGATAAATAGCCGTGCTTTATGAAGTAAAAAGGAAAAATATTAGAATAATATTGAGATTGATGAAAGTGTATAATATGCAATCGTCCCTAATATCTTGATCATAATTTCAGAAATATAATATGATTGATGGCCATATGTTGTAATGAAATGGTCCGTGACATATTTGATGTTTTGAAATGAAGTGTATAAAACTATAAATAATGTATCTTAATTATTTATTACTTCTATTTATATAAATACTTGATTCTGCAGATTGATGTTAGAGGCGATCTTTTCGGTCTCTTAACAGCACACCCAATGGCACCTCTAGTTTCACTTCACCACCTCGACTCGGTAAAACCGTTGTTTCCAAACCAGTCGCAGCTCGAGTCACTAACGACCCTTATGAAGGCATATGAAATCGACCCTTCCCGGACACTTCAACAATGCTTTTGCTACAATCACAAGCATAAATGGTCGGTTTCGATTTCATGGGGTTATGCCGTGCAAATATACCCTGTTTCATTGACCGCCAAGGAGTTGGAAATGCCGTTGCTTACGTTCCAAACATGGCGGACTAGGAGAAATGGACCTTTCACGTTCAATACTCGACCCGTGGATCCAGATCCGTGTAGACAACCAATTATCTTTTATTTCAACTCGGTCGAGGTGGATGTTGGTGGTGAAACAATTACAACTTACAAGAAGTTTGAGGTTAGACCGGTGATCAAAAGTTGTAATAGGGAGTATGCTCGTGCATTGGCTATTGAAAATATTGTGGTTTCGGCATCAAAACTGGATCCTCAAGAATGGAAAGAGGTTTGTCTTGTCAACTTATATATGAAATAGGCTGCTATGTTTACATGAGACTGCTAAACTTTTAATTGAAAAGATTGTAAATGATCATTTGTTTTTTAAATAGGATTTACACAAACACTTTCTGATATCTGGGTTACTTTATACAGGGGTGAGTTACACCTCCACCGAAATTTGAACTATTGGCATTCAACTCCCCTGGTGTTTGTAATTTTTATTAAGAACGGGAAAGGTGGATGTCAATGGTTCAAAGTTCGGGGGGAGGTGGATGTAATTCGCCCCTTTATACAGGGATCCCTCTATTTTTAGAAATTAAATTGTAGAAGCAAAGCATGCTAGCCGATAAATTTTAATTTCATTTCATCCTATTACTGTCATAATGGTCATACCAATAGAAGGATAACAGGAAAGCCCCTTAAATTGTTGTGTGAAATTACAAAATACTATTGACTCATTTCAATTTTCAATGGTGTTTGACATTGGTATGTTATAAGCAAATGACTTGCAATAACATTTGACTGATATTTTTAATTTATTTGTTTATTTAATTATTTTATTATATTGCTGAATATACAGGTACCACGAAGGCATTGTTGTGAAATTAACAGAAGTTTGACACACCAAACAATGAGGATTAAGATCAGAAAGTGTAAGCATTCGGAGACTATCACTATTTGAGATTTAGCCTCATTTCTTATGATAGATACATATGGTGTAGATAGTTAAGTGAGAGAATTTAATTTAGAAATTGGTGCTGGTTAATTTTTGGCCCAAGTTAAAATCCTATTTTTTGTGTTCTTATGCTAATGAGAATATATTATATCGAAATAATAGCACGATGCTTTTCTTAATCGTGACTTTGTTTGTTTTTAAAGAATGGAGTATTACATTAGTATATCAATTAGCACTATATGTGTATGTGAGGTTCTATTCTACAGGATACTGATTCCTTAATCCATTTCTCATCCTCTATTTGTGGTCAATATGGTTTTAGTCCCAAGGATCAGTTGATTGAGTTAAGTCTCTTATTTTTAATTCTTTTGGTTTTAGAATTTTCTAAAACCCATACATGATAAATGATAAATTTTGAGTCCAACAAAACCAGTCAAGAGTTTCAAGACTGATCGATCATATACGGGGTTTGGCCGAACCCAAAGTAACTACAAGGCAAGTGCAATACACTTGTTTTGGGATTAGATGTAACTCTAAGGAGAGTGACCAATCACAAAGCAAATTTAATACACTTACTTTGTGGTTGGATGAATTTGGTCAAGCCAGGCTTGGATAAGAATTTTTCCAAAGTTAACAGTTTCAATTTAACGTATCCAATTATAGTTTATTTGGTTAGAACGGGCAAAGTTTTGAAAGGATTTCGAACTGGACAAGGAAATCAAATCAAGTTTGGACTTATACAAAATATTATTACCAATGTTAAAAGCAAAGGAAATTTTGTGTTATAAATGTATTGTTATTGCACATCTTTGTGAAGACTATAATTTAGATTCCGTCGAATAAAATAAGTTTATCAGACATCTTGTGTTTCTCAATGGTCCCTAAACTAGTTTCTCTGGAATCCATTATTTTTTGTTTGAGTTACATAAATACTCTTTGTTGTAGATGCAATATAGTTTCAACTAGTATTTTTTATAGTTGAACACAAATAGTTAAACAGAACAAGACCAGAAACTAGATTCTTTTGTTACCTTATACCCCGGTAACGGTACATCTTGACAATAATGGGTTCCCAAATGATCTCTAATTCCCTCATTTTATCCTCAAATTCTTCTGCTTCAGCATGTTTGTTTCCCTCCAACCAACTGAAAACAGACATGAAGGCATCCATAACTTTCTTCTTGTCAACATCAGCTAGTTTGGAAGCAATCTTGTCATCGTATTTAATTGAATTTCTCATGTTGTAGGCATAATCTACCAAGCTATTTTTTGCTTCGACTTTTTTCTTATGGTACTCATCTTCAGCTTTATATTTCTCAGCTTCCTGCACCATCTTCTCTATCTCTGCCTTAGACAACCTACCTTTGTCATTTGTGATTGTTATTTTTTTCTTATGACCTGTTGTTCGATCCTCAGCAGTAACATTCAAGATACCGTTAACATCAATATCAAAGCATACGTTGATTTTAGGAACACCCCTGGGAGCAGGAGGAATGCCATAGAAGTCAAATTCACCTAACAAATTGTTGTCTCTGGTTCTTGTCCTCTCTCCCTCGTATACACTGATCGCTAGAACAGTTTGGTTGTCCGAGCACGTAATGATGATTCTCTCCTTCTGACAGGGGATTTGGGTGTTCTTGGGAACTACTACAGACATAACATTTCCAGCAGTCTCTAAACCAAGAGAGAGGGGTGTGATATCTAACAGCAGCAGGTCAGGAACCTTGTCATTTCCCCTGCCACTCAAAATTGCTGCTTGAACTGCAGCTCCATAAGCCACGGCCTCATCCGGATTAATGCTCTTGCACAACTCCTTGCCATTGAAGAAATCCTGCAGCAACTGTTGCACCTTTGGTATTCTAGTAGATCCACCAACTAGCACAACATCATGCACACTATTCTTATCTATATTAGCATCCCCCAAACACTTCTCGACAAGCCCCGTACATTTTTGAAACAAATCCATGTTAAGCTCTTCAAATCTTGCACGCGAAATTCTAGTGTAAAAATCAACCCCATTATACAAAGAATCTATTTCAACAGTTGCCAGGGTAGTGTATGACAGTGTCCTCTTTGCTCTCTCACAAGCTGTCCTCAATCTTCTCAATGCCCTAGGGTTGCCACTAATATCCATCTCGTGCTTTATCTTGAACTCCCGAACAAAATGCTTCAGCAATCTATTATCAAAATCCTCTCCTCCAAGGAGGGTATCGCCAGCAGTGGCCTTGACTTCGAAAGTACACTTCTCTATTGTGAGAAGGGACACATCGAAAGTACCACCACCTAGGTCGAAAATAAGCACATTCTTCCCTCGAGCAATGGTAGCCTTTTTATCCAAACCGTATGCAATGGCTGCAGCAGTAGGTTCGCTAATGATGCGCATGACATTAAGGCCTGCAATGACCCCAGCATCTTTAGTGGCCTGACGCTGAGAGTCGTTGAAATAGGCAGGAACCGTCACTACAGCATTCTTCACCATGGATCCAAGATAAGCCTCAGCGATTTCCATCATCTTGATGAGTACCATAGATGCGATTTCCTCAGCAACATATTGCTTCTCCTCGTCCTTGTAGGTTACTACAATAATAGGCTTGTCGCCCGGCCCAGGAACGACCTTGAATGGCCAGGGAAGGTCAACCAGGTATGATATGTCACTGAACTTTCTACCTATCAAACGCTTTGCACCTGCATCACAAATCATTAAACATCCATCTCTAACTAGTAGTTCTTAAACCGTTCATACCCATAATAATAGATTCCCTAGAGTTATAAAAATGTGAAGCATTATTAGAATCATATAAATAAAAACTCAATTCAAGTTACTTTTACTACTCATTGAATAATACTAGCATCAAATAAAAGGCTTAAATCCACTTGGCACCTCCAAATTAGTTTATTTTGGCAAATTTCGGTAGTGTTAAGTGCCAAAGTGACTTAAGTTAGGGGTGCCAAGTGGAATGAAACATCAAATAAAAGGGATTTACCAAAGACAGTGTTGGTAGGGTTGACGGCTGTTTGGTTCTTGGCCGCATCGCCGATGAGGCGCAAGGTGTCAGTGAAAGACACACAAGACGGCGTCGTACGATTGCCCTGATCATTGGCTATTATCTCAACCCGATCGTGCTGCCACACCCCCACGCACGAATACGTCGTCCCCAAATCAATTCCGATTGCCGGACCTTCTCCCTCCCCTGGCATTCTAATCTCAATTAAGATTTGATTTGAATTGAATTGAGGTTAATTTGTTGAATATTTATAGCCAGGGAGGGTGACGGTCAAAATCTCTCATCTAACCATTGAGCTGCCAAAACATGTGCAATTGTGCATTGCATCCAATCGAAATCATTGTACTCATTCATTGTACTCTTATTTCTAAAGTTGAAGGAGGGTGATGATTCAACATAACCTAGTACTATGGAAACAGTTGTGAGGGAAATCACGGTTTATCTTTCATTAGACCAATCACGTATAAATTTGAACTTATTACCTATTGTCTTACAATTGCGTGTCAATGTGGGTCGTACTACTTGAGAAGATATCTTGGAGTTCAAATTATTCATGAAAGACCCCTAGACTCTTTAGAGATATGATTAATAGAGTCTTGTGAATATTACCGGCATGGAAGGCTATGCCTTTATCACTTGTGGGACGCGCGATTCCTATATTATCGGTTACGTCGGCAATCCCTAATCATGTTATGCAAACCAATTGGTTGTCAAGACTCGAGCTTGTTTGATAAAAAAACTCGTTTGAGCTCGGTTCGTTACACTAATCAAACAAGTTTGAACATTATTTTTCCTTCGATAACTTTTGAAGCTTGGCTCAAGCTCGACTTGATAAGCTTAAAGTTGATTATATACATATAAAATATTAAGTTGTTCGAGCTCTCTTTTGAGTTCGACTCGTTTAACAATCAAATCAAGCTCAAACACAAAATTTCAAGCTCGGTAAAATTCAAACCAAACTTTAACGGTGTGTCGTTCAACATTACTCGGTTCGATTTTACATTATGTTCGTCTTTCTGCTTCTGAAATTTCTGCATTTTTTATTTGATATTTTTGAAAATTAGAAAATATTTTAGTTAATTATTACTTTTGGCGCGGTTTAATAAACTTTAATTAAAAGTATTTTATTGATTTTTTTTAAGGAAGTTTCTTTAGATTATTTCGAGCAGAATAGTAGTACCCACTCTTCCTAGATTAAAGGTTATGAATAAGTATTCTTTTAATTAGATTTAAAGCCTATATAATTAGTTTATGATATAAAAATTCATTTACTTTCTCAAATTAAACCTAATCATTAAATTTTTCTTTTTTTTTAATATTTAGGTTATTTTGAAAATTGTTATGTATTTACCTATTAATTAAGTTGTCTTGGGCTGTCGATAGCTTAAGGGATTTCTTATGCTTGGATTCATAATTATTAAGCCCACCTCCATTGCTAAGGTGGGAGGGGGAATGGAAGAGAAAATAGGAAATTTAGTGGAAGGAGGGGAGGGAGGTGGCTGGACGATGGTTCACCCACCTCCCAAGTGGATGGGGCGGTGGGTTCACACTCCAATTTGGGGTTGGGCGATGCACCCATCCCTATTTTTTCCTTTTTTTTTATTTTTTTTTTGTTTTTTAATTTAATGTTAATTATGTTATAATTTTTTTAAAATCTTAATATTTATTTGATTTTATTACTTATATGATTTGTTCTTTTATAATATGTAATTTGTAATTTTATGTACAATGTTTATTAATTTTTGTTATATAGCTCTATTATTATTAGTTTTATTAAGTGAGAATGAAAAAAATATGAGAATTAGAATTTTGTGGAATAAATGGTAATAAACTTAACATTAATTTAAATTTATTATTTTTAATATTATAACTTTTATGTAATAAACTCAACGTTAATTTAATTTATTGTTTGAAATTTATCACATTGTAAAAAAAAAATTATGATATTAAATACATTTAAATTAAATACGATTAGTGGATTAAAAATAGAATACTAGTTACATAATTTAAATACGATAAGTTAAATTAGAAACGACATAACCTATCAAATATATATTGAAATTCTTATGCATGACCACCATTTGAACCGTGTGTTAACCATGCATGTTCTACCAATGTTAAATTTCTTATTATTAATGCCAATATTTAATTTACTATTGACTTTATTATTATTATTATTATTATTATTATTATTATTATTATTATTATTTTACTAAGTTAGAGTGGGGAAGTATGAGAATTGAAATTAAATAGAATAGGAAGATTGAATCACTGAAGATGATTATAAAAAGAGGAGTCTAAAGGGGAAGGAGAGTTTGAGGGGAATGAAAGTCTAAGGGGAAAGGGAGTCCGTACTCACTGGAGATGGCCTAACAATACCCCTTTAAACTAATATTTAATATCAATAATTAATAATAATATTTAAAAGAATTAGATATTAAAGCTTTATTTGGATTGAATCTTGTCATACTCAATCGCAACTTATAAACTGATGGTATTTAATATAATTATTTAAACTCGGCCTGCCTTAAAGTTAATCGAGTTCTGGTCAAATTCAACCGGATCGAGCTATCAGACTTTAGGTAGACTCATGAATTGACAATGATGCATACCATAGTATATCATTTCGATATTCAGCACAAACTTAATTATCATACATTATTTCTTACAAATTCAGTAATTACTAAGCCAACCGATAATGCCAAATTATAAAATTTATTTTTATTAAAGTCGTTAGGCCATCTCCGACCCACTAGGGGGTGGGTGGAGATGTCCCCATCCCCCTCCACCTGGTACTTTCTTATTTGTTTTTATTTTTTTTATCTTAATTAAAATTGTTTATTAATAAAAAAAATATTAGAGATTTAAAAAAATTAACTACGAATTTAACAACATATTGTTTAATTTAAATATTTAATTAACTGGAAATGAAAGATACATTTAATTATAAAAATTGTGTAAGATTTAATAATAATTTGTTTTAAATTAAAGATATAAAATTATTAGTTTTTATTTTGAATTTAAATTTTTTTGTACCAAAGTAAAATTTAATCAGAATGTATAAATATTTGAAGTTTGATTTTTCTTTTTCAAATTTTATTTAACAACATTATAGTATAATCAAACTCTTATCCATTGTTAATTTTGAATTTATATATTTGTCTACGATAATAAAATTTATTTAACCATATTTAAAATTTTATTATTATTGTCTCTACAGTTATTATTATTCATTTTCATATTTATTATTATTAATGTTCAAAATTAATATTATTTTTACGATTATTATTTTTGGCATTATTATTATTATTATTATTATTATTATTATTATTATAGATAATAATTTGAGAGTGGGGGATATTTTTTAACTAATTGGTGTTGTTAGCCCTGACGGTTGGAGACGGTGCCCAAAGAAATGTAGATTTACTTGAGATGGATGTCAACAACCCTAAGGGCATCTCCAATGTATCAAGGGAAAGTTGGACTTGGACTTAGGGGGGTGAAAAAATCAACTTTTTTTATTCAAGGGATAGAAAATGCAAAATCCTCTCCAATGCATTCATCCATCGCCTAAGGCCATCTCCAACCGAAGCCATTGCCCAATTGCCCATTTGCATTGCTTGCCTAATTGCCCAATTGCCTTGCCTAATTGCCTTTTTGACCCACCTAAAAAACTCATCTCCAACCGAAGGGCAATTAACATCTATTAATTCAATTTGTTATCATCTTACAATATGCATTTTACCCCTAAAATATTCCAATTTTATTTTTAGAGGTTATTAGTGATGTTTGTAATATATGTAATATCTTTAAGGAAAAAAGAAAAAAAAACCATTGCAGTTTGAGTTATAACAGTGGAAAATTCTTACATAGACCTGGTCTATAAAATTTTCATAAACCATGGGTTGTTATTTTTCGTTATCATAATTTTTTTGTGTATTAAATAAAATGTATTTTTAAATTAAGTCTTTTTAAATTCATAAATTTAAATTAAGTCTTATAAATTTAGTCGATTTTTTAGCAAAACTGAAAGTTTGTGGGTGACTTTGACCAGGGACAGAACCTGGGGCTGAATGTGTAAATTACTCATCTTCCCCACCCTTTCTTCACGTACAACAGCAGTTTAAGGAGATTTTTCACCCCAATTTTTAATTCCACCAAATTAACTCATATCTCACCAAATTAAAGCAAATTGGTGAAGAAGTAATATTGAGTTATGAAATTAACGGGTCTAATTACGCATAAACTAAATTTTTTTTTTTAAAAAAAAGAAGAGATCCAGTGCGTATGCCAGCCGGCAAGCAGGCGGTCAATGATCGACAGCCCGGTTACCCTCCTGCCTGCCCCAGCCCCCTGCCCGCCCTGCCCAAATTGCCCGCCCTATTGCCCTTTGCCATCTCCAACCGAGCACAGCCGGCAACCTCCCCTCATGCCCGGTTGCCGGCTCGGTTGGAGATGGTCTAAGTGGTGAGGGAGGCAAGGCAACCCATCTAGATGGATTACTCGCTGGGTAGGCTCACCTGCCCAGCCAGCAGGTGGCCGACACTTGTCGATCACCTGTTGACCTTTTCCTTTTTTGTTTTTTGTTTTTTTATTTGTTATTTATTTAATAAAAATCCTTTAAATAAAATATAACTCTTATATTATTGTGTACCAATTTTAAAATTCTTTTTTTAATTGTTGTATTATTGTGTACCAAGTTTTAAACCTTTTTTTTATATATAGATCTTTATTAAAATATAACTCTTATTTAATTTTAGTTTTAGTTAATTTGTGTATTATTTTTTTAAAAGTTAATTATTAGAAACTCAAATTTAATTTAATTAATAAAAATGAAGCTTACATATGATTCGTCAAATTAAAAACGATATATAAAATCATATTATAACCTGTATTTAAACCTGATTATGTTTGATACACATATAACTAAAATATAACTCTTATAAGATATAACTCTTATTTTATTATAGATAAAAGATACATGAATCTAGTTTGATACACATATAACTAAAATATAACTCTTATAAGATATAACTCTTATTTTATTATTACATAAATAAAATATAACTCTTATATTATTGTGTACCAATTTTAAAATCCTTTTTTTAATTGTTGTATTTTTGTGTACCAAGTTTTAAACCTTTTTTTTATATAAACATCTTTATTAAAATATAACTCTTATTTAATTTTAGTTTTAGTTAATTTGTGTATTATTTTTTAAAAAGTTAATTATTGGAAACTCAAATTTAATTTAATTAATAAAAATGAAGCTTACATATGATTCGTTAAATTAAAAACTATATAACCTAACAATTATATAGTGAAACACTTGGGTGAATAGTTAAACATCTAAAATAAATACGATTACATATGATCGTCATTTGGACCGTGTATTGCCCACACATGTTCAACTAAGTCAGTTTGAAGTTGACGGTTGACCTCTACTGAGCGTCTCCTTATATGAGTAATTAATTGTTGTATTATTATGTACTTTTAAAAAAATTATTGGTTGTTGTGATTTTTTAAAAAAAATATTGGTTGTCAAGTATTTAATTGTTGTATTATCGTGTACCAATTTTATTTCTTATTATTAATGTCAATATTTATTGTTATTTATTATTGTTTAATTTGTATTATTATTAAGTGAGAGTGGGGAAAATGAGAATTGGAATTAAATGAAATTGATAGATTGAATCATTTTAGATGACTTATGAAACAAAAAGGAGAAGAAGCTGGACTTGAAATCTGAGGGGAAGCTGGACTGAATAAGAGGAAGTTGAACTTGGGCTAAGGGCATCACTGGAGATGCCCTAAGTTGTGAAAGTACAGTGAATTGGAAATGCTTTTAGTGACTCTTTGTAACCATTAAAAAGGTCTCTCACTTTACCCTTGTACCAAAAAAAAAAAAAAAAAAAAAAAAAAAAAAAATTGAAGAAGAAGAAGGAAGAAAACCTACTAAGTACTGACGCGCCTGTATGCTTACAGAGTTATAGGTAGATTTTAGTGGTCCAAGAATAATTATTTAAGCTAGGTTTTTTTTTTTTTTTTTTTTATGCATAAGCTAGTTATATATTACTTATACTATTTTACAAATTCATTGTTCTCGGCTTATCAAAAAAGAAAAATACACAAAACAAAAAACTATTTTTTTTTAATGTTTTCAAAAATTGCACAACTGCCACTCCACCAAAATGAAAGTAATGAAAGTGTTATTTTTACCTTGAACACCTAACTTTAAATAAATTATCAATGATTCTTTATTTTTTCTATTTTCCTTATAATCTAAACACATAATTTAAAAAAAAATTCTTGGGAAACCAAAAAAAAAAAAAAAAAAATTTAAAAAAAAACTTAATTCGTTAAAAAATTTCCACCATATACCAAACAATATGGTAAAATCCATTTGGTTTGTATTTGACTTGTGTTTTAGGCAGGATTAGTCGAGCGTAAGCTTGTACACCTGGGTTATCAAAAAAAAGAAAAAATATCTTAACAACTTGAACTCCTACTTACTGATATATGAGAAATAACCTAAACTTTTATTACGTTGATGAAGCCTTAGTCCATGATTAGCCTAAAATAAATCTAGACTTTACACAAAAGTGAAATATATAAAATTTGATATGATTAGCCTAAAATAAATCTAGACTTTACACAAAAGTGAAATATATAAAATTTGATATAATATTTGATGTAACGATCATATTCACCATCTAAAAAAAACCTAAAATTTATGACAAAAGTGAAATATATAGTTGGTTCGGTTTGTAAGAATAATGTGTTTAAATGAGCTTTTATTAGTACACACCACCCTTAAAAAAAAAAAAAGGGTTCTATTTTATGATTTTTATCATCCTCACCCTTCCCTTGAAAAAAAAAATTTAATAATAAAAGAATAAATAAAAGTAAAGGTAGCTAAAACCCTTTGCCCAGTTTCACTGGTTTCTCACTTGCGCAGTTTGCACAAAGCCTGTCTCGGCCGTCCGCCTCTTCCGGTTGTCCTTCCATCGGCCGTTCATCTCTTGGCATTCTGTTCCTATTCCTCATCTCATCTCGTTTCTTATCGAACCCGTATATCCATTTTTCTTAAATCCCAATTCCTAAGTAAAGTACTAAAGTCAGCGTTCTTCAATTCAAAGCCGCACCACCAATCCCCATCGCGCCTCCATCATCTTTCTCTCGGCCCAGATTTGTAATTTACAGAGGTACAGTCCAAATTCTAAATGCCCAATTTTTCTGATTTTCTCTTAATAAATTGGGTTTTAATTGTATTTAGAACCCAAAACTTGAATTATGCTAAAGTAATTTTTGGAGAGGGGACGTATTCTTTATGATTTCTATTCAACTTCATAGTATGGTTAAGAGTGGTAGGAAGCATATTGTTATTTACATATGTATTCAAGACAAATTATTTTTGATTCAATAATTTTTTGATTTTTTTTGTACCGAATCGGTAATTTACCTAATTTTCGATTTGGCAAACTGTACGAGATTTCAATATACCAAACCAGCCGGTATAACAAAATTTGGTACAGTTCTGTTTGCCGTTTGCACAGCCCAACCTAATATAGTAGTGTGAGCCATGAGCAGAATTATTCTACTTTCATATTTTATCTATTTATTGATTGTGACAAGTAAAAATTTATATTTGTTAAATTACATTTGTTATATAATTTTATTCACTATAGTTGAATTTTCAATATATATATATATATATATATATACACAATACCTGTAGTATTTGTTTTGGTTAAGGGAAAGTTTAAGAATGAAATGTCATAAAATGATATTACGATTGAATCTAAAACATATCAGCTAATTTGTAAAAGATGGCCCGAATTTTAAACATCGCCTAGGGACCCGTAATATGTCAGGCCGGCCCTGGGTAAAACTTTTTATGATATTATAATTTTGCAACAATACATTAAACTGGCCGACCCTGATTATTGTCGGTAATTTTTGCTGCAGGAAAAGTAAAAAGAACAAAGTGAAAATGGCTGCTGCTTTTGAAATTACAGCTTCAGATTTTTTACAGGTATGTTCTCTTACTATCTCTCGAATTAAACCTTTTTTGCCTCAAATGTTGTGTAAATTTGGTGTACATGATATACTAATCATGTTTACTATGTGTGTCCACAGGGTTCTTGTAGGCAAAAACTTGTTTTACCAAGGCATTCTCCGAGACAAACAAATCGCTTGCTTTGGGGTACATTGCCTAGACGAACTCCCTCTATTAATATTTCTCGTAAACATGTTGGATTGAGGTCTAAGGTCAGAGCAGTGGTCTCGAATGAAGCAGCGAGTGTAGTTAGTAAAGAATCGACTGTTGTTAGGACAGACAAAGTCGTGCATTTTTATCGGATTCCATTGATTCAAGAAAGCGCGACATCAGAGCTCCTCTCGTTGGTTCAGACCAAAGTCTCGAACCAAATAATAGGTTTGAAAACCGAGCAGTGTTTTAACATTGGGGTCGATGGAGATCTTTATAGTGAGAAGCTTTCGGTGCTTAAGTGGCTGTTAGGGGAAACCTACGAGCCAGAAAATCTGGGGGCTCAAAGTTTTCTCGATAAAGAGAAAAAGGAGAGCTTGAATACCCTGATTGTAGAAGTTGGCCCTCGGTTGTCTTTCACTACTGCTTGGTCAGCCAATGCAGTTTCAATTTGCCGAGCATGCGGTTTGACTGAAATTAACAGATTGGAAAGATCGAGGAGGTATTTGTTATATGTTGCCCCTGGAAGTTTATTGTCTGATAGTCAAATCACGGAGTTTGCTGCATTAGTGCATGACCGGATGACTGAATTTCAATATGATCAGAAACTGACATCTTTTGAGACGACCGTAGTCCCTGAGGAGGTCCGTTATATACCGGTCATGGAGAGGGGTCGGAAGGCATTAGAGGAGATAAACGAGGAAATGGGTTTAGCATTTGACGAACAAGATTTGCAGTACTACACACAACTTTTTAAGGATGACATCAAACGGAATCCGACCAATGTTGAGTTGTTTGATATTGCCCAGTCGAACAGTGAGCACAGCAGGCATTGGTTCTTTATGGGGAAGATTGTTATAGATGGTAAGCCAGTGGATAGAACTTTAATGCAAATTGTTAAAAGCACTTTGCAAGCGAATCCAAACAACTCTGTTATTGGCTTCAAGGACAATTCGAGTGCGATAAAGGGTTTTCTTGTGAATCACTTGCGGCCAATCCAGCCTGGTTCGACTTGCCCATTAGACATGAGTGCTCATGAGCTCGATATCTTATTTACTGCTGAGACTCACAACTTTCCATGTGCCGTGGCCCCATACCCTGGTGCAGAGACTGGTGCTGGGGGTAGGATTAGAGACACACATGCAACCGGAAGGGGCTCGTTTGTTGTTGCATCAACAGCTGGCTATTGTGTTGGGAACCTTAACATCGAAGGTTCATATGCCCCATGGGAAGATTCTACATTCACATACCCTACAAACTTGGCTTCCCCCCTTCAAATTCTCATTGACGCTAGTAACGGTGCATCTGACTATGGCAACAAATTTGGGGAGCCTTTGATTCAGGGTTACACGAGGACTTTCGGAATGAGGCTTCCATGCGGAGAAAGAAGAGAATGGTTGAAGCCGATCATGTTCAGTGCAGGTATTGGTCAAATTGATCACACCCACATAACCAAGGGAGAACCGGAAATCGGGATGTTAGTTGTAAAGATTGGAGGTCCGGCATATCGTATAGGAATGGGGGGTGGAGCTGCGTCAAGCATGGTTAGTGGCCAAAATGCTGCGGAGCTGGATTTTAATGCTGTACAGCGTGGAGATGCTGAGATGGCGCAAAAATTGTACCGAGTTGTACGAGCCTGTATTGAAATGGGAGAGAAGAACCCTATCATTAGCATTCACGATCAGGGTGCTGGTGGCAACTGTAATGTCGTCAAAGAAATAATATATCCCAAGGGTGCTACTATCGATATCAGGAAAATCGTTGTCGGTGATTATACGATGTCGATCTTGGAGATATGGGGAGCCGAGTACCAAGAACAAGATGCTATTTTGGTGAAGCCCGAAAGCCGAGATCACTTGCAGTCCATATGTGAAAGAGAGAGACTTTCAATGGCTGTTATTGGGACAATCAGTGGAGAAGGGAAGATAATTTTAGTCGATAGTTTGGCCATTGAAAGGTGCAGCTCAAGTGGACTACCTCCTCCACCACCTGCCGTGGATCTCGAGCTCGAGAAGGTACTCGGAGACATGCCCCAGAAAACGTTTGAATTCCACCGCTTGGTTAATGCTAGGGAGCCACTCGATATTGTACCCTCGATCACTGTTATGGATTCTCTTAAAAGGGTATTGAGACTTCCTTCTGTTGGTTCAAAACGCTTCTTGACTACTAAAGTCGATAGGTGTGTGACGGGTCTCGTTGCTCAGCAGCAAACTGTGGGTCCTCTACAAATTACACTAGCTGATGTTGCTGTAATTGCTCAGAGTTATACAGGCATTACGGGAGGTGCATGCTCGATCGGCGAGCAACCTATCAAAGGTCTTCTGGATCCAAAAGCTATGGCACGTCTAGCTGTAGGAGAGGCTTTGACAAATCTTGTCTGGGCTCGGGTCACTTCTCTTTCTGATGTAAAGGCTAGTGGGAACTGGATGTATGCAGCTAAACTTGATGGTGAAGGAGCTGCCATGTATGATGCAGCCATAGCTCTTTCAGAAGCTATGATTGAACTCGGTATTGCTATCGATGGGGGAAAAGATAGTCTTTCCATGGCAGCTCGTGCATCTGGAGAAGTTGTAAAGGCTCCTGGAAATTTAGTAATTAGTACTTACGTCACTTGTCCTGATATAACTAAAACCGTGACCCCAGATTTGAAGCTTGGTGATGATGGTCTTCTACTTCACATTGATTTGGCCAAAGGAAAACGGAGGCTTGGTGGGTCCGCTCTTGCTCAAGTATTTGACCAAATTGGCAATGAGTGTCCTGATCTTGACGATGTCTCTTATCTCAAAACCGTTTTTAATGGGGTGCAAAATCTGATTGAAGAAGAGTTGATTTCAGCTGGTCATGATATAAGTGATGGAGGGTTGCTAGTAACTCTGCTCGAGATGGCATTTGCCGGGAATTGTGGGCTCAACTTGAATTTGACTTTACCCGAGAATTATAATATTTTCAATACACTCTTTGCCGAGGAACTTGGGCTTATCATCGAGGTCAGTAAGAAGAATCTCGATTTGGTAACCGGAAAGCTTTCAGATTTTGGGATTTCTGCTGAGATCATTGGTGAAGTTACAGCCGCTCCAATAGTCGAACTAAAGGTTGATGGTATCACTCATTTGAATGAACAAACATCTCTACTCAGGGATCTTTGGGAAGAAACGAGCTTTCAATTGGAAAAATTCCAAAGGCTGGCTTCTTGTGTGGAACAAGAGAAAGAAGGTTTGAAAAATCGCCACGAGCCTTCATGGAATCTGTCCTTCACTCCGAAATGTACAGACGATAAATACATGAAATCGACTTCAAAACCAAAGGTCGCCGTGATTCGTGAAGAGGGTAGCAATGGCGACAGAGAAATGTCTGCCGCATTCCATGCTTCCGGTTTCGAGCCTTGGGATATTGCAATGTCCGATCTTCTTACGGGATCAATCTCGTTAAAAGAATTCCGAGGCATAGTGTTTGTGGGAGGGTTCAGCTACGCAGATGTGCTCGATTCTGCTAAAGGCTGGGCAGCTTCTATTAGATTCAATAAGCCTTTATTAGATCAATTTCAAGAATTTTACGAAAGACCCGACACTTTTAGTTTGGGTGTTTGCAATGGTTGTCAACTTATGGCTCTTTTAGGGTGGATTCCGGGCCCTAAAGTCGGAGGTGTGCTTGGAGGCAAAGGAGATCCATCACAGCCGAGGTTCGTTCATAATGAATCTGGAAGGTTCGAGTGTCGTTTCACTAGTGTGAAAATTGAAAAATCACCGGCTTTAATGTTTAAAGGAATGGAGGGTAGTACACTTGGGGTGTGGTCTGCACATGGTGAAGGAAGAGCTTATTTTCCCGATAACGATGTTTTTGATAGTGTTTTGAAGTCGGATTTGGCACCGGTGAGATATTGTGATGATAATGGGAACCCTACAGAAGTTTATCCTTTCAATGTTAACGGTTCTCCTTTAGGAGTTGCGGCTATTTGTTCTCCAGATGGGAGGCATCTAGCTATGATGCCTCATCCTGAGAGATGTTTCATGATGTGGCAATACCCATGGTACCCCAAGAATTGGAATGTGGAGAAGAAAGGCCCTAGTCCTTGGTTGCAAATGTTCCAAAATGCAAGAGAGTGGTGTTCATGAAGAACGTAATAATTTCACTTTGAACAACACTTTTTTGTCTTTGAAAAATCTTAGTACTTACAATTTTTTTTTTTCCCCAGACATACGAGGAAGGAAATTGTTGGGAGTATTTGAATAACACTTTGATCATGGCGTGGTTTGCTTACAGGTTTCCAAGAGAATGTAGTGATTGACTGCGTAGGACTCTCAATTGTTATAAAGTTGGCTATATAAATTTTGTCTTCTTTAACGTTGTTGTAATACGTTTTAACTTATGTTCTGGTTTTTCTGGAGTCTTGTTGAGTTGCTGATTTATTGGTGTTGTATTATCTGGATTAAAGTTAAATCAATGAAGAAATTTTGAAGGTGTCCAAGCTGATGAATTCGCAAGGTCTATATTTACTTTGTTGAGCAGATTAATTGATTCGGTTATTTCTTCTTTTACTGCATTAGACACGTTAAAGATAAATTTTGCTTGCTTGGTAAATTTTCAGGTTACTTAGTGTTTTAGTATTTTGATGTGAAGAAGTTATCAATACAGGATAATTGATACTTGCTTTAATTTTTTTTATCGAGTTCGATTATGTGTTTGAATTTGGTTTGATTTTAGTTGAATCGAGTTTTTGTTTAGTCGAACATGAGTAGTCAGTCGGGTTAGCTAGTGAGCGGTTCTCATCTATTGCAATACAAGTTGCATTATATGTAAATTATCAAGCTTGAAATTGCATGAACTTAGAACACTTCCAATTTATGTGAAAAGCAGGGGAGCTTTGCAATACAAAAAATTAAAGAAAGAAAAAATAAATTAAGAGAACTGATGAAACCAAAAATAAATTAAAACACTGGAAATCACTCCTAAGCTACTTGCCATTCTGCTTATACTTCTCCTAATTACTGAATTAAGTTGCTACATAATGTATATTAGTTAAAAATCAAAACTACAAGATTCTTGTCACACAATTATAGACAAAGTTGACAATATGAAACCTAAGCTATATTACATGCATAATTGAAGCAACTTTTTTGGATCAAATGTAAATGGCATAGATATATCAACAGATATATACAGAAAACAAAAAAAAAATGGTCAAAACATACAGACCATGGTTTCCCTACACATGAATTAAATCATACAAAACAGTGTACACATATTTGAATCATGTTCATGCATTAGTCTTGGTCCAGTTCTTGAAGAAGCCTCTCTATGATACTCGAGTCGAGATACATTTCAGAGAATTGGTCTACTGCTGCATTTTCTGAATCTAAAACGGGTACACTCTGATCGATATTAGATTGTGTAAAAAAGTAAGGATTATTACAAATATCAATTGCACGATTAGCCATTTGGTTCTCAATGACTTCGATCTCTTCCATAAGGCAGGCAATCTGCATGATAAGTACATGAATCATGTATATATATTTATACTACGATTATGACTGATTTTTGTTGGGAATTCAAGAGTTATAATTTGAAGTTAACCTGTTGCTGTAGAGAAAAGATATGGGAAACACAGCCGTAAACAGGGTCATGCATACGAGCCAAGGCCTCGTAAGCCACTGTTATGGCGGCATCAGTTCTTTCTAGAACGGGAAGGCATGACAACAGTTTTGAGACATTACTCGCGCCAAAAACCTTGTGCACGGCTGAGAAGTGACTCGTGGCATGCTCGTAGGAGAAATAAGGTGCAAAAATGCATTCACTGGTGCACCTTCTTCTCAAGAATTTGCAAGCTCCACATGAAGAGTTAAGCCCTGTCATTGTCCTAATTAAGCCTTTAGATTTAAAAGTATCTGGTTTGGTTTTTGCTTATGATCATTAACTTAGTTGTCATGAAGTTAATTTTTGGTTGCAAGAATAGGTGAGTTGGGATCATGGCTTTTATAACTAGTATTTTTTTGTACAAGGGTCAGAACAGATTTGCCTTTCATTAGAGCTGAGGGACATTCTTACTTTACATTATAAAGTAAATTCTTTTAGGTCTCCTTTGTGGCTTACAAATTTATTCATAAATTTGGTTAACTTTCCTCATTTGTGCTCTCTAAAGGGCTTTATTTATTGGAAATGATGGATGAATCAGACTTAATCATCATTGTACTATAATACTATATAATTATATATTTTAGCTTTTAGCTTTAAGAATGAGAGAATATTAATTGCTGATTGGTAAGTCTATTTTAAATGATATATAGGCATTAGGCAAGTAGCAAAGTACAATAGTTTGTTTTTATTTAGCAATAATGACTTAGGTCATTGTGCTTTTCCCTTTTTACATCAACCTTTTCACTGTTAATATCTCATACTGCACTGTTACAAAACACAAGTGGGAATTAATTAATTACCTCTTAACATATATATATACATAATCGTCATTACGAGTAATAATGAGAAGTTAATTCTAGATAATGATCGAATTAAATAACAAGTGTCATACACGAACACGGATAATTCTTGCATAGACCTAGTCTATGAGCTTTTCATAGACCTTATGGTTGTAAATGAACCACATCATACATTTTGAGAGTATGACATCATCAAAATGTATGATGTGGTTCATTTACAACCACAAGATCTATGAAAAGCTCATAGACCAGGTCTATACAAGAATTTTCCCACGAACACTACGATGGATCGTTAATAATTTTGCGATTAACATTATCTTAAGTAGATCTTTGATTTTGTCCTCTTTCATTAATATATATTTGTTAATTATGTGATTTGTGATAAGTGTGAGTGCTGGCACATGTTTTCTAGTTTAAAATCAAGTGACTGCTGAGCGTAATTATGTAGTTTGCTTAGGGATTAGAAGTAGGCCTAATGACTCACTAATCCAATTTACTCCAATTTGTCTGCACATGTTCACTCTGCATTATCTTAACCACATTTTAATCAAGTCTCAAAAAGCTGCAGTCAAATTTTAGGCTGTTTGTCATTACATATGTGGTCGGTAATAATTTGCATGGCCTTGTCTCCATGACCAATTCTCGAACTCCAAGTAGAGAGAATTCATTCGCCATTACGTACGGTTGAGATGAAATAATTCAATTAAAAAAATTGTACGTGCAATTCGATCAAAATTTATGCATTCCATGTCAAAAAAGAAAAAAACTGAAATTTGATGAAGGATCGATCTAGTTTGATATATGCTGACTGCGTTAAAATAACACGAGTTGAAATTTGAAATTTGTGTGGTTATTTCAAAATTTTGGACATATTAGAAGGATTTACTATATAATATGTCGTTTAATTTGTCATAAGGATAAATTCCCATATAACTTCGTGTAATAAGTAATTTACTCATCGTGGATTGAAAAAGAATATTTTATCCTTTGTTGAAAATTTTAGAAGATCAATTAATCTCCTTCTGTTGGATAATGTAACTCGTTCATTTGGAATTGAAAGTATGCGTGAAAAATGTAGCATAAAAAGACAAAATTATCATTTAAGGGGGTAAATTGGGTCACATAAAATAATAGGGATAGTAATGTGTCACATTTATAATAACGTAAGTTAATGTACATAAAATAATACAAGAGATAAATTGACACACATATAATAACACATGGAGGTACATTGGGGAAAATATAATTCTTATTCAAGTTTGGTTTGGTCTAACCTAGGGCTGTCAATGGGGCGGATTTCAATCCGGATCCGTCCAAATTTGGTCCGGTTTATTAGGATAATTGTCCGATTAGATATTCGATGGACCTGATCCGATTATAAAGATCCGAAATCCGAAACTCATGGAGCGAATATGGATTTAGTTCGATCCGATCCGTTAAAGATCCGTATCCGACAACAAATAAAAAGAAAGATATATATACAAAATTATTTATAAAAATAAGTATCATTAATAATATTTCAACGTCAATTTAAGAAGATAGTAATTTTAATTCGTTTATAAATTTATTTAAACCAATATATTCATTCTACAAATATGAATATAGTAAAGAAACTTTGAAAATGTGAGCTAAAATTAAATAAAATTGAAAAGATAATAAACTTGTTTTTGGAAAAAAAAATTAATTTAACTTTTTTAAATACAAATTTATTGGATCCGAAAAATATCCGATATCCGGTCAAATCCGACCAAGATCCGTTGGATTCAAAAAATCTAGATTCGAATCCGACAGAATTCGATCCGATATAAATGGAGTCGGATCTGGACGAGCCTGATCAGACCAGAATCCAACCCATTGACAGCCCTAGTCTAACCCATGCAATCACCAAGTATATTACACTTGTTTTGTAATTGGTCACTCTCCTGGGAGTTACATCAAATTCTAAAGCAAGCGTACTGCACTTGCTATGTAATTATTTTTTGTTCAACCAAACCCGGTCTGTGTAAGAATTTTTCGATATATTGGCATGCATACAATAACACATGGCGACAAATAACTACTTGTATAATAAAACAAGGTTTTTTTTAAAAAAAAAAAGGTTGACTAGGTCTAAGTATATTATATGCGCAAAGTTATATTTGTCAAATCATATTTTTTGAAGGTTTAGAAATGCCAGCGAAGAGTGAATCTTTTATAAGCGTATAAGTAATGAAAATGCATTTTCTTGTATCACGAGTAGGTAAATTAAATATTATGCATATATAAATTAACAATTTAACATTATAACTCTTTGTCATGCACGTAACATGAAATTTTGAGAAAAAAATGTTTGCTATTTTTTTTTTTTTCCATGACGATTGGAAAAATTTTAAACTGTAAGTTATGTTCAAATCTCTGCTCACCACCACAAAAAGGAGCTAATAGCAAATTATCTTTCTTTGTTATATCGTTAAAAAACAGGTTACCTTTTATGTGAAAAATAAAAGGACGAGATACTTTCTTGTGTTTTGCAAAAGAAGTATACAACCTCCTTCTTAGTTTTTGCATTTTCACATGGGGTAAATATCTATTAGACAACACGTACATCACGGGGAAGTAAAGTTATTTATTAGACAATATTACAGGGGGTAGAGTGCATATTAGACAATATCACAGGAGGATAAATTGTCCGTTATATTTTATCAATTCAAGGCTTAAATTGATCATTTTTCATATCAAAATAAAGTCTCGCATTTTGAAAAATGTACAACAACTCCATGGAGAAAGAGGTAAAACGCTCATTATTATATATCACAAAAAACTGATATGCTTATTTTCATATACAAAGGGGTAATTGTCCGTTAGATTAATCACAAAGAGTTAAATTTACCAAAGCCCAAAAAAAGTTTAAGCTGAAGATGGTCAAATTTTATGCTTCAAGGCTCTAGAAATAGCAGATTGCTGAAAGGGTGGATAAAGAGATAATTTAGAGACAAAATGCCATTTTTATTAACATGAAATTCAAACTTTTTGTCTTGTCAATGGCCTAAAGTTTTTCATTTTTTGATCAAATACATGGAGAATATTGTTTTGAGGATGGTGGGGGAGGTCCTGCCTTTCTACTTTTGAACTTCACGATGAAAGTGTCTTTCTCTTTCTATGAATTTATATGTTTCATCTGATTTCCTAGGCTTGCTAATTGCTATTAGAATTATCATTTGGGTGTAACTCACATAAAAAATTAAAAGAATAATTCAAGACTTTATAAGAAGTACTTAGACTAAATATTTAAACCATGTGAGATTGTTTAGTCTCAATATTTTTCCTTTACGCATGGATAAATTGAATGTGTTGATGAAACAAGATTAACTGACATACGAATAGAGCTGAAAATCAAATCAAATTATTTGATATTCGGCTCGAGCTTATTCCCTAAAAACTCATTTGAGCTCGGTTCATCAAACAAATCAAACAAGCTTGAACATGATTTATCGATGATAACTTTTGAAGTTCGGCTCGAGCTCGAAAATTGAAAAAACATATGTAAAATACCAAGCTACTCGATGCTAGGCTCGAGCTCATTCGTTAATTGCTTATTTGAGCTCAGTTTGTTAAGAAATCAAATCAAGATCAAACACAGAATTTAAAGCTCGCTAAAATTCAAACCGATCTTGAACAATGTATCGAACGTTCGATACTACTCAGCTCGTTGACACCCCTACATACGAAAGCTTAAACTTGATTGAGACATGTGGGTAAATACCCAACACACAAATAATGATAGTACTGGTGTAAAGACCTTGATCCACTTCTAGCCTTATCAACATTGTTGGGCTCTAGTCCACTAACCCAAAATGTTTAAGCCCATGTTGACAAGTAGAAGGAGGTCAAGTCTTTATTAACCATTCAAACAATTCATCCACAATCAATGTGAGATTGGGATGTTACAATCTCCCCAACTCAAATATTCGACGTCCTCGTCGAGTCCAGATCAATAGCCCAAGACCGCCCTCATGGATAACACCATGAAGTCGGCTCTGATACCATTTGTAAAGACCTTGATCCACTTCTGGCCTTGTCAACATTATTGGGCTTTAGTCCACTAACCCAAAATTCTTAAGCCCATGTTGACAAGTAAAAGTAGGTCAAGTCTTTATTAACCATTCAAACAATTCATCCACAATCAATGTGGGATTGGGATGTTACAACTGGACTAATTATCTAGACACATAATATTTAATGACAATTCGTTCTTTGTTATATAGGCGAAGGATGTAGGTAAACAATGATACCAACATGTGAACAAGGAGGAGCTTATCACGTGATAATTCATATTAATTTTGGGCTCTGATATCATATTCGATACACATGAATTGAGCTAAGTCTTAGAATATTGACCTAATTCATTTTAAAATACTAGCTCAAGAAGTGAATTGTGCAAGACCTTATTAAAAGTATTTAACCTCAATATGCAATTTATGTGGGACTTTATGACTCAATACTAAACCTTATCTAGAGCTAAGATTGAATTTTTTTTATTTTAGAGGTTCGATATATTGTCACAAATATTGAGAAGATGAGAGATTATTTTGCACAACGGTTGTATATGCTATGAGAATGACATTTCTGAACTATATATTGTCGAAATATATGTTAATTTTAAATATATAAACAATTTTTATCTAGATAATTATATTTTGAAACAACCTTACAAGATATCAAAATATTTCATCATAATGACCAATAAAAAATTATTTTCATAAAATGGTCTTTTGTGTGCATCGCATTCACAAATATGGCCCATATTAATTATCTGGACTATAACCAAAATTAGATGAAAGTTCTAGCATAGCATGCGAAAGCCCAGTCCTTGTAAGCCACACAAATCAAAAAATTGACAAATAGCCTTAGTTTTCATAATTTTAAACTTTGAACCATAAAATAATAGATCAAGTTTCTCCCCTGAAATCAGAAACATAACACTCTCTTGAGTTTTTAATATGATCTATAATTCCATAAGGGTTATCTCATATAGAGCCCTAATTGTTCTATGTTTTCTCAAAAATAGTCATATAATTTTGAGACTTTTCAAATATGATCTTATAAAATTACACTATGCATAATTTCAGTCATTTAACTTTTATTATATTTTAATTTTAGTACGTTTGACTTTCATAATATTTCAATTTTAGAAGTATGAATACCAAATTCCGCCCTGTGAAATTTTAGTACATTTGTTAAGTGCATGATCAAAATTAAAATAACCTGAACTAAAATTAAAATATTAAGAAAATTAAGAGACTATTTTTATAATTTTGCCATTCTGTCAAAAGAATTATGAACACGACTACACGAGGGTAATAATAAACCAAAATAATTTCCTTTTTTTTTTATTTTATTTTAGAAAATAATACACCAAAAGATATATAAGTGAAGAAGATTGGATATAAAATTACAACCTCACGAAACTGCACCAATTGATGAATGTTGATATATAGTTTCAAGTTTAAACTGAAGATCCAACCTTGAATTGCCACGTGGCATGTAAGCAATCTTCATTGTGTGGACAATGGGGATTCAGAACCCAATCCTTAGAGTTATACCTTGTGTAAACTTGCTATATAAGTGTTCCTAAGTACTCTCCATCTCTTGCCCTCAAACTAATTAATTAATAATAGTCACATCTTAATAAACTTTCTGATAGTAGCAATGGCAGCCGCCGTCTCCACCGTCGGAGCTGTCAACCGCGCAGCGGTATTAATTTCTCGATCCTATGCCCAAACATATATACTATATTTTACGTAATGTACGAAATATTACTTTATATCAAATTAAAATAAATTTGTGCAAAGATTATATGTTTGACTTTTTAAATATACCGAAATGCTCTCTCAAAAGCTAAAGTATTAATTTTTCCTTGTTATAGGAAAGTTGTACATGTACCTTTTAGCTCATTACATAATAATTTGATGGCATGTCTAATCTTGATGCAGCTGAATTTGAGCGGCTCTGGTGCTGGAGGTGCAGTCCCCAGCTCATCCTTCTTGGGCAGTAGCTTAAAGAAGGTGAACAACTCGACGTACGTTCCAAAGGTCTCGTCTGGAAAATTTAAGGTGGTGGCTGAAATAGATGCGAAGAAACAAACCGAGGACAGGTGGAAGGGGCTTGGCGAAGACATCTCCGATGACCAACAGGACATCACCAGAGGCAAAGGCTTAGCCGACCCTCTCTTCCAAGCCCCCACCGGTATGGGAACACACGACGCTGTCCTCAGCTCCTACGAGTACATTAGCCAAGGGCTAAAAACGTACGTAATTAATTACGTATTCATCTATCAATCTAGTTATTTAAATTTCGATAGAAATCAATTTAAGTAGGTACATTAGTATTGGCAAAATGGACCTTGACTGATATTGCATGCTGATTAACAGGTACAACTTTGACAACACGATGAGTGGATTCTACATTGCTCCTGCCTTCATGGACAAGCTTATGGTTCATATTACCAAGAACTTCATCACCTTGCCTAACATCAAGGTACATATATATATATAGTTAAGTGGAAGGGACTAGTCACTACAAAGTAGCGGACTCAGGTTCGAATCCCTGTTGGGAAAGGTTCCCAATTTATTTGTCCGACGCGCCTCGAAAGGGATTAAACCCTTGGGAAACCAAAAAAAATATACTCTACTCATGTTTAATTAATTCTTCTTTTCTTTTTCAATTTTTTGTCCAAGTAATAACTACTCAATATTAAACTTATTAACTAATTTGATTTTGTATTGTCTTAATTAGGTTCCTCTTATCTTGGGTATTTGGGGAGGAAAAGGTCAGGGTAAATCATTCCAATGTGAGCTTGTCTTCGCCAAGATGGGTATCAAGTGAGTTATTTAATTTTATACGGTTAATATATTTAGGCAAAGTTAATTCTAAATATTATTCTTGTAGTTACATTATACTTAGAGCTCATTTGATGTGCAAAATTAGTTAAAACTACAATTTGTTGAATATGAGATCAAATTTTAGCATAGCGTACATGAGATGGTTCAAAATTAAAATTAAGAATTGATCACAAGGGGATTATTGCTATTTTTTTTAAGTTTACATTGCCAATTAGTTTATGATGGAGTTATTGCCAATTATTTTTATGCAAAAAATCGAGCTTTCACGTTTTATTCATTTCAGAAAGAAAATAACATATAGGGGTATATTTTGTGTTTTCCTTTGCAAATTATGAATAATACTAGCACTTATAGCGAGGGCTAAACATATTTGACTTAGCACACAAGGTTTAATGCTACTAAAAATAGCACAGGGGATTTTCTGTTAATTAAGAATAATATAGGGGTATTTTTACATTTCACTCTAACATAATTCGATAATAGGGTCTTACAAACAAATCAATTTAAAAGTGTGATTAATTACCCAGGACCAGGAGACTGTACCACTAACTAGTGCTCATGTTTCCAAGAAATTTCCTTCAATTTTTTCTTTTAGAACGTTTCGGGAAAAGTCTTTCTTGAAATCTAGATAATTTATTTCTCAAAACTCATATGTAAAGTAAATCTATGTAAAACATCAAGCACAACCACTTATTTCATAGTCAATTGGTGTTAGAAAATCCACATTCGTCAACTTCTCAATGCATTTATATACAAACGTTTTCTCGACATTCGACTATTACCAGAACAACACATGAACCTCAGCCAAGGGAAACTTTTGCCAAAATTTGACCAACAATCTCCCCTTCAACAAAAGTTCATGTTGGGAATCGAATCCGTAACTTTGACTCTTGTAACACTTATAGGACATCGGCGTAACCACTTGTCCCAAATCCAGTTAAACAATATTACCTTGTTATAGTACAAAACACGGGTGGTCTTATACGATTGATTACATTGCAGCCCCATCATGATGAGTGCTGGAGAACTAGAAAGTGGCAACGCAGGAGAGCCAGCAAAACTAATCAGACAAAGGTACCGTGAAGCAGCAGACATAATCAAGAAAGGCAAAATGTGTTGTCTTTTCATCAACGATCTCGACGCAGGTGCTGGTCGTATGGGCGGAACAACTCAGTACACCGTCAACAACCAGATGGTTAACGCTACCCTCATGAACATTGCCGATAATCCCACTAACGTACAACTCCCCGGTATGTACAACAAGCAGGAGAATCCTCGTGTCCCAATCATAGTCACTGGTAATGACTTTTCGACATTGTATGCTCCTCTTATCCGTGATGGACGTATGGAGAAGTTTTATTGGGCACCCACACGTGAGGACCGGATTGGTGTTTGCACGGGTATATTCCAAACAGACAATGTTTCGGACGAGGCTGTTGTCAAACTTGTCGACTCTTTCCCTGGCCAATCTATTGGTAGCTTTTTACTTTTATTCCTTGATTGTTTTTATTTTAGACATCTCTAAGATTTTCTAAAACTAACGAATACCTGCATAACAATTTACAGATTTCTTTGGTGCTTTGAGGGCAAGAGTTTATGATGATGAAGTGAGAAAATGGATCGGAGGAGTAGGAGTCGACAACATTGGTAGAAAGCTCGTGAACTCAAGAGAAGGTCCTCCAACATTTGAGCAGCCCAAAATGACACTTGAGAAGCTGCTCGAATACGGGAACATGCTTGTGCAGGAGCAAGAAAATGTGAAGAGAGTTCAATTGGCTGAACAGTACTTAGCCACTGCTTCTCTTGGAGATGCTAACAAGGATGCTATTGAAAGCGGAACTTTCTTCGGTGAGATTTTTGTTACTATACATAAACTAATTTTTCAAAGTTAGATGTGTTAAATAATCAGGTCCAAGACCATATTTGATTAAGCTAACACGTTCAAGGTCCTGGATGGACCCCAACCGGACACAAGTCCCAGCTGGGTTGGTTCCCATCCAGGGCCATCTTAGACTAGCGCAGGACCGGTTATGTGCCGGTCCAGTACAACTCAAAACGTATAACACCTCTGCTCGAAACAGAGAAAATTTACTAACAAAATTTTGTATTGCAGCCAAATAGTGAACATTCCTGTTCCGGAAGGTAACTTTAATTCTACTGCAAGAAGTGATGATGGAAGCTGCACATACACACTTTAAGCTGTTTTTCTTTGTTGGTTTTCTTCATTGACTCAATATGTATTTGGTGAAATGAGTTGGTCTACAATGTAAGCGTCAATGACTCTGTTTCATGTGGTTAATTCTTGGATTGTAGTTTGCTGTGATTTTGTGATATCATAATAAGGTGGTTTTGTTTTTACATGGTTTTTATTTTCTTAAATTGAGATTTCAGCTATTAAATGAATAATATTAAGCAACTGTGAATCTGGGATATGCTTCTTTAATTTCATGCAACCTAAGTTGTTGAGGAATAAGGTCATACCATTGTACATATCAATATGTTCCAAAACATAGTCCCAAGTATATGCTTCACCATGAATCACATAAACTCATATACAAGCGTCTGTTTTATCACCCATTTTGTTTGCAATTTTTCAAATTCTCTATCTAATTTATGAAGATTGACTTGCTACCTGCTATTCAATACAAAGGGGTCCTACCTAATTTAAGAAAAAAATGGCATGAAATTGGAACTCTTGCAAACAGAAGAAAAAGTTCTCTATTGATTTTGTGCATATGGACACAGAAAAAATAATGAAGATTGCAAGGTAATTTTTTATCAAAATATTGATCTTATTGATTTCTATCCGTCATGCGACGTCTCGTACTTGGTCAATCCAAGGATTATATAAAACCAACTTATCAATTCTTATAATTTGGATCTAAAGTAAATGTCTTGATAAGATAACTCTTAATTCTAGGTTAAGGTAAAAGCTCATTCAATACCAAATAAGAATAATGGTAATATGCATTAAATAATATGTTTTACATATGAATTCTCTATCAATTTCCATTTGTACCTAATGTATTCTGCTTAATCTATTCAAATGTTATATGATAGCATAGACACATAAAATTTTGAAGACCTTCTGAGACCTTTATACTAAATGGTTATGATCCAAAAGGAAGAGTTTTATTGGTTACCTATATTCATCGGACATTTTCATCTTCTCAATCTTCGACTCCACCATAAATTTCATAATCATCGAATCCTGCAGATTGAAAATTACATAAGTAACTGACAACATAAAACTATATCATATATACACTACAACATTTTATGTTCTATACAACTGTTCAAAAGCATCAGAGATAAAAAATAAAAATGTCAGGTGCATTTTTCTTGACGCTTTCAAAAACGTCACGCATGTGAGGAAAACTGCTGTCATATATACTTTTGTGCACAAAAACAAACTGTCATGTATACTTTTACAAAACGGGTAAAATTCTACACGAGGCTATTCCCCTGACCAAACAAGAAAAATCTTCCAAACCAAAGCAAGCTCAACAGACTACTATTTCCAAGACAGTAATCAAAATTCAGAAGATAATCTGACATTATAATTTGTTCCACCATAAGACTTATCAGGATACAACAATCTAGAAAAACTGTGACAAAATACTTCTCCAAACTTTTTGTCTAGTTATATATTTTCCAACAATATGATCATCTCCATATGTTTACTATAAGAATCAAAAAGACCTGGCAACAAAAACAAAATGACTAAATGAGCAATTAACCACCCTACATAAAGCTATCCACATAACATCAGCAACTTGACAATTAATTTCATAAATGATGTGGAGCTCTCTATTTTTTATACTGTGTTTACTCATTGTCTTTATCAAATGCCTAAAGCCCAGCCACGCATAGTATATCATCAAACAATGTGAGCAAATATCATTTTTGCCACTTTATTCCCCGCCTGCATATATGCAACAAAGTACTGAATTTTCTCATATTGTCTTTCTAGAATTAAAAGCAAATTTCAGACAACAAAAACTATTACCTCAATCGTATTATCGTGTATGGTAAGCTTATTTAAAGTTAAGGTCCGAGTTTTATCATTTCAAAGGACATCCACTCCAACCATTTCCTCAATTATGGTCATTTTCTTGTTTAAACAAATTGAATGCACATACACTATAGAAGTTGAGTAGAACAACTTTAATAAATTGAAGCAAGGACATTAAGAATTCACCTTATTGTGCAAAATCAGCCCCAAACTTTGTGACACATTTCAGCATTTAAATCAAAACACAATATTCAATTTCCAAACACATCTCTTTCATGATACTCCATTCTGATCATCTTCAAGTATAAGATTGACTCCATTGTTCTTCAGGCCATTTACAACAGCCCAAACTTTTGTACGAATCTTGAAACCTTTCTTCTCGATTTCTTTGTTCACATGGACATGTATTCCTCTCCCCTGTCCCTGTTCAAGACCCTCGACTCTGAGTCTCATAGCCAACACTTCCCCCATAACAGCAGCTGCTTTAGCATTGCAGGATCGACCACATTCAAGTGTGTTTTTTATAGAATTTTCAACTGTTGATGCTGTTGCAACTATCCTTCCATTATTTCTGTCTACCACATTTGCAGTAATGTACTTTAGTGATATGAACAGCCTTAGCACATATCTGTTTAGCACTGCCATTGCCCACACATTCAATCCAATACTTGAGGATTCTTTTGGTGGTTCTGAATAGAGGGGTTCTGATGGCGGTGGCGTCGCGAGACGGAGAAGATGGTGGAGTGACGGGTTCAATGGAGAGACGGAGGAGACTGCGGTGGCTAAGATTAGGGTTTACAACCTAATTAAAGTACGGGCTACAGTCGTAAAATGATTGGGATTTGGGACTGTGCACCGGCCACGCAAGATGGAAACTTGGGGGAAAAAAAAATTAATTAGAATATTTTGTGTATCAATTTAATGACGTAGTGCAACACAAGAGAAATTTGAATTTATATATAAGGCAAAGTTTTTTTTTTTTAGAAAAAAAATATAAGCCAAAGTTGTTCCAAAAGGTGAAATCGCTCACCCCGGACGCTCCTCACCCCCTGTCCGACGGGATTGTGAGAGGATGTAAATCATGGTGACTCAACCGGCAACAGAGGCTGGGACCAGTACTCACTGCGCACAAGGAGTCCCCCTCATTTTTTGAGAGGTTGCTCCCACACTGCCGCTGGTGAGGTTCGACCCTTGGTTTTATAAGCCAAAGTTGATTTTATGATCTTGTGTTTATAGTATATTAAATTAATATACAAACACCACTTTATCTATACATCCAATGTGTGAAATAATCTGCGCAAAACATGCAGGGCTTGTTTGTTTGGTGTTTCGAAAAGTAGTTTGGGAGAGTGGTGGAGGTTTGTGAAATACTCTCGATTTACGTAATGTTGTTTGTTTGGGTTTTGAGAGAGTGATTTAAGAAATAAAGTATGTATAGGTTTTCTTGGAGAGTTAGTTTGTAGGTGTAAGATTTGTAAGACTTTGTTGTGAGATAAATTTTGTAAGAGATAGGTTACTTTATGTCATATCATAGTAGAGTTTGTATAAGTTTTGTTTAGAGATAAAAAAAATTGTTGTTTGTTTGAGTTCTGAGAGACTAGTTTGAGAAAATTGAGAGATGAAAATTTTATTTCAGAAAATAGAAAGCATGTTTGTTTGGCATTTCCCAAACACAAATTTTTTTTGGGAAACACCAAACAAACATGCCCGCAATGTCCTTTCAATTAAATTTAATAATACTATCTACTACCCAGATGTCAGCAATTATTTAATTCATCTAATTATTTGTGGTTTCCTGTTAATAAATTAGAATATTTAAAATTGCTATTAAGTTAGTGTTGCAAAATTGTGCTTTGGTGGCATAATTTTTAATGCCTCTGTAAAATATCATTCTAGTAAGATTTTCTAAAAGTATGCCGCAAAAATTATTTTTTAACTCTTTTATTTTTTGAAAAAATGCCACTTAACACTTTCCAATGGTAAACTGGCACTAATTTTATGAGATTGCTTTAAATATTTTAACATCTTTTCCCATATGCAAGAATTTTGGGATAATTTGTATTAAAATTCCATCAAACTGATGTCACTAAACTATTGAATGAGGACTTTCTTCCATGGAGTCTGGGGTGCACTGCATCCCATGTGGATCCGCCATTGCTTGCTAGCCTTTGCGTAGAGCTGAGATTGAAGTTTGTTTGTGTTGATGGAGGTCATATATAGTGTCACAAGCATTGAGGAAAAAAAAAAAAAAAAGAGATTAATTTGTGCAACGGCAGCATATTCAGTGAGAAATGAGAATGACGTGTATATTTAGAATATAATTTTTTTTAGAAGGTACCTACAAATGTTACTAAGCTAAATTTTCAAGAGGCAAGTACGGAGCTATCTCGGGGGATCCTCCCACTTGAACAACTCAGTATCGACTTGGTGATTATTGTAGCAAGAGCATCTGCGACATAATTCATTTAGGCCATCTCCAATGGTTGAGGGCTAGCCCCGGGCTCCGGAGCCCGGGCTAGCCCAGGGCCAGCCCGGGGCCCTGCTGGTCGTCTCCAATGGTTGGGGCTCCGTGGGGGAATTAATTAAATTTTTTTCCTTTGCCCACTCTCACTTAATATTATAGTTTTAAATTTTGCTAATATTAATATTAATAATAGTAATTATATTAGTACTCGTAATTTAATTATATTAAAATATTAGTACTCGTAATTAAAATAACACATTAATTAAAATTACATACAACACATTAAATTATACACATAAAAATTAACCATATCAAAATTAAAATAACACATTAATTACAATAACACATTATTTAAAATAAAACACTAATTAAAATAACACATTAATTAAAATTACATACAACACATTAAATTATACACATAAAAATTAACCATATCAAAATTAAGAACTAACAGAGCTCGAATCCTTGTTTCTCGAGCCATCCATTCACGGATATCAAGGAGTTTCTGCTTTTTCATTTCAACCCCTCAATTTTCCATTACTAACCAATTTTCTTTCTTCCCCAAATTTTAATGGTCACTCCTGCTAACCTTTTCTAAAAAGCCAACCCCCGATCTATCTGCTTCAATTCAATCGCATAAAACTGAATCAAATCCATGTGAGCAAATATTTACTTCTCTAAAGGTTTCATTTTTTTTTTTTTTACTTTTTCTCATAGTTGTGCTATTTTTCGACAATAATGTTTTGCGATTTTCTCTCTTTTTTTGTTGAGTGAAATTTAAAGAGGGGGCGCGTGTTTACACGCGCCCCCTTTCTTCCCAAAAACCCACGCGGGACCGCGGGCTGGCCTGCGGTCTCCGCGCAGCCCGCGGCCCCGCCCATTCCGCCCCGCTGCCGACCCCGAGCCCGAGCCCTCTCCGTCTCCAGCCGTTTCCCCAGCCCAGCCCGACCCCGGCCCCGCAAGCACCATTGGAGATGGCCTTACCTTCTAATATGTTGAAAAGAAAAAATTTACGACTTCCTCTAATCCTCTAGGATAGAATCTAGGGGGTGTTTCGGGGTTCACTCCTTAATCAATTGACAAATCACCTCATAATCGATCTCAACCAGTAGCTTCCCCAACCACTTAAGCCTGGCAGCAGATCCTCTATACCACATAAATGTACCACATTTGTGTACCATCAATATAAAATTGACACATGTCAAAACTAAATAGCATGCATTGCATATGATTATATTCTCCACCCTTTCTCCTTCTTATCTCCATTTTTTATTTTAACATCTCTTTTTGTAAATAATAATACCGACTTTTATATATTTAGGTTGCGATTTAATGATATTATATATATTTGTGTACCATTATTTGTAAATAATAATACCGACTTTTAATGAAATTAACGAAATAACAACTCAAAAATTTGAATTGAAAATAGAAGAATATATTATTTAAATCTTTGGTATTCAATTTGAACCTGGTATCATATGCTGTTTTCCAAATTAGTCTGACATTTATAATATGTATACTCAACCTTATACGAGAATACAATTTCATCGCCTGAAGATTTTAACATTGGAATTAAGTAGAAGTTCTTGATCATTCTCAAGTATGAATGAAGATATATTCTTGACTGGATGTAGTTTTAATGTAAATAATAATTACCATTATTTACCTTATTCAATAATTTTAATGGAATTTGCTATGCTTTTAGATAAAGGTAAATATCAGACATCACAGATAGAAAGAAGATTGAATAAGGTAAATAATCCTATGCAATGCATGCTATTTAGTTTTAACATGTGTCAATTTTATAATGATGGTACACAAATATGGTACATTTAAGTGGTACAGAGGATCTGCTGCCCTTAAGCCTCTTTCGAAGTTATTTGTAGCATTACTTATATTTATATTTAGAGACTAACATAATAACATCAACCATGTATTTGTATCAAATCAACCACTTATCTAACATAAGACAAGTTATTGTTAGAGCACAGATGATCTTCATGGTGCAATGTTGTCATGGAGTCTATATAATAATTTCATCATAAAATGTCTCTAAGTGAGTTAGCATATATAATATCTATATGCCTATATTTAATTATCATTATTTACTTTGTGACAGAGAGAGTGTCTAGATAATTATGTTTTGGTAAAATTGGTACCTTATATGAATTCAAATAATTTCATCATAAAATGTCTCTAAGTACGTTCTTTATCGATCACACCAGAATTCTATGGAAAGTTCGAGTAAGGCATCCAAGCCCTTGTAGACCACACAAATAAAAAAGAAATGGACAAATAACTTTAGTTTTCTCAATTTTGAACCATAAAACATAACCCTCTCTTGAGCTTCTCAGAATTGTTTGATGTGGATTGCGCAGACACAAATGGGATCGACTTTTGGTTTAAAATTCGATGAAGTTACATGATTGTACTATGCACGCAGTTATTAATTTGTAAGTACAAACTCAAAATTGAAATTTAATGAAAATTAAATAAATAAAATTTATTATGTATGTGATTAAAATTGGAGTATAGTTGAAATTTAAAAAAACTAAATGTACGATTACGATCATTCTATATATGGAAAAGACCAACATTACATGACTATTTTTACAATTTTACCATTATTTATGTGAAAAGAAATATGAACATGAGGGGAATGATACAGCCAAAGATCGAATTATTATAAGTGAAGTAGATTGGATATAAAATTACAACCTCAGGAAACCGCACTAATTGATGATAGTTCATCTCAAAATGCAACCTTCAATTGCCACGTGGCATGGGAGCAATCTTGATTGTGTGGACAAAGGGGATTCAGAACCCAATCCTGTGAAATTATAATTTGTGTACGTACATTCTTCAATCTGACCCTCCCCTGTTTTATATACATATATATACATACAAATTATCTTATCACAGTTCCACTCTCCAACTCCAACTAACTAACTAATATTCACATCTTCATAGTCTCGGATCACTAGCTGGTAGCAATGGCAGCCGCCGTCTCCACCGTTGGAGCTGTCAACCGTGTCGCGGTATTTCTCGATCCCATTCGTTCTTTTATTTTACTCGTTTCCGCTTTGGCCCCAAGTTTTAAGTAAGAGTTAGAAAAGTAATATTTAGATGTATTTACTTTCATGCCCTTAAGTCTTATTTTGGACAGAGAGTTTTAAGTAAGTGTTAAGGCTTGTGGTATTTGCAATTGCTTGTGTTTTTGCAGAATTATGATAATCTAAATAGATAGCTAAAAGTAATGGAACGTGTTTGCAATATAAGTTAAGAAATGACATAAAAGCATGTAGTATTTATTTGCAGAAGCGAGACTTTGATTCTTTTCTATTTTTCCCCAAGTGGATAAGAAAAAATAAGCTGTTGCACATTAAAACATTTCAAAAACCTTTTTTATTGCCTAGAAGCTAATAAGTAAGGTCGTCTCCAACCGAAGGCCTTGCCCAATTGTCTAATTGCCATGCCCTTATGCCTATTCGACCCACCTAAAAACCACATCTCCAACCAAAGGGCTATCAACATCCATTAATTCAACAAATCACATTTATTTAGATTTATATTTGTCCAATTATACATGAAATTATTCAAAAAATCTCATTATTTATTTTATGAAATTAAAAAAAAAATAAAAAAATAGCACCCGAGCCTCGGGGAGCGTTTGCCTGCCGGCAAGCAAGCAGGCAATGGTTGCCCGCCTGCTTGCCGGATTGCCTGCCCCGAACCCCCTGCCCTGCCCGCCCTGCCCCTTTGCCTGCCCAATTGCCATTATCCATCTCCAACCAAACCAAGCCGGCAACCCCCCCTCATGCCCGGTTGCCGGCTCGGTTGGAGATGGCCTATAAGCATTTGTAAACATCCCTTAATTAGTAATTACATCGTGCAATTGAATTATTGAAACTAAAGCGATCTAAACATTGATCAATTTCATTAAGTAAAGATTCCTTTAAATAATCAGCATGCTGACTTAAAGTTAGTAGTACTAATTAATTTTTCCTTTAGGTAGAATTATTCAATCTAAAGTTGGGATGTAATATTGATGCAGCTGAATTTGAACGGCTCTGGTGCTGGAGGTGCAGTCCCCAGCTCATCCTTTTTGGGAAGTAGCTTAAAGAAGGTGAACAACTCGACATACGTTCCAAAGGTCTCGTCTGGAAAATTTAAGGTGGTGGCTGAAATAGATGAGAAGAAACAAACCGAGGACAGGTGGAAGGGGCTTGGCGAAGACATCTCCGATGACCAACAGGACATCACCAGAGGCAAAGGCCTAGCCGACCCTCTCTTCCAAGCCCCCACCGGTATGGGAACACACGATGCTGTCCTCAGCTCCTACGAGTACATTAGCCAAGGGCTAAAAACGTACGTAATTACCGATTCATCTATCAATCTAGTTATTTAATGTTCGATAGAAATCAATTTAAGTACGTACATTAGTATTGGCTTGGCAAAATGGACCTTGACTGATATTGCATGCTAATTAACAGGTACAATTTTGACAACACGATGAGTGGATTCTACATTGCTCCTGCATTCATGGACAAGCTTATTGTTCACATTACCAAGAACTACATAAACTTGCCTAACATCAAGGTACATACATATATATATATATATATATATATATATAGGGATCGTTTGGTAGGGTGTATGAGATTAAGGTGGATTAGATTGGAGTCGGATTGAAGGACATATTAAAAACATGTTTGGTAAATTTGATTGAATGCTTCCATGTTAATTGTAAATTGTTTGTGATTTATGTTAATGATATGTAAATACCATATCATCTAGTCTTAAAAGGAAATTTACATGTTAACCTGGATTAACTAATTTATCCATGCTTGGGTGGATCATAATCTAGTCTTAATACCGGGTCATAAAGATTTAATCCATTTGACCCGGTATTAGATTAATGCCACCAAACGTTGTATTAGCCCATATTAACTCATATAATATGACCTAATACCCCATATTAGGTCATATCAAACGACTCCATACTCTACTCATGTTTAATTAAATTCTTCTTTTCTTTTTCAACTTTTGTCCAACTAATTACAACTCAATATTAAACTTATTAACTAATTTGATTTTGTATTGTGTTAATTAGGTTCCTCTTATCTTGGGTATTTGGGGAGGCAAAGGTCAGGGTAAATCATTCCAATGTGAGCTTGTCTTCGCCAAGATGGGTATCAAGTGAGTTATTTACTCTTTATATGATTTATTTAGGCAAATTCTTGATCCTATTCTAGTTGTTATAATTTATATAGAGCTTGTTTAATTCCAAAATTAGATGAACTCAAATTTGTTGAATATGAGACTAAATTTTTCTACAAATTTATACAAAACATAAAAATATATATGGAACAGTTTATTTCGAAATTTTAATCTAATTTAATAATATTATAGCTTAAACATTGTTAGTTTGAATTTGAATTTTTTTAGATTAATCGAGTTTTAATACGATTCGAACTCTAGTATAACTTGATATATATTTAATACAATTTTTTTTCTGTTATTTATGTATTATTTATTATTATTAGTGGTGGAGAAAAAAACAAATTTTGAAACCCTAACTAGTGAAGACGAGGTAGGCAAGGGAGGGGGAGGCCCATGCCCCCAAACCATTGGAGATGAACTTATATCATTTTCCCTGAAATGTTAAACCTTGACCAACAATCTGCCCTGGAGAATCAACCCCGTGATCTTTACTATAAGTAATACTACTTATAGGACATCAGACGCAACCACTTATCACGAATTCAGTTAAACAATATAACCTTGTCATAGTACAAAACACGCGCGGTCTTATACGATTGATTATATTGCAGCCCCATCATGATGAGTGCTGGAGAATTAGAAAGTGGCAACGCAGGAGAGCCAGCAAAACTAATCAGACAAAGGTACCGTGAAGCAGCAGACATAATCAAGAAAGGCAAAATGTGCTGTCTTTTCATCAACGATCTCGACGCAGGTGCTGGCCGTATGGGCGGAACAACTCAGTACACCGTCAACAACCAGATGGTTAACGCTACCCTCATGAACATTGCCGATAATCCCACTAACGTACAACTCCCCGGTATGTACAACAAGCAGGAGAATCCTCGTGTCCCAATTATAGTCACTGGTAATGACTTTTCGACATTGTATGCTCCTCTTATCCGTGATGGACGTATGGAGAAGTTCTATTGGGCACCCACTCGTGAGGACCGGATTGGTGTTTGCACGGGTATATTCAAAACTGACAATATCTCGCAGGATGCTGTTGTCAAACTTGTTGACGCTTTCCCTGGCCAATCTATCGGTAACTTTTATTTTCGTCACTTGATTGATTTGTTTTAGACATCTCTGAGAACTTCTAAAGTCACTTACATACTCTATATAAGTCAGGACAATCTTGACTAGACTAAGTCTAGGAGGTATTTCCTCGATCTTGTGATTGAGAATGTACAACATCATTATTGTGACATCATAACATCATTACAATCAATGATGTGGTGCTTTCTCAACCACAAGGTCTAGGAATTTTTTCCTTGGCTTGGTTTAGTTAACAACTTTCCATATAAGTCTATAAAACTGATGAATACTTGCATGATGTTCCCGCATAACATTTTGCAGATTTCTTTGGTGCTTTGAGGGCAAGAGTTTACGATGACGAAGTGAGAAAATGGATTGGAGAAGTAGGAGTCGATAACATTGGTAAGAAGCTTGTGAACTCGAGAGAAGGTCCCCCAACATTCCAACAGCCCAAAATGACACTTGAGAAGCTACTCGAATACGGTAACATGCTTGTGCAGGAGCAAGATAATGTGAAGAGGGTACAATTGGCTGACCAGTACATGAGCACTGCTGCTCTTGGAGATGCTAACAAAGACTCTATCGAAAGAGGAACTTTCTATGGTAAGACTATTTTAGTATACGTAAACTAATTTTTTCGAAGTTAGATGTGTTAAACAGTCCGGTCCAAGACAAGGATCTGGACTTGAACTGGTCCCAACTGGGTTACTCCTGGTTATGGGCGATATTAGACTAGTCCAGTACCGTACTGTGCAGGTCCAAGGAAACTCGGACCGTTTTAACACCTCTTCACGAAACAGAGGAGAATGGATTTACTTACAAAAGTTTTTTATGCAGGCAAGGCAGCGCAGCAAGTGAAATTACCTATCCCAGAAGGTTGCACTGACCCTAGTGCAGCTAACTTTGATCCAACTGCAAGAAGTGATGATGGAAGCTGTGCATACGTACTTTAAGTTGTTTTTCCTTTGTTAGTTTTCTTCATTGATTCAATATGTTTTGGTCAAAAAACGAGTTGTTCTCTAATATAAGTGCCTCTGGTTAACTTCATGGATTGGTATGCTGTAATTTTGAGTTAAGATAATACACTGGTATTGTGTTTACATGGTTTTTATTTTCTTAAATTGAGATTTCAGTTATTTATGATTAATCATAAGCAACAGGTATATGCTTCATTGTTTTTTACAACCTCAGTTAGAGATGATTAAGGTCATGTAACTATACACATTAATGTGTTGCAACATATATGCTTCACCAGGAATCAGAAAACTCATATACCCTAACACAGCTTCTGTTTTATCTCCGAAGTTTACTTGCAATATTTCATATTCTCGGTCTGATTGATTTTGTAACCTTCGAGACGACGTCTTGTAATTAATCAATCCAAGAGTTATATAAAACCAACTCATCACTTCGTATAATTTGATCTAAGGTAACAGTTTTCACTAGATAACTTGGTCCTATCTGTGTAGAAATAGTTTTTCTATATAAACTTTAATTCTAGGTTTAAAGTAAAAGCCAGAAAAGTTACATACGAATTCTCTATCAATTTCCTGTTGTACCTAACTTACTCTGCTTAATCTATTCAAATGTTGAGAGTTTATGCACACAGCAGTCATATAATACAATACACATAAAAATTTTGAAGTTATTTTCACCTTATGGGACCTTTATACTACATGGTTATGGTCCAAAAGGGGGAAGAGTTTGATCGGTTACCTATGTATTCATCGGAGATTTTTATCTTTCACTATCTTTTACTCCATCAAAAATTTCATAATCATCAAATCCTGCAAATTGAAAATAACCTAAGTAACTGACAATATAAAACTATATCATATATATACATAATATATTTCTGTAAATATAGCTGCAATTACCTGCACCCAGAGCTTCAATATCATCGGGTGGTTGGCCTAAGAGCATTACGTTACCTAAAGGCAGATCAACGGCCATCCAGTCTGCATTCCCTGAGCCCTCTGCGCCTAATTCCTTCTCAATGACCCAGTCTTCGACAAGGTCAATGTTTTCGATAGCAATGGGATCCACAGTTTCTTGTTTTTTGTTGCCTGGAACCCTATATATAGTCATTAAAAAGAAGATAACTTTACTGTTACTCATGCCTTTTTTCAACACATTAATAGGCAAAATTTGATTTTTAGCCCATTTACTAAAAACCATGGTCCTATATCTATCTAAGGTCTCAACACATATGGTCAGTTATCTTTGAGTTGTCACATTTAGTCTTCTAGTCATCATTTTCAGTCCCATATCTTTCAATTTTATAAAAGAAAATTACCTTTAAATTAGTTAGGCAAACCACAAATTCGCAAAAAAAAAAAAAAACTCTATCACACTAAATATGTTAAGTCCTGGAGTAAATTTACTTGAACAAAAAGATGGAGGACTAAAAGTGCCGAGTAGAGGACTAGATGTGTCTCAGCCAAAAGATAAATAACCATATTTGTTGAGCACGAAAAACAAAGACTTGAGTCTGGAAAATTCAGGACCAAATGTGTCAGTCTAATTTCTCCGTAAACTGAAACTCAGAGAACTAAATTTGCATTTTGCCCCGCGATATATCAAATAAATGAATAAACCTTTTAACTTACATTTGCTTCAAGAACATGTTATACTGAGTGTAAACAAGGTCAACGAGTCTCTGATTCTCCAATCTATTTTTCCTTTCATGCATTTGTTCAAGAAAAACTCTATTTAGTTTATGATGGATCAAACCACAAGTTTGGCTGAGAATCCGGATAGCCAAACGAGCCAAATTTGGGCATCCTCCGCCATATGTTAACCACCACTCGGCTAAAACAATCAAGTAGAATATAAATAAGTTAATTAATGCAGGAAAATAAAAGTTTGTATAACAAAGGGGACTCACTGGGAAGTAAAGTATCTCTAGCTCGAACAGCCATTTTCCGCCCAAAGTCCCCAACAACATTATGATAAAAAGCCGTTTCCTTCATAATCTTGTCTTGGGTTATAGGGTCCGGAACCAGTTTTTCTATACAGTCATACACTAACGACCGGATATAAAGATGAGCGTCTCCTTCAAGACTGTAAAAAAATTTAGGATTAAAATAAAACCCCGCAGCATGAAGAGGGTGGCGTTGAAGTTGTTCCCACCTACAATCTATGATATTCCAATAAACTAAATATTCTTCCTTCATATCAAGCTCCTTCTTAATTGTTTCTTTGGCTCGATATAGGCCTGCGTAAATAAACCCCATAGCCGGTTTCTTTTCACTAACAACTATCCTTAATAATCGTAAAAGGGGATCTATTATCCGTGTTATTGAAGCACATGTGGACCAAAATGACTGATTGCTTATATAGTCTAATATCGCAAATCCCTCTGCTTGCTTTGAGTAAGGGCTTTCCATCCACTCTTCGGAAGTAACCATGGACTGTAAATTATGTTTGATATTTACCATTCTTTTCAATGTCAAAAAATCGGTATATGGCTTAGAAATTCCGAGATCAAGTAAATCGACTCCAAATGTGTATCTTCTCATCATATTCAAAACATCTTTATTTGTGTAGATATATCTCGATATAGATTTTGCCTGGTCAAGAATCGTTTTCACCTTCGGAAGTTCTCCTATGTCCTCAAGAATCAAATTAACGCAATTACCAGCACATGGGGTCCAAAAAATAGTCGGATAAGTGTCACTTAGTCTTTTCCCAGCAATTACATATCGATCTTCACTGCTGGTTATTACTTGGAGAACGTTTCTTAGACCAACTTCTTCCACCGTCTCTTTGAGTAACTCATAAAGATGGTCTGTAGAATCTATGGCATGTGATATATCCGCAGACCTCAAAAATATTGTACCTTCCGGACAATAAACCAAAAAGTTAACAAAGGTTTTACCCTTCCCGGAATTCCACTCGTTTACCAAAATCGAGCAACCTGTCCTTCCCCAAGTTTCTACGCATTTATCAACGTCATTTTTCGTTTCATGAACTAAGTTCTTCATAATCCAACTCCTAAGATCATGATAAGAGGGGCCAACAGCTCCTGGTCCATGAGAAGCAATTGCATCAATCATTGGCTGAAAATAAACAGAATTTGCAGCTTCCATAGGCAATCCAACATCGAAGAAAAACCTTCCTATCGCCATATGAACTGTATTGCTTACCTTCTTCGAATTTGTAGCTTGGAAACTAGTCAAAGCAAGCGCATTACAATTAACCACATCAGAGCCGGATTTCCTAACTCGCCCTTTCTTCTTTCTACCACCGGTTTTGCTGCTCACTCCATCTTCTATGTTCCCATACACATCCACATTATGTTCGATCATATCAGGCACAGGAAGCAAATCCATTTCAGTATTTAAACCACAATTATTGTTTAGTAATTCAGTCCCACTAGTGCTTGGATTATTATCATATCCTGATATCCCATCTGCAAGTTTCTGCTTTTTTCTCTTTTTTGCCGCGACTCCGTTTAAACTCTCCAACATTTGGAGCCTTACGTCAGGTTGAACCCTTAAACAAGTGGCTGCATTTCCTTTTTGTCCTGCTAAGTGTTCTTTAATCCTATGAATCCCACCACCCTTAAAAATCTTCCCACAGTATATACACTTGAGCTGAACCCTATCCCCATTTTTAAACATTTGGCAATGCTTCCATGCTGGGTCATGCTTTTGTGAAGTCACTACCACTAGCTCCATATCAGAAGCCATTACATAAAGATTTTGCCTTTAAAACAAAACAATGAATATCATTAAATTCTCCCCAAAACAGAACTAGGACACTTATTTGAGACATTGAATGCATCAATCATTACATCCGCATCTTTCCAATACTATCAAAGTATAAAGATAAACTAACTACAGAAACTAGTATTAAACTAGGAAAATACCCACGCTATATGTACAGATCTTCTCTTTTATGCAAAAAAAAAAAAAAAAAAATTATATCTGTAAAATTTAATACAGAAATTAGCTAAGAGTTCAAAGAACTCGCTTGGGTTTGCTATAAATTATGCGCTTTAGATATACATTCTCTAATTTATACAATTCTGAAACATGCATATGTTTTATAAACTTTTGTAAATACAAGAATACATGAATTGGCAACGATAAGAAAACGGTTTAGGCAAACTTACTTGATTTTTTTAGTCTGTTCAGTTCGATTCGAGATTTCGGGAGAAATAAGAACCGAGTTAGGGTTATATAGAATGACGAAGAGTCGAAGGGATAATCGGATAGACCGGTAACTTTAAATTAATTTCGGTTTTTTGTTAATCAGAGGACCCGATCCATTCGGGATTTTAACATCCACGGTGTTTTTATTTTATTTAAACTTCTTGCCAATAAATTTATCAAAAATTATAAGTAGCGGTGCAAACGAGCATATTATTGTAGATAGATAGATTGTTTAAGTTTTTTTCGTTTTATCTATTTTAAAATTTTGTATGAGTTCAATTTTATTATTAAATTAATTGAGCTCAAACAATCGTTTATTGAATGAGTTCGAGTCGAAAATTGAGTAACTTAATTTGCATTGTTCTCATTGTATTCACTTGATTATTACAAGTACCCATATATAAATAACTTAATGAAACAATCAATTTCAAGGAAAATTGAAAAGAAATAAATATTTAGAAGTTCAATCATTAATAAGAAATAGTAAAATTATTTTTAAAAAAAAATTAGTGTCTCTTTTTAAAACGATATTTATTTAGGAATATATTTTTTTCCACTATACGACAATTTAGGGATAGAGGTAGTAATTAATTACAATAAATAAATAAAAAGAATCATGTTGATACTAAATATTGTTGAGTATAATACCACCATCGTAGACTTGGTAGAGTGCTGGTATATTGGTCAACCAATTTGCTATGTCAAATTAAAAATTGCTCAACAATTTGGTTAAATCAATTATCCTTTAATTAAGTCAACAAAAATTGAGAATGGGCTCCAATCATAAGAAAATCCATCTAAATATAAAATTCAACACAAACATATTCATAAATTTACACTTAAATTTATAAATTATTGATTTGACAATTATCATCTATTTTTTTCCTCAAACTTTATAAAAAGTCATTAATTTGACCCATATCACCTATTTTTTTCCCCCACATTCCAACATCCAAAATCAATTTAAGTAGGATTTCAACTCTTTCAGAACCACAAAACCTCAACATCCAGAACTTAATCAAATTGAATTTTAAAGGTTTCATCGAAATCACCCACACTATTTTTCAAAAATCAAAACCCGAAAAATCGGGTCAACCTACCAAATAGGGTCATAGATACGTAAATGGGACGTCTTCAATCAAACAACACAATTTATTTAAATTATATATCGGATTTGAAGTGGTGTTTGCATTTAATTCTATTTTTTGAATCATTAAGTTCAAATCAAATGAATTTTAATCGAGATAAGAAAAATGTGACATTGATTAGCTGATTTTCTTCTAATACAGGAAGTTTTTTTAATCGAGTTTAATTCAGATTGCAAAAGTTATTAAAATTTTACGTTCATAGGTCTCAATTATTTTTTAATAAATTTCTTAGGTCTCAATTTATTAAGTAAATAAAATGAGAAAATATTTCTACAGACCGACACTGAATTAAATTAAAATCTCAAATTAATTTATATTCATTCACGAAAAATAATCGCCTTCTTCTAGATTTACTCTTTACAACGATACAAACACTTCGAACTTCGAGAACGAAAATGTCGCAATACATCCAGCAATTCCTAAACAGCATCCTCTCTCAAGGCGGCCCATCGGCGCCGCCGTACGCGGAGCAGACCAAGTGGCACATCCGTCAACACCTTTTGCAGCTCATCGAAACCTACACTTCCCTACAGCCCAAATCCGCCGTCTTCACCCACAACGATGGCCGTGCCGTCAATCTTCTCCAAGCCGAAGGCACCGTTCCGATGTCCTTCCAAGGCGTCACATACAACATCCCCGTCATCATCTGGCTCATGGAATCGTACCCCCACCACGCGCCACTCGTCTTCGTCAATCCCACGCGCGACATGATCATCAAACGCCCCCACTCTTTTGTCTCCCCCAACGGCGTCGTTTCGATCCCCTACCTTCAGAACTGGGTCTTCCCCGGATCCAATTTGGTTGAATTGGTAAGAAATTTGAGCCATTACTTCGCCCGTGATCCGCCTTTGTATTCTCAGCGGAAATCCCCAAATCCTAACCCTAACCCTAGTTTGAATTCTGGTTATGAGAGTGTGAATTCTTCGGTGGGGTCCACTACGGCAGCACGGCCCACTATACCACCAGGAGTTTATTCGCCTACACCTACACCTACACCACCGTATGGGTACGGGAGCGGGAGTGCGAGTGGTAGGATAACCGATGATGCAACCGAGGTTTTTAAGAAGAATGCTATTAATAAGCTGGTGGAGAGTTTGAATGGAGATATTCGAGAGATGAGGAAAGCAAGGGAAGGGGAAATGGAGGGGCTATTTAGCGCACAGACGGTATTGAGGAAGCGGGATGAAGAATTGAAGAACGGGTTGAAGGAAATGCAAGACGAGAAGGAGGCACTGGAGCAGCAGTTACAAATGGTTTTGATGAACTCTGATGTTACGGAAGGGTGGTTGAGGGAGAATGAAGGGAAATTAGGGAGTAAGGATGCTGGTAGTGTAAATGTGGACGAGGCTTTTGAGCCGTGTGATGCATTGTCGAAGCAGTTGATGGATTGTACATCGTCCGATTTGGCGGTGGAGGACACAATTTACGCGTTGGATAAGGCGGTGCAGGAAGGGGCTGTCCCATTTGATCAGTACTTGAGGAGTGTGAGGTTATTGTCACGCGAGCAGTTCTTTCATCGAGCTACGGGTTCGAAAGTCAGGGCTATTCAGATGCAGGCTCAGGTTGCTAGTATGGCTTCTAGGGTGCCACCTCAGTATGCATTCTGATGAGGCGTTTTCTATGCTTGGAGTTACTTTGTTCGGGTATGATATGGTGAAACTATGAAATGAATAGAGATATACTACTAAAATTTATACTTTGTTGGTTCTTGATTCATGTATATGTTATATTGCTCTGTTAAATGGTGGTAGAGAGAATGGTGTTCTTCATTAATTTGCATTCACTGGACAACCCACCAATAAAGCTAATTTTCGATTTCCACAGTGTCTTATACATGTGTATTCTTGTATCATTGTGTTACCCATTGTTTTGTCGAGTTATCATATTAATTGAAGCACTTGAGAAGTGGAATCTTTCCTTGGAACTTTTTGTGTTATTTTAATTTCATTATTTGTGTTGCTGTTGATATGCTTATGCTATGTCATAGTCTTATGCGTTTATGAGTTATAACGAGATGATATACTTACTGATTGAAGAGAGTCAACTGGCTCTATTAAGCTAGTAGGAGTGTATCAGACTTATCATATGTGATCAAATTCTTTCCAGTATCCTTCTTGATGTTTCTATAGGAGAACGACATTCATAGATTTTTTTTTTTTCATTTGTGGAAATGACATTTGAAGTTTTCAGTTCTTTGGTTGGAAACCCTCTCTCATATGTTGAATCTGACAATATACTTGAATAAGGAGATTGATACAAGTGGTTCAATCGGTTTGATATTTCATTTTTTGGGTTTATTAATTTGGTTATGGAACCCAACGTAACCAAGCCAAATCAAGGAAACCACTGAAATTTGTTTCAGATGCAGGCTCAGGCTGCTAGTATATCTTCCAGGGTGCCGCTTCAGTACGCATTCTGATGAGGCATTTTCAATGTGTGAAATTATTATGTTTTTGTATGATATGGTGAAAGCGTGATATGAAAAGAGATATACTACTAAATTTGTTGGTTTGTGGTTCTTGGTTCATGTATATGTTGTATTGCTTGGTTTAATGATGGTAGAAAGTATGGTGTCCTTCATTGAATTACATTAACTGGACACGCCACTAATAAACCTAATTCTCTGATTTCCACAACATCTTACACGTGTATTCTTGTATGGTTGCCTTTACCTGTTGTATTTTACAGGATTTATACTATTTGAAGCACTTGAGAAATGTTACTTGAAATTTTATATATTGCTATCTTAATTTCATTATTTTTGTTGCAGTTGATATGCTTAGAAAATGTCAGTCTTATGCTTAGTGTGGGCAAAAAGGCAATTATAGTCCTTTCACTTTGGCTGGGACGCGGAAATAAGACTCTTGTAGTTCCGGTATGCAGTTTACATCCTTTATGTTTTATGTTGATATAATTTTAGTCCTATTACCCGCAAATTTAGTCCTAAGTTCGACATAAGCTAACAAATTGAGGATTATAACATCTTTGCCCTAGTAATTAGTAGGTAGGGAAAGAAATGAAGGGAAATAAGGTGTTATATTTCCTCCAATTTTAGCAAATTTGACATGGTGACGTGGTGGATTATCATCGCGTGGCTGGACAAAACCCCCCCAATTTATTTGCTTGCATAGCAATTTAAGGACTAAAATTTTGGGTAAACAGGACTAAAATTGCCACAACTTAAAACATAAGGGATGTAAATTGCTTGTCGAAACTTACATGTGTCCCATTTTCGCGTCTCTGCAAAGTTATAGTACTAAAATTGATTTTTTACCTCTTAGTGAGTTGTAATGAGATGATATACTTAGATTGAAGAGAGTAAACTGGCTGTACTAATCTTGCGGGAGTGCATCAGACTTATCATATGTGATCAAATTATTTCACTTTTTTTAAAGTTGTTTATTGGAGAACAACATGCATAGATTGTTCTCTGTGGAAAGATGCCATTTGAAGTTTTCAGTTCTTTGGTTGGGAATCCTCGCTCATATGTTGAATCTGACATTATACTTTGAACAAGGAGATTGATTCCAAAGACCGTGTATGCCACCGTTTGATCTAATCGGTTTGATATTGCATTTTTCGGGTTCATTAACTTGTTTATGGAAACCAAATCAAGAAAACCTCTAAAATTTGTGACACTTCATCTGTTCAACAGTTTGTTGGAACTGTTGTATTCTATTGATTACTTTGATTGCAGAGTTGTTGATATTTGATTTTGGTTCTAGAGTGGTTACGTGGTCTCTGATTACACTTGATCACTTTCAGTATCAGTGACGACTTAGTGATACATATAGTGGCTGTATTTATAATCCATACTGAACCAGGAATCGGGTATTTGTTATTTGGTGTTGGGGGTTTATTGTCTAACTAGTCGAGTAAGTTAACGACATATTGTTCAAGTTAGATTTGATTTGATTATTGAATTTAACCGAAAGTCGAAACCCGCGTTGTTAATTTATAGACAAATTTTAAATAGTCTAAAAACTTTAAATGTCATTTGTATCTAATTGAGTCGAACTTATGTAAGATGATGTGCTTGAGGAATAGTACTTTACTTGGAATGCATGAAATTTGTAGAAGTTACACGGTACAAAAATGAATACACCAGGTACTCAAATACAACTCGGACACAAGTTCAACCGTATAATTTCTCCTCATAAGTTGGCTATATTTTTTCATTTGGTGGCACAAATTGGTCTAACATAGTATTTGGTGGAAAAGGTTTACCTAGACCTGATCTAGAAATTTTTTATTAGATGTTGTGGTTAGGAACATCTCCTAGTCCAGACAGTGTATTCTCCTGTACTTTAAAATATGGTGCAGTCATTTAATTATTGTTCAAATTTTGAGAATAACTTTACTAATACGAAACATCATTCGAACATCAGTCGTAATTTAGGGAAGATTATATTTACTGATACGATTACGTCGTTCAACATCAAATGTAATTTAGAGAATAATTTATATTTATGGCGCGATCTAATTTTGTAATTTTGATGAAGAACTGTAACCTAATTGTTGTAAATTATAGCTTAAATTATAGCTGCCATGAATTATAGAGAATTTTGGGAGATTAGAAATTGGAGATAGCCATGATCATTGATCAAAATTTCGTTTTGATTGTAAATTACAGTGAGTTAAATATTGAATATTTTTCAAAAAAGTTTTGGAAATAATAGAAAAAATTATAACAGAATTTGAGGCAATTATATTGTTTCAAAATCACACCTTATTTTCGTTTCCTTTTATTCAAAAGTGAAAACTTTTTTGCTTATAAAAAAAGAAGGGAATGGAAAAATGAAAATTTAGATCCATGACACTGACGTAGAAAAAATCTTGCATAGATTAGATGATGTGGTAAATGTACAAGAAGGCCTATACCATACCATATTGATGTAAGAAGGAACATAGATACTTTCCCATTTAAATATTTCAGAAAAAAGGCTAAAAGGCCCATAGCTAGCAAAGTACATAGCCTAGAATTAGATTTAAATGGAAAGACCAAGCCCAATTAATTAGTACACAAAATGTGGAAGGAAGCCCACTACATGTTTCTGGCTGAAAGTACAAAACCCTAACATCAAGTACCTTCGACTATATGTATATATATAGACGTAACTTTAAGTGTTGTGCAGTAACTAAATCTATCTTCTTCTTCCAGATCTGGTGAGGTTTTTTGCAGCTTTTATTTTTTCAATATCTCTAGTAAATCACAAAGTTGCAGAATATGTGAGCTGCTTTGTACAGCCCGTTGCATAATTACTACACGAATTTCTTTTTATGTTCAACGGTCTGTGCAAGCAGCACACATACTCGAAAGGCTCTTGATTTACTTGGAATATTGTAAATTAAGCTGTAAAACCCACCTTAATACAAAATTCTTGTGAAGCATCAGTTTCTTTTTTTTTTTTAATTAATTTCTCTAGATTGTGTTTTAAAATAATTAGAAACGAAGCATTTATAATTTTAAATTGTGTTGTTATTGTGTTTTGGATTGCAGATTCCTATATCTGGTGATGAGCAGCGGTGGACTTGTGGTTTTATTCATATTAATAAAAGAAATTTATATTTTTATGTAACTATTCAAGGAATTTCTTAAGTAATTTTATTTTTAGTTGGTTTTGTTGAATTCTTAAATTTTTTACCTGTATTAAATATTGTCTGCAGAAAAGGCGTCAAGTGATAAAGGTCAACAAATGTATGGGTGTAAAACTGTAAATTACATTCCCCAATTTGGCTACAAATTGAAGACGATTTTCATCTTGTTAATCTCTTCTTCTTATTACAGAGAAAATTGTTTCTCATTGCATAAAATAAAAGATAGTAGGAGTAATAATATATATAGTAGCGTATTAATTAAGATTTTCAGTGAAAAATTGACATTTAAGGTGATGAAAGTGTCGAGAAGCTTGAGCAGATTTTAGTTCGAGTTAGGCTCTATTGACTAGTGAATCAAATTATATTGAGAAGGTTTGTTATTTAAGAAAAGTTTAGTGAATATTGATTCAGGTTTTTATAAACGCTAGTATGTTACGTTTATTATTTAACATTAATTAATATTTATTATTGCTTAACCTAACATTAACATGAATTAATTTTTTTTATTTATGAATATATTCACCTAAGACTTTTATGAATTATGTAGTGAATATAAGATTTTTATTTTTATTATTGTTGCAGGTTAGTTTAGGAGGTTATTAAAACATTTATATTATTGCTGATATAAGTACAATATTAGGGGTGGGGTTAAAGAGTAAAATTTAATTACAGGGGTGGGGTTGGGTGGAGGTTTTGAAGGAGTGAAGATTAGGTATCTCCTAAGTGAGAAAATTAGTCATGTTCAAGGATGTGATGTAAAAATACATTTTATCTTGCCACTTGTAAAATCAGTCCCTTTGAATTTGAATGGTGGTATTGCTGGCTGAGCAGCAACTTTTGGTGTTTTGATCACTTCACTATTTGTTACCATCTATACATATGAATTAAATAGATTAAATATATTATCTTAAGTTTAAAATAATATGTGTATATAAGATATTTTATATGTCTAGGTACTATAATTAAAAACTATAGTAAATTATTCTCACAGAATAATTATTTATAATTAATTCTAATTACAAACCTTAGTATAGTTTATTCACAGAACAAACAAAATCAAAATTTAATAATAGTGCACTTACTGAAATAATTCTGAAATGAAAAATCGATTGAGGTTTGCTAATGTAATGTCCTTAAGACAATTTTTATGGACTGTCAAAGGTGCATCAGTTTGTCCCAATAGTCATCGAAGATACAACAGTTAGATACTTGTTTCTTTGCACAAACAACGAGTCCACAACGAACTTTAACAAATAGAATATTTAAACAATTATTAAGAGGAGAAGAAAGAGAGAAGAAAGATAGGATTATGCTTTTTTGCTAGAAAATGGGATGAGAGAATTGATTAGATTCTTCCTCTATTTATAGCAGCAGAAAATGTGTTGCTGGAGGGGCATGACTTTTCAGATTAAACCATTAGCATTGGTGCGGTCCGAACAGGTGTACCCGGTATGATTCAAACCGAACTGGTGCAACAATTTAAAAAGTGGCGCGTGGATTTTTAAGAGACGGGTCAGCTACGTGGATCTTGTTCAGGTCAACCGGATCTGCTACGCGGATCTAAATTAATTTATTGGGCTTTTAACTATTGGGCCAAAAAATTAATTAAACTTTGTCCAAAAAGATATTATTTTGTTGAAGCCCAAGCCCAATCCGAACCTGAGCCGTGCCGTGCCGGCCGATCGATCGGACGGTTGCGGCGCGTAGTTGAAATTATGGTCATACACGTCTTCTCCCCTCATAAAACTTTGTCCCCCAAGGGATCCAACTCTTATCCAAATTTTGGCATTATAAATGACAAAAACTTTTTCAATTTCCTCCACGTGCGATGAAGGCATTTTTCCCTCTAAGTTTCATTCATTTATTATTTTATGGAATTAATTCTAATTGGGCTCAATCCAATTAGATTAATACTCATAAAAAACCAATGATGCTTCTACAATTAATGATGTTATGAATTTCTAAAAATAATGTTAAATAAATCTATACTAAAATATACTTGGAATTTAGAACTTGTTTGTTTACTCGAGAATGACATTATATTTTGGCAATATAATTACCTGATATCAAATAATTATGTTTGGTTAGATTTTTCAGATTTTGAAAAAGAAAATATATTCCTTAAATTTAGAATTCTTGCAAGCAAAATCAAGAAATATGAAACTCATCTTTTACATGGAATTGTGATTCTTTTCTGGGATTTGATACTCAAAACAAAAAAGACATGCTTGCTCCATTATTTTTTCCCACGTTTTTTCTTCTTCTCTCTCACAATTTTTATTTCTCACCATAGCCATTTGTTTTTTTTATACGGGTTCTTTTTCTTTGCAATAGGTATAATAAGGAAAGACATTCTTGTCCCAATTTTTTTTTTTTCACACGTTTTTCCTTCTTCTCTCTCACAATTTTTTTTTTCTCACCAAACCATAACCATTTATCTTTTATTTTTCGGGGGTCTTTTTCTTCTCCAATAGGTATATACTAGAATCATATGTTTAAATTTCACATGAAATTATATAATTGTATTGATGTTTTGAATCTATTGTAAAATAATATATATATATATAATAATATATATATATATATATATATATTATTATGCATATATAAATTGTGCATATAGTTTATGCGTCATGGTCATGCCCAATTCAATATTGGATGTTCGATGGTCATACTAATTCAATACACTAGCACTTTACTGGATGCTTCTTTTGAACTCTATTTTGCATATTGAAATTGAGTATTAATATTGGGATGGATAAGTTTTAAATATCTATAACCGGAAGAAAGTGATAGCATGTACCCAAATGTTATAATATAATAATATTTATGAAAATCAAATTCCTAAAAATCAGATTACCGAATTTAGATTTCATTCCGTCAAACAAAATGTTATAATATAATAATATTTATGAAAATCAAATTCCTAAAAATTAGATAACCAAATCTAAATTTCATTCCGTCAAACAAAGGTGATATACCACGTCATACAACTTCAACAATAATTTTTTCAAGATACTTGTCCATTAATATATTTCAGGAAAAAGGCTAAAAAGCCCAGTCCAAGCTTCTGAGTGCAAGTACAAACCTTAGGCTCATTATGGAACTGGTTTGGCCCAATTTGGTCTCAGTTAAACTGGGCCAAACCTTATTTGGCAAGAAGAGACTCAATTGTTTGAGCCCAAACCCGGTTTCAGCAGTCCGATGAAACCAGCCCAACCCACTATTAATCATTCCCTGACATCCAGCATCTGATCATGCTGCTGTTTGTTTTATTTTCACAGTTTCTGAAAAAGATGCTTTATCAATATATATTGGCTTGGAACAAAAATGTTACTGATAGCGTTAAGTATTTTTTATTTGAACATCAATTGTATATGATTATTTATTTGATTGACATATAACGTAATAATATCATTCGTTATTTTTAAAGGGTATTTCGATATTTACCTTTTAATTTATTTTTTTGGACGTGTTTGACGTTTGACATTGAACAATGTCATTTCATAAAATGTTGTTTGGTTTTATTAATGTTGGGCTATTCAATTAATTGTTTTCTAATATTATGCATTATGTGAATGAAGTTTACGATTTTTGCAGTCAAATATTTATTATCAAAATATTTTATTTTATTTTTTCATATTATATTCGATTATATGTTATTTTTTCATATTACATATAACATAATAATATCATTCGTTATTTTTTCATATTATATTCGATTATATTTTATTTTATTTTTTCATATTATATTCGATTATATTTTATTTTATTTTTTCATATTATATTCGATTATATGTTAATTGTTCATCATCATCTAAATTAATATCACAATCATATTTATATAATTACAATTAATTCTCACATTACAATATTATTACTCATTATCTCAATCATTACACAATAAAATATTATATTTCAAATCCTATAAAGTTATTGATTTGACATCTACTACCTACTTTTCTTCTCCAAACCCCAACAACTAAACCACCATCCAAATCAAATATCAAATTTTCAAAATCCACTAACTATTATTTAATAATATTTTACCATCTCAATATTCCATTGAAACCATTATCCAAATCGAGTTTCAACGGTTTCGCCGAAACCTCTGAAACCACTTTTCGAAACCAAACAGAGACCAAACACAGTCAAACTACTTCCATATTAACCCTTAGATTCTCAACCTAATTTCGCCTATATTTATACACGTGTGGCACAAGCGTTTTGCAGAAAAACACGCAGTCACTAAATTTAATCGTTCCGTTCATCCCTGGTGAGGTTTTTTGCAGCTTTAATTTTTCAATATTTCTAGTAAATCACAAAGTTATGAGAATATGTCCTGCTTTGCATAGTCCCATTCGTTTCTTTGCGAATTTCTTAATTAATTACGTGAATTGGACTGTGCAAGCCCGATATACACCCAAAAGGCTCGTGGTTTACTTGGAATATTGTAAATTAAGCTGTAAAACCCACCTAATAAAAATTATGCAATTGCATATTTTTAATTTGTGAATCGTCTTTGTGTTATTTTTTGTACAATTACATTTTTCTGTTTTGTTTTTATGTTTCATTGCTTTGATAAAAACGCAAAGAAAAATGTAAACGCCTCTGCAATACTGTGATTTGTTTTTTCAAAGTTCACTAGAAATTAAAATTTGTTATTTGATCTTCTCTTTTGGACAATAAATTTTTTTGTTCATTTTTATTAAGTGGTTTCTTTATATTGTATCTAGTATTATGCTTAAAGTGAATCACTGATACATAATGGTTAATTATATTATTCACAAAAAAATATATGATGCAATGTAAAAATGGAGATGTGGAGTTTGACAAAAAAATAAACTCCACAAGATATTTTGATTACATATGCATTGTTTCAAAAGAACTCAAAATATCTACGTATTTACTTTAATAAATGACAACGATAATTTTTCATCTTTTGAAATTGGCCCATGGTAGAGTATCATTTAAAATACTACTACTAAATATGTTTTTCTTTATAAATACAACTAAACAATTATTTAGTCATTGATTGTCTATTTGGTTACGAAGTCAATTATTTACTATCTTAACTGCTGAAAAATCTCTCCACTGATGGAGTTCCAACAGTTAGAATAAGCGTGAATATTACAAGTTTATAAACCATAAAAAATGCGACATGCATTTTAGTTGTGACCATATTCATAACAAGATCATCAATCACTCTCAAGCTAGAAAAATCATGACTTGATCGAACATCCTTAATGTAATTTTCAAGTTGATGGAAGGTCCGAGTGCTCCGGAAAAGAGAAGTCAATAGGATAAAGTTCAACAAAATGAACAAGTTTTTCTTTGTCAAAATCTTCAAAGCGATTGGATGAGTTTAAGTATATAACAAAAACAAATCATCTTTCTGTTTCCCTCATTGAAATGATTGTTCAACTACAAAGTAGCGGACTCATGTTCGAATCTCTATTGGGATAGGTACCCACTTAATGTTCTCAACCAGCCTTGAAAATGATTAAATCCTTCGAAAACCAAAAAAATAAAAAAGAATTGGTTGAACAACTCCTGCAGTTGTCTACCCTAGCACCAAATTGAATATTTCAGTTTTGTAATTACACTCGATAGTCATTGATTCAATCATATGTATTGGTCTCCTATATGGAACATAGACATACATTACTCATTGAAGAATTTCAATTTCAAGCTAAAAAAAAAATAACTTTCTTCATTAAAGGTCCCCACCTATCATCTTTTGTCTCTTGAAGACAATCCTTAGCTAATTGAGTTAGTGTTTGGAGATGTTGGGAGTGAAGAAGAATTGAGTTTTTTTTAATTAGGGCTTGAGAGTTGGGTAGAATAAGTTATTTTAGAGTTGGACAGTTGGTTCCGTCATTACTAAAATTTTATTTTAGTTGGAAATTTCGAATTGAATCAATTCATTGGAACCTTTTTTTTTTTTCAAAAAAGAAAAAAATAAGTGGGCCTATATTATAAAACAGGAATTGTACAGTAAACATGCATTAATAAATTTAATTTTCTTGTTTATCAACAACTCAAACAGTATGGGCATGTTTGTTTGATGTTTGGGAAAGTAGTTTGGGAGAGTAGTGTAGATTTATGAAATAATCTTGATTTACGTAATGTTATTTGTTTGGATTTTGAGAGAGTGATTTGAGAAATAAAGTAGGTGTAGATTTTTTTTGGAAGAGTTAAGTTGTAGGTGTAAGATGTGTAAAATTTTATGTCAAATCATGCATATTGTGAGATAAATTGTATAAGAGATAATTTACTTTATATCAAATCAGTGTAAAGTTTGTATAGATTTTATTTAGAGATAAGAAAATTGTTGTTTATTTGTGTTTTGAAAGAGTAGTTTGAGAAAATTGAGAGATGAAAAATTTATTTCAGAAAATAAAAAACATGTTTGTTTGACATTTCCCAAACACAAATTTTTTTTCGGAAAAGCCAAACAAACAGGCCCTATATATTCTCACATAAATGTTTGTTACATCCATTATCTCGTGAAAGGGATGTAGTAATTAATCATCATAATTTAACTACAGTAAAAGATTAATTATATGTACTCTACTACCATCATGGATTAAAAAATTTGTTTTAATCATGTAAATATTTAAGATTTTTCAAAATACTTCAGAAACACTAGAAAAAAACTATAAAAAAATGTTAAAATTATGAAAAACAGAAGCCTCAAAACTAACAAATAATTTCAGATTTACACCATATTTTGCATTTCCACTGATTCAAAAACAAACAAACAAAAAAATTATATTGAAGTTTTCAACGGAAACAATGAAAACTTATAGAATAAAAATCCACATTAATGGAAACTGAACCCATGATCTAAAATCCACATTAATGGAAACAAACCCAGGAGCCTAAGTTCTCGAATCTCAGTCTTACCGCCACATTACGGTCTCATTAACAAATACCCCAATAACAATTTCACTAGCTATTATAATATTTTGCTAAAAAAATAATTTTAACTAGAAAATCATAAAATATAGATAAAATATCAAAGTACTTTAACCCCAAAGATTAAACCTAACCAGTTGGACAATTCATTGTTTGACTCTACAACTCGATTAAAACCCTACACAAATCCTTTCTCGAAAATCGCGGTCCCTCTGGACTTGAATCAGTTTCAAAACAATGCACAACAGGCTTCATTCTCGAACATCTTCCTTATTGTTTGTGGATTATTTCAGTTGGCTTCCAGGATAGAAGTAATCAACACTGGTTTCCTTAATCTTGAAGTGGAAATTACGAATCCTGCTACTTGAGTTGCCAGAGCCATCTAGTCGTAATCCTTTGTTTACGACTGTCAACTACAAACAAAAACATAAAACAAACTAGAGTACCATCAACGACTTTCCAGAAAACATGTCAAGATTCCCCGTGCAAGAAATTGTAATGCCGTAGCTCATCAGACACAATACACATCATCAAGTGCATAAATAATAACCTTTTTGGGTATGTTAATCACTGTATTACGCAATAGAGGTTCTATTTGGTATATTGATCCCCCTCGATAGCTCACAATTCACATATAGCAGAAAAATGAAGAATTACCATGTAACTTGTAATGAACTACCAAAATTGTAAAACCACTTTCTACTAACAAAATGCACTAAAACCTGGGAACTATCACGAAGCAACTAAAAGAAAATTATGGATCAAGGAAAGTAAAACCAATAAAAAAATTTGGTAAATTATACCTGTCCATGGACGTCAGCTGCGAGACCAGTAGCTAGAGGTTCAGCTTTTATGACCACATCTGCAAGGTATCCTGATTGTAAAAGAAGGGAAGGCCTATCCACAGTGGAATACACATCCTCGTGGTTAAGAGTAATAAGAGAACAACCCTGCCAAAATGAAAGATGGTGAAAACAATTTCATACGTATATAAAACAGAGAGATGGAGTCTATAGTACTAATCGACTTACGAATTGGGCAGTTAAAGTATGGCAATAATGCAGAAAATCTAGGACAAGATTTGATGAGCCATTAGCATCCACTTCCATAAGAGAGATATCATCAATTATTACAGTAATGTGCTGTATGCCTTCACGGGACAAAACTTCTACTGCTTTTTGAACTTCTCCATACAATGCAAGAAGTAAGTCCTCACCTTTTTTCCCTTTGTCTCTGTCTAATCATAGCATTGCAGCATCAGTTGTTGTATTATTTATTTAAAAAAATAACATATATTAACATTCCTATAGTTCTCATGCAATTCTAGGAAATCTGTCTTAAAGAAGAGTATCTCTTTTTTCTTTCTACTTTGCATTGTTTTTCTAAAAGCAATATAATATGTTGCATTATAGTTTATGCAAATCACAAATTTATGCTGGGATTTGAACATGATGTTCAAGGAACGTTTCATTAGGAGGCCAAAATACAGAGCACGTGAGAACAAAAAGAAACTACAGCATGAAATATACTATTTTAAAATGACATTCTCACCGCTTCAGCATAAGCATGTCAAAGAATAGCAATCTCTTATTATCCCGTTGGATAACTAAGTTGCAACCCTGCAAAAAAAGATTTACTCTGCTTCAAGACTTGGTAAGCAAAAATATCTTTAACATTATTTTCTAAAGGTTAGACAAATAATTCCTATATGTAAGGATGTGCCATCAATCATCATGTAAAGTCCAAAAATTGATTGAATCACCCCACGTAGAAGCCAATTATATAGAAAAGACCTAACTATGATAAGCCAAACACAAGAACTGAAGACAGGTTAACCCAATCAAACTATAAAACTAATTTTCTTTGGGTTTTTTTTTTAATTCTTCATAATTCCCCAATCAGTTAATGCTGAAGTAGTTCATTTTACCAATAAAGTAATGGACTAATATCATCATCCCATCAACAAAAGATTTAAAAGCCCATTAACCTTTATTCCATACTCATTCTTCATTTGTAATGTTTCAAAGATGTAACTGCACAATAAGACCAGGTTTTGCATACATGTGAGAGATATGAAACAAGAAAACTCATGAACAAAATGCAGAGATTCATAAGTATAATGGTGAAGAAATGCATCAATTGGTTGTATCAAAGTATATCTCTTGTGAAAAAACTAACAGGATAATCACCTGTTAAATGCTTAGCTTCTTGCACATATTTATATAAGTGCCCCTATGGGGTGCATTACATATTGCATTGATCTCGGGTAATGAATTGACTAAAATATTTTCAGAATCTATCCCCTACAAAATTGTGAGGCCCGTCAGTGCAACTAAGTCTCAATGGTCAATGCATATCCTAAGATCAATGTTTGTTAGGTTACTCAGTTGAATATGCTCTGTACAAAAGATACCAAGATAATGTGAAAGTAGAGCAAGCGCGTCACAAGCAAACCAAAATCAAGCAGTAGCTAAATCTCTACTTAAATTCATAATTCCATAACAAACAATCAAGTTAGTTTATGTCAAAATTAAAAAAAAAATTAAAAAAAAACCCAAATGATTACTATGTTCGTGTGGTTGAAATGATTATAATTTTCCTCTAACTAAAAAATCCATTACAAACATTACAATCTCAAAAATAATCATAATAATTGTCAAAAAACACCAAAAAAAAAAAAGTGTAGGTTAGTGACAATTTAATACCATTTTGCGTAGGATGCGGTCGTAATGAGAGAAGGGGTTGGCGAAGGAGAGGAAAACGACGACGTCGGAGGAATGAGGATTGAGGGAGCGCTTTAGTAAGTGATGGACAACGAAAGCTCCGCTTGTCTCCACGCAGTCCTCAATCAGGATTACCCTCCCACCGCCTCCTCCGCCGCCGCAGTCAAGGGCTTCGTCTAGAAGGTTCAGTGACATGGTTAAGTTTTACGGGTTCAGCGCAGGGCTTTTAAGTTTTAGGTTACAAAGCTAAAATTTTCTTCCGAGTTTGAATCTCACTTTAATGTAATGTTCATACATTGTTAGTTTATTATTCATTATAAATTATTTTAACTGTTGCAATTTTCTATTATAATCTATTAATATTCTGATTTAACAATATTGACTCAAACAAAAAATCATTTTAAAAAATACAATTTTGATCCCCTCCCACTGAGTTTCTTTTTTTTTTTTTTTTTTTTTTTTTTTTTTTTTTGGAGAAAATAATTAATTAAAAAAAAAACTATAAATATTTAACAAAAAGAGAAATCTATTCATTTCAAATTAACTTATATACTTTTGCAAGAAAAAAAATTTTAATTTATATACGCGATCCTCCCATCTAACTTTTAAGCAGAGGTTCAAGGCGAATTATACTATTCTAAAACTATTTTTTTGATATATGTCAATTTAAAATGATCTATTTTGTATGGAAAGAAGTTTTTGTACTGAAAATTTAATAATATACAAAAATTCTCACAAAAAATATTTCACAATATAATTTTATATTGTATAATGAGAATTTCTTGTATTTTCCCAAATTGAAAAAAGAAGGTAATTTGTTGTTTTTGTGTAGGTCCATTTCACACATTTTTTTATTGAATACGCTACATAAATATGTATAACAAAAGTATGTCACATCAAAATTAGTACACTACTACACTCGTATATGTCTTCTACATCACTTGGTGGCCGAACAAGATATTCTAGCCAAACGGAGAACTCCAATGGCCGGCCACCACAAAATATTCCCAACATTAAGGGCATCTCCTATGTATAACTGTGTGGCTGGATTTGAATCTAGGGGATGAAAATATGAACTAAAATGTAGAAAGGGGAAAAAAGAAAAGGCAATTACCCCTTCAATCCACCAAAATCGATTAAAAGGGGTGAGGCAAGCTGGTGGTGGCTTGCCTCACCCCTCTCGATCTGTTACTCCCAGCCAGCAGGTGGCCGACACTTGTCGACCACCTGTTCAATCTCTTTAAATTTTTTTTTGTTTTTTTGTTTTTATTTATTTTATTTAATAAAAAATCCACCTTATTAAATAAAATGTAACTCTTATTTAATTTGTGTACTACTTTTAAAAAGCTAATTTTAGTATAAATGTAACTTTTATTTAATAAAATCAAATTTAATGTAACTATTATATTGGAAAATTTAATGTCAGTATTAAATTATTTTTATTATTTCCAAATCATGTCAATCAAGTATTTAATTGTTGTATTATTATGCACCAATTTTAAAATTCCTTTAAAAGTTAATTATTAGAAACTCAAATTTAATTTAATTAATAAAAATGAAACCTCAAAAGAACTTTTATCTTTTATAATAAACCTTAAAAGAACTTAATGAACCTTGCATATGATTCGTTAAATTAAAAACGATATAACCCTAACAATTATATCTTATTGTTATTTATTATTTATTTATTTATTATTGTTTAATTTTTATTATTATTATTATTGCTATTATTATTATTAAGTGAGAGTGGAGAAATTGAGAATTTTAATTAAATGGAATTGATAGATTGATACATTTTAGATGACTTATGAAAATGAAAGGGGAAGCTGGACTTGGATTCTGAGGGGAAGCTGGACTGGGTGAGGGAAAACTGGACTTGGGCTGAGGGATACATAGGAAATGGCCTAAAGAGGGGAAGATGGATTTGGGGATTATTGGATCTAGGGGGGAAAAAAATGAGAAAAAATGTATGAAGGGGAGAAAAAGCTATTCTCCCCTTCCAATCCCTTCTCACAGCTTCACCGCTTGAAGCGGTGAGCTGCTGGGCTCGCCAGCCCAGCCCAACTTTTTTTTTTCTTTTTTAAATAAAACTCTTTTAATTTTAAAAAAAATTCTTTAAAACACCTTATTAAATAAAATGTAATTCTTATTTAATCTTAATTTTATTTAATTTGTGCACTATTTTTAAAAAGTTAATTTTAGTATAAAAATGTAACTTTTATTTAATAAAATCAAATTTAATGTAATTATTATGTTGGAAAATTTAATGTCAATCAAGTATTTAATTGTTGTATTATTGTGCACCAATTTTAAAATTCCTTTAAAAGTTAATTATTAGAAACTCAAATTTAATTTAATTAATAAAAATGAAACCTTAAACGAACTTTTTTTTTTTATAATAAACCTTAAAAGAACTTAATGAACATTACATATGACTCGTTAAATAAAAAACGACATAACCCTAACAATTAGACATCTAAAATAAATACGATTACATATGATCGCCATTTGGACCGTGTATTGCCCACACATGTTCAACTAAGTCCTTTCGAAGTTGACGATTGACCTCTACTGAGCGTATTTGTTGATGACGTAACAAATATTCTTCTACGGATATCGGACCGGAGCAAGGCAAGCCAAATTATTGGTTGTCAACTATTTAATTATTGTATTGTTGTTTTTTTTTTTTTTAAAAAAATATTGGTTGTTATTGTTATTATTATTGTCAATCTTAAATCATATCTTATTGTTATTAATTATCTATTTATTTCACATACGAGTTAATTTTTATTATTATTATTAGTATTGCTATTATTATTATTATTATTAAGTGAGAGTGGGGGAAATTGAGAATTTTAATTAAATGGAATTGATAGATTGATACATTTTAGATGACTTATGAAAATGAAAGGGGAAGCTGGACTTGGATTCTAAGAGGAAGCTGGACTGAGTGAGGGGAAGCTAGACTTGGGCTGAGGGATACATAGGAGATGGCCTAAGGGTCTGTGTCGATAGGTTTTGGTCCGGTCTCGCGGGTCTCGCGCGAGACCGAGCCAAAACTCTTTCAAATGAGTTTTCGTCAAATCCATAAAACCATCAGAAACCTATTCAGAAACTCAATCTCAAACTCTTCAAACCTATAAAAAATTAATTTGACACCTACCACCTATTTTTTTCCCCAAATCTCACTAAAAAAGACATTGATTTGACACATATCACCTACTTTTTTTCCTAAACCCCAACATCCAAACCCAATTCAAATGGGGTTCCAACTTATTCAAACCACAAAACCCAAGAGTCAAAACTCATCCAAATGAAGTCTCAAATGTTTCATCGAAACCACTAAAACCAATTTTTTTAAACAGAGACCCACAAAACCGAACCAAAACCCATCCAAATAGACCCCAATCTCTATCACATGAAAAATTCGTATTTTGATAATCTTCTTCTTTAATGATTTTACATTACCAAAAGCAAAGGAAAATAGAGTTTTTCGTTTTAATCATCATACTTAAAAAAGACTTAAAAAAGAAAAAGGCTTAATTAAGATCATCTATGTACATTAGCAATGATTATATATAAGCCTTCCCTTTGCTCTTATATATATATTTTCATCTTAAAGTGGAGAGGTTTAATTGCATGGATCAAGGGATAATTCTCTTAATAATGATTGAGTCATTTTTTACTTATCGGACCCGACTCGGATCCAAATCCAAATGGGATATTCTACACTAGACATTGCTTAACTTGTTCGTTGCAAGTTTCTTACCAGCTAATAGAGATTAGAGAAGATTAATTAGATTTGCTAATTAGAACAACAGCAAAAGGATTTGATCGTGATTAATAACGTAACTCTAGCTGCTATGTAAAATTCCAACCTACTTAATTAGACATGAGCGAGCAAGTTTCCCAATATTTTGCATTGGATCAAAAGCAAGAAATAATACATCCTTTATCTCAACTAAAAGTTTTTTGTCTACTTCATAAGTTTTTTTAATTTCTTATCTACCATTGACTCAAAATTGCTAATGTTACGTTCTAAATCCACGCCATATATTTATTTATGACAGCTAGCCTAGCTACAATTACAAGCTCTTTAATACGAATATTATTTGAGTTAGCTTAATGGCAATTTAAGCTGAGATCAGATAAAAGGATTTATGTATTAATATTTTATTTATATCATCTAATTAAGGTTGATCTATTAATTAATTAATTATGCTGATTCGGACGTACGTTTGAGAGTTTGTATTTGCTCTATGATATCTCTTATAAGGAGATCTGAATTAGTTATGGACTCTTTTGTAAATTTGTACAATATTAATGTTATGGGTCAAAATTTTCATTTTTTTCGTCAAAAAGAACAAAAAGTTTTTGTTTTTGAATCAATGGAAATGAAAATAAGGTCTATTTTCGAAACTTTATATTTGTATTGCATGCAATGTTTTGTTTTTCTTAATTTAGTAAAAAAATTCATAATTTTTCCTAGTTTTTTCGAAACATTTTTATATTTAACGGACCGAAACAATGAAACATGAATCAAAAATAAACTTTTGATACATAAATGGTTTGTCTCTATATTTAATGTTTAAGAAAAAGTTAATCGGCAAAAACATAAAAGAATGATTAATTTTGAACGACCAACTCATCTAAAAACTTAATATGGTCCCTTACATGTAGGTGCATTCATTTACTCAAGTCTAACATGTGGAATTTAAAAAATGGGTGACGGAGGAATTCGAACAAAGGGCCTTGTTTTGACCTGAACTATGATATCATATTGAATGACTAACTAATTTAAAAGTTTAAGATTTTCGAAAGAGAAATCATTTAATATACTATATCATTTAACAATTAGCCTAGTGCGCCTTTCCCTTTTTCATTTCCTTTTCTTCTACTTTGAGGGCATAACTAAAAAAGGCTTCATTTACTTAGTCTTCTAAGTTCTAACTTCTAAAGAACTTCGAGGATTTCTTGTACCCAACCTTAATTAAATAGGTTATGAATGGGTTAATACTATATATGTATAGCTAAAAAAGTGGAGAAATAACTAGTTAATAGCAAATTAAATGACAATACCATTATCTGTTTTTGTAAAGACCGTGCATTGCTTTCCCTATTTTTACGTGTTAAGAGCAAAATTACATTCACTTATTATATCATTAAAAATATCACATAGGTGTCAAATATTTATTAAGAATGTCGAGGTGAGGTAAATGTTCATTAGGCAATATTTCTATCAGGATAAAGTGTTCATCAAGTAAAACAAAAAAATTTAAAAAAAAAAAAAAGTGATTTTTGTAGTAGATTGAATGGAGTATGCTATTCAAAAGACGATTGAATTGATAATTTTTTACATCAAAATAAAGTTTCATTCGCAATATTAAGTGCAATATGCAGCACCTCATCAAGAAAAAGATATAGTGCTCATTATTATTTTTCACGGTATAATATGTATATTTTTATATCATAATGAGTTAAAATGTTCAATAAACATTTCACGGAGAATTAACTGCCAAAAAACCAGAGAATTAATCCCGCAAATTATTAAAATTAAAAAGATCACTTGATTGAAAAAAAAAAAAAAAAACAAGGGAGCACGTAATAGGAAAATGCTTTTGCATCAGCTATTACACACTAAGGCATAAGAGCTTGACACGCGGAAAGAAGAGATGAAATTACGAGAGAATTATATTTTTAAGACCATATTTTATCCAATTTTATATATTTGATACTTAATCTTCTGACAAAATACATAGATAAACTATTTGACGACCCTTAATAAATTTAGTATGACGTATAATATTTGAATAATTAAATTACATCTGAATCATAAAGATCTGAATCATAAAGAGTTCAAATATGTTATATGGGCAACACCAAGAGCGATATTTTTTTTTTCAATTTGATATTAAATTTGAAGAATTATTAGAGTTTGATATTGTATATTTTAATGAAATGATTTTGACGGTAAAACTAAATACGTCATTGTTATAGACAGTTAAATTGTGATATTGTATATTTTTTTCTTCAAAAAATTATGTTTAAGTATAGGGCTGAAAATCAAACCAAGTTACTCGAGCTCGTTCGATAAAAGCTCGTTTGAGCTCGGTTCGCCACACTAATCAAACAAGCTTGAACATCTTTTTTCGTTCGCTAACTTTTGAAGCTCGACTCGAGCTCGACTCGATAAGCTAAAAATTAAAAAAATACATGTAAAATATCAAGCTACTCGATACTCGGCTCGAGCTCGTTTGATAAAAGCTCGTTTGAGCTCGGCTCGATTGAAAATCAAACCAAGCTCAAACATAAAATTTCAAGCTCGATAAAAATCAAACCAAGCTTGAACAGTGTGTCGTTCGATACTACTCGGCTCGATTACAGCCCTATTTAAGTATGATATGAAAAGTATATCAACATGTGATTGGTCTAGTGGAAGGGACTAGTCACTACAAAGTAGCGGTTCTCGGGTTGGAATCCATATGTTGGAAGAGGTTCCCGCTTTATGTGTCCGACGCGCCTCAAAAGAAATTAAACCCTTGAGAAAACAAAAAAAAAATGATATGAAAAGTATAATTCCCTTATAAAATCAATAATACGGAATTGCAACATTATGTGAATTTATAATTAGCAACTTCTAGAGAGTCAAACACATATGACATATAGATATGAATCAAATTAAAGAAATGGATACGACTCCAGTTTGGAAACAGAAACCAGAAATTCCTCAGCAAAATTCTTAATTATTAGTTTTAACTAATAGATTGATTAATGCATTGAAAAATTACATTATTTTTTTAATCAACGACCATGTAAAACTTGAGGACCACCTGCAGTATTCTGTAAGCCAGTACTGCAGCACCATATAAGCAATATGATTCAATTCTAGATTAATTTTGTTTTGTATATATTATACTTTGTTTAAAGTTTATATGTGCGTGTTTAATATTACTCCATTTTGATATTTGTGAAGTCTAACAATTAATAATAATTCCGTGCAGTAATTAATTCCTAAATTTGAACTGAAGAAAGTACATTTTCTTTGACGTAACGGCTGCCATTCTTAGTATAGTGACCTAGATTCGACACAATACACAAGACACAAGACATATATAGGTAGATTTTGGTGGACACGTGGTCCCCTCTAATTTTCTTCATTTCATTTTTTGACCAAACTATTGTAGTTGTTGAGGTTAAGTAATCGATGTTCTTACATGTTAATTAACTTTGCGTACAAGTGTACAACCCCGTTCCAATATGCAGATATATCCATCCACTAATTAATAAGAAGAAAAAAAAGAAAACCATACAACTTGCATTATAAATAACACATGCAAATAAGTTAGTTGTGTACAGATAAACGCCCTTGTTCTCATATTACAACATAGTCATATCCACCTCCATCTTCCAATTTCTTACACCCTTTGTAAGAACCATAACTAAATTTCATTATCCCATCACAATTCACAAATTAAACACTACCGGAAGAAAAATAATCAAATGGAATCCATTGTTTCAGAACTTGAAGGGACACTTTTGAAAAACCCCGACACTTTCTCCTACTTCATGTTAATAGCATTCGAAGCATCCGGGCTCATACGCTTCGCTTTATTGCTAGCACTATGGCCCGTGATTCGTTTACTCGAGAATTGTGGCAGAGAAGATGTTGCACTCAAACTCACAATTTTTGTAGCCACTTTTGGTGTACCGTTTTCTGAGGTTGAAGCAGTTGCAAGAGCTGTTTTGCCTAAGTTTTATTTGGATGATATTGATATGGAAGGTTGGAGAGTGTTTAGTTCATATGAGAAGAGAGTTGTGGTGACTAAAATGCCTAGGGTTATGGTGGAGAGATTTGTGAAGGAACATTTGAAGGCTGATGAGGTTATTGGGAGTGAACTTTGTGTGAATCGGTTTGGATTTTGTACTGGATTTGTTAAAGAGGGTTTTGGTTCGATTTTGGAGAGTGTCGTTGCGGTATTTGGAGATGAACTGCCGAGTTTGGGGCTAGGGAGGAGCACCGGTGGTTCTGGCTCGTTGTTTCTATCGTTGTGTAAGGTCAGTTGCTATTTGTTCAAACATGATTTCAAAAGTTAATTGAAGTTTTATTTTCATTTCGTATTTTGAATATATCGAAAAGAAGTACTTCCAATTTTTTTAATTTAAAACTACATTTCACATCATATAATTATCTGAAATTACTAATTTAAAATAACGATTTTTCTTTTTTTAGATTTCTCAAGGGTTTATAATCCCTTTCGAGACGGGTTGTGCACATTAATGTGGGTACCTCTTTCAACAGGAACAATAACGACTTATAATAATATAAATGCAAAGATGTTTAAAACTTTCGCATTTTCAACTTTCATGTTAAATTTTACGCCAACCTAAAATAGAGCAAAATTAATGAGGCGGGGGAGTCGAACTATAAGTTTTACACTATGAAATTGAATTGATTCTTTAAAATGAAACAATCTAGATTGAGCTTTATTTGAACTCAGTCAAATTTGATCGTTTAAAATTTATCTTATAGAAGTAAGCTTTTATTGAGTTTGATAATTTTTGAAAAATACTATTATTCACTATGGCTTAGGCGTGTGATGATTGGTCACACTCCTAAAAATGTCACCTAACCACAAGCTAATCATCTAAATGTCTTGGGTTCGACTAAATATTTTTTCGACATGAATTACCTAATAGATAGAGCAATACTAATCAATGACATACTCTAACACAACAAAATATCTTCTATCTTATATTAATGTCACATATATGCGTCTATTGATACATATACATCTACTGATAAGTATATATCTTATTTTTACAGGAACAATGCCATCCTCCATTCACCACCAACAAAAAACACCACCACCACATCACCCGTCCGCTCCCGGTAATCTTCCACGACGGCCGTCTCGTGAAACGCCCCACCCCACCCGTCGCCCTCCTAATCCTCTTATGGATCCCGTTCGGAATCATCCTCGCATTCATCCGCATCTCCATAGGCATAATCCTCCCAATGTGGGCCATACGCCTCATCTCCCCTGTCTTCGGTGGCAGAGTCATCGTCAAAGGCACCCCTCCTCCGCCCCCCTCCGCCACCTCCTCCGGCGTCCTATTTGTATGCACCCACCGTACCTTAATGGACCCAGTAGTCCTCTCCACTGTCCTCAACCGCAAAATACCCGCTGTCACATACTCACTTTCCCGATTATCCGAAATCCTCTCCCCCATCCCAACAGTCCGCCTCACAAGAATAAAAAACGTCGACGCAATGAAAATCAAACAAGAACTTGAAAAAGGGGACTTAGTTGTTTGTCCAGAAGGAACCACTTGTCGGGAACCGTTCCTTTTAAGATTCAGTGCTTTATTCGCAGAATTAACGGATCGGATTGTGCCTGTAGCGATGAATTACAGAGTGGGATTCTTTCATGCAACTACGGCTCGAGGGTGGAAAGGTTTGGATCCGATTTTTTTCTTTATGAATCCAAGACCAGTTTACGAGGTTACATTCTTGAATCAATTGCCTGTTGAAGCAACATGTTCTTCCGGGAAGAGTCCACATGATGTGGCGAATTATGTGCAGAGGATTTTGGCGGCAACGTTGGGATTTGAGTGTACGAATTTTACAAGGAAAGATAAGTACAGAGTTTTGGCGGGTAATGATGGGATTGTGTCACAGAATGTGAATCCTTTAATGGAATTTGTGAAGAAATTGGTGGGGAGTTTTATGATTCATTGATTGATGGAGATGATAGGAAAGGGATTTGCTCTGTTTTTAGACTAAGTACATATTTTTACATTGGGCTTTTTTGTTGGAGATTTTTTTGTCATTTTTCTTTTTGAAGTTGAATAATTTATTTTAAGAACAGATGTCATTGTTCACATATATTGTTGATGATTCATATTATTTGTAAGACTATGATTTGTTTGTTATATGGGTATAGTTGCAAACTAATGGATTTTGAGGGAATTACACTTTTTATATGTGGTACCTTTATACATTTCATTTCATTCCATTCAAAATGACATATTTGATATCAAAATTAATGGAAATTCTTATTCAAATCGAGTTTGGCCGAACACAAACTAACTAAAAAGTAAATGCAATACACTTGCTTTGGGATTTGATGTAACTCCCAAGAGAGTGACCAATCACAAAGCATACACTTGTTTGGTGATTGGATGAGTTTGGCCAAGCAGGCTTGGACAATAATTTTCCCAAAATTGATCAACATTTTTTATATTTGATTTGACCGTTAATTTTTGGACGAAAAATGACATGTGCGTAACACATGTCATTTAAGTAAAAAAAAAAGGGGGGGGGGGGGTGTAATTATCTAAATATTGGGCAGGGTATTTGCAATTTTCGCCTTCTTCTTCCTACTCCCATATGACCGCAGGCTTTCGGTGGCCGTTGTTCAAAATTGGTTGAGGGTTTTTGTTCCTCTTGTCGTGGAGAACTCGTACATGAAAAGACCTCTTCAATCCGTTGAGAAATTTGTTCGAATTTTGAGTTCTAATTTTCAAATCGCACAAACACTCGAATCTTCAATCATTAATTACTCAACCAATTTGCTTAATTTTTGAACCAATAGAACCCTATGATCGTGAGCAATATTTTCCATGGGGTAATTGCAATGGCCGTCGACGATGGAGCTCCGCCCAAGGGGAGGCCATGGGAAATGTTGTCCAAGATCATAGGGTTCTATTGGTTCAAGAATTAAATAAATTGATTAAGTATTAAAGGAGTAATTATTTGAAGATTTAGTTTTAGGTTTAGTTTAGGGTTTTAGGAGGGAAGAAGGGGGAATAATTGCAAAATACTTATCCAATTTTCAGATAATTACATTTCTCCCTTTTTTTTACTTAACGGACATGGGCCACGCATGTGACAGTTTACGTCAAAAAATTAACGGTCAAACCAAATGTGAAATAGATTGATCAATTTTAGTATCAAATATATCATTTTAAAAATATGATATATAAAATATAAATAAAAATTTGTTATGAAAAGTACCATTCCCACAACTGATTTTTCATGACATTTGTTATATATGGGATTTGAATGGAATCGCATTATCATGTAAAAGAATGGGCTTCAGTTGGTAATTAGGATATCTCTAGAAATGGCTAGGCCCAAATGCGCCTAATCAGTATTTTCTTTATAACTGTTCATTTTATTTTTGTTTTCATTTTTATTTTGTTGTGACTCTTCTTATTTGTATTGGTTAAATATATTGTTTAGTGTGCTATTTTCTAGGGAAAATAATTTGGATTTGACTTAATTTGATCCGACTAGAATGTTGTGTCTCCTTTAAATTATGTTTCTCTTAAGCCACCTCCATCCAAGGAGGGGGACTGGGCTGGCCGGTTTACAGTTGGAGAAGGGAAGGGGGTGGCGGGCGCGGGCGGTGAATAGAGGGATGGGGGGCTGGGCAATTGGGCGGAGGATGATTCATTGCCCAATTGCTTGTGGGCAACACGATCAGTCAATGGTATATATAATTGTGTAAGAAAATGTAAAAAATGTGTAAAAAAAACTTACAAAAGGATTTGGTAAAATTTATTTTTAAATATTATGAAAGATTTAATAATATTTTAAGAATCCTAAAATTCATACAAATTATTGTATAAAATATATGTAAAAATTGTGTAAAAAAACTTAACAAAATGATCAACTTCTTGTAATCTTTGTTTTTAGTTATTTTTATTTTAGGTGTTTCCCTTCAAAATTAAGCGTTCTTGTTTTATGTGCATTAATATTAAACGTTGTTGTTTTTCGTTAATTATATTTAAATTCCTTAAATATCATAATTGTGTACCTAATAAAAATTATTACTATTATTATTATTATTAAGTGACAGTGACGAAAGTTGTGAAATTGAATTAAATGAAAATGAATTGTCATTTGGATGGTGATGAGAGGCAAGGAAAGGCACGAGGGGTAAGAAAAGTGATGCAGGAGCATCCAAGACAATCTATCTTTTTATTAGTTTTTTAGGATTAGGATTTTTATTAGTTAGTTATTTAGTTTCCTTATTTTTTGAGATTTAGTTTCTATAGGAGTCTAGGAGTTATTCAATTTCCTTAAGAGTTTTATTTTATTTCAGTTACCTAGGATTAGAGTCTTATAAAAGAAGTTGTAATCTTCATTATTTTCAAATATTGATGATTATGAGTTTTTAAAAAGAAGAGATTTGTTCTCTCAAAGGTTCATGGATGCCTACTTCTCATATTCTTGTAGCAAATTTATCTGATGAAACGTGCCTGCATAATAATCACTATTCTGTCCGGCTTCAGTTGGTATCAAAGCTTCATAATTTTCCTTTCATGGTGGTTGTGAGCATGGTTATCGTGGGCGGGTTCCAACTGAGGAGGTCCAGTATTGTGATTATATCGTTTAGTATTCAAAGATCGAGGTTTTCCCAAGCAAGTCGCAGATTTATCCAACCTCTGACTAATACTGGGTTTTTTTTTTTTTCCTGGGGCAAAATTCTCATCAGCTTAAATGACTGAGTCATGGTGATGTTGAGGAGTCCACACCGTGATCGAAGAGTTCACTCCAAGGAAGTAAAGATTGAGGATTTGCAGAGGCTAGTCGAGGATTTAACCAACATCAGACGACGTAGTGGAAACAGCTAAGGAATTCACGAGAGGGACATGACAAACCCAACTACAAGGCTTGATTAACCATCATCGTTAGTTTGTCCTGGTTTTGTGGATCTTGATGACACTGCTGTGAACTCGAGGACATGTTCTTTCCAACCCAGAGCGACTAATATATGCAAGAGCATCCAAGACAATCTATCTTTTTATTAGATTTTTAGGATTAGGATTTTTATTAGTTCGTTATTTAGTTTCCTTATTTTTTGTGATTTAGTTTCTATAGAAGTCTAGGAGTTATTCAGTTTCCTTAAGAGTTTTATTTCGTTTCAGTTACCTAGGATTAGAGTCTTATAAAAGATGTTGTAATCTTCACTATTTTCAGATATTGATGATTATGAGTTTTTGAAAAGAAGAGATTTGTTCTCTCAAAGGTTCATGGGTGCCTACTTCTCGTGTTCTTGTAGCAAATTTATCTGATGAAACTTGCATGCAGAATAATCACTATTCTGCCCGGCTTCAAAAAGGGAGAGAGGGGTGTTTAGTTGGAGACGGCTTAGAGCAAAAGAAGGAAGCATAATCGGTGTAAGTTGACAGGAATTCTCAATATAAAACCTATTTTCATGATACTATTGTCTTTGTAAATTCTAACATTGTAGAATTTTTTTCGAATTAAATTCAAATATATTTCAATTTGGAAGAGAGTCATTTTCATATATTCTATTAATTTATTAACTCGAAACTACTAGTAGAAGATATTTATAATTATCAAAAATCAAAGAAATAAATTTGCCTAATTTAATACTCATGTTGTCTCAATTTTTTTGCCATTGTTTTTTTTTTTTTTATGTTCCAAAACAACACTCAATTTTCATAGAAAGAATTTATTTTTCTCAAAATTAGCATCTTACAGTAATAATTTGTTTCAATCACTACTTTTGATGGAGTAAACGTGAACTTAACACACATAAAACTTAGTTCCAAACGTAAAAAGGAGGAGAAATAATGGAACGAATATGTAATATACAATGTACTCCCTCCATTCTTACATACATGTCCTTTTAGAAATTGAAGAGAGACTTAAATGTTCTTTTGACAACTTTACTCTTTCTCATCCATGATGGATATGGGAAGTTAAAAGTAGTTTTGTACCATACTCCCTCCTATTCTTCTATTTGTCGCTTTAACAAAAAAAAATTGTTTATTTTTATTTGTCGTTTTAGAATTTTAATGTAAAATTAATATTATTTATTAATTTTACCCTTCTTACTAAATACTTATAATTAATATTAATTAATGCTAAGATTATTTAATTAAAAAGATATTCTGAATCTTTTACTTTGAAAAATAACTATTCATGCCATTTCTTAATTCGTATGCAATCCTTCAAAATGACTTTATTCTCCTAAAATTTAAGTCTTGATTCTCATGCGACCATCTTAACCAACATGTATCTAATCTTAACCAACATGTATCTAAAAATGGATGGAGTATATGAAATTTGAAGGGTACATAATTCGGTACATTGCATCGTATGTTTCTTGACTATAAACAACAAATAACGTCACAGTTAACTCTAGCCCCATCATCATAAACATGTGTCACCAATTCCAAGCGTCAAATATACGCCAGTATATCCCAGTCTTACTACCACGCGGTTTTCCAGTTTTACCCTCCGTCCCCTAACTTTATTACCCACCAATTCCCTTCTTCTTCATTTCTCCCTTTTTCCATTTCATTTTCTCTCCGATTCTTCAGATCTGAAATCGGAAAACGAAATCGTGAACTTCTCATTTTTAATTAGGGGTTCTAACATCGATGTCTACATCGTACTGGTGTTACAGATGCAACCGATTCGTTAGGGTTTGGACCCAAGATTCCGTTAATTGCCCGGACTGCGACTCCGGATTCGTCGAAGAAATCGATACGCCCACCCGATCTTCCCTCTCCGACTCTCGACGACGCCGTTTCCCTGCTGCCGCCATGTACATGATGCGGACCCCCGATTCGGGTCCTGCATCGGGTGCAGGCTCCAGCCCTAGGATCCGTAGAAGCCGCAGGAACGGCGGTGACCGGTCACCGTTTAATCCGGTCATCGTTCTCCGTGGGTCCAACGAGGCTGGAGGTGTAGGTGTAGGCGGCGGCGGTGGTGGTGGTGGGGCGGGGTTTGAGTTGTATTACGATGATGGAGCCGGGTCGGGTTTGCGCCCATTACCAAATAGTATGAGTGAGTTTTTACTCGGGTCGGGTTTCGACCGGTTGTTGGATCAGTTGGCACAAATTGAGGCCAATGGGATTGGGAGGATTGATAGTAATCCGCCTGCATCAAAGGCAGCAATCGAGTCTATGCCGACGATAGAGATAATCGATAAACATGTAGCCATTGAATCATATTGTGCGGTTTGTAAGGAGGCTTTTGATTTAGGATGTGAGGCTCGGGAAATGCCCTGCAAGCATTTGTATCATCAAGATTGTATTTTGCCTTGGCTGTCGCTGAAGAATTCTTGTCCTGTGTGTAGACACGAGTTGCCCACTGATGGCGATAATGGTGGGAGTGAGGTGAATCGAGGAGGAGCGAATGAGGTGGGGAATGACGATGAGACAGTGGGATTGACAATTTGGAGATTGCCAGGTGGCGGGTTTGCAGTGGGGAGGTTTTCAGGAGGGAGGAGAGGTGGGGAGAGGGAGTTACCGGTTGTGTATACAGAGATGGATGGTGGATTTAACAACAATGGGGCTCCGAGGAGGGTTTCGTGGGGTTCGAGAGGGAACGTGTCGAGGGAGAGGAGTGGATTTAGAAGGGTATTACATGGTTTATTTGCTTGCTTTGGGAGAGGTCGAGGTGGGTTGCCTAGTTCTAATTCTAGTTTGGATTCTAGGATGAGTGGGAGGAGTGCTTCTTTGACATCGGTTTTCAGCTCTAGCTCCACTCCTAGACGACGTAGAGGATGGGGTTTTGAAGTTAATCATGGAAATGAGAGAAGATGGTGAGAAATTTGGAGAGGCAAAGTGTAGCATATAACATTTTGCAAGGGGGGAGGACTGCAATGATGTGCAATGTAAATAGCTGGAAATGCAACGATATACGATAGCTCTGTCAGTTCTCTGATATTATTTTGTGCTAGTCATTGAAATGTGAAAGGGATTAACAAAACAAGACTTTGAGATGAAACATAGGAGATTATTTACCAAAAGCAAGAGGTGTCTATAGCTTCTATGTACTGGAGATGGGAGGTATCCAAACCTAATGTATCAAATTGCTTTTGAATTTATGAGTATCTGCAGTTTTTTCATCTGTTACATTTTTGCAATTTGTAGTTATATTTGATGATTCTATTTCATGTATTATTTCTGTAATTTCTATGTTGGATGAAGCTTAATGAGTAATGGATCATTTTGATGGATATATCATTGGAAGTATATTAAGTCCTGCATTGTTTTGGCTTAACTTGTTTTTTCTTTTATCTAGGTAAGAATTGTTTAAGATTAGTAGTTGAATTTGAAATTGAATGTAACTAGGCTGATGAATGTTGGCAAAGCAACATGTTGTTCATACCTTTATAGAAATGTGGAAAAATAATTTATTTGTTGTATGAACATACTTGGTATAGTTGTTTATGCTTGACATGGCAATATAATAATAAAGGTAATGTATTTTACATCTTATGTTTTTTAAACCATCTTAGGTTTACCATTAAGTTCATCTTGGCGTCCACCTTCTCTGGGGTTTGATGGTTGATGAATTAGTTAAGAAAATGCAGAAGTTCAAACCTACCAGCAATATTCACTTGTCATTCTTTGCTTGCAAGAAAGATGAATTCACCTTACCGTTTCTTGTGTGGAACAGAGAAATTCACATATAATCAAAGATGGCTATTATTTTGTAGTTCCTAACACACAAACACACACAGAGAAGGTGAGATCTGAGTGAGTATCTTGTGTTCTGGGAAATCCTGGAATCCATATTTATTATACTTCAGCTAATTTTTTCTTGAATTTTGATGTTACAAGTTTTGATTTTACTCCTATGGTGTCATGAAAAAATGATAGTAAAGCTATCTCTGAAAGAGCTTTCCTGCCTGTGACATTTCTTATTTCTTATTTTCTGTAAACATTAGTCAACAAGAAGAGGATTAAGATTTGTGTGTACATAATGGGTTTTTGCAGTTTGGAATGTTGCAATAGTTGGTGGAGTGGTTCAATGTGATATTTTCTTTTATATAATTTTTCAACTTTAACATTGTATTATTGCATATGATCCCTGCTTTGTCGCAATTGATTATTCTGAGCGAATTCTGCCTAAATTTAAGGTGCTACGTATGGGGGCCCTAAACTAAATTTAAAATGGGGGCGCTCTTATGAAAAAAAATTATTATAATAATATTTTTAAACCTAAAATTTGTTTTCTTACTTTTTAAAATGTAAGATTATTTTTAAGAATGTACTAACATATTTGATATTAATAGATGAAATGATCAATTATCTAATTTTTTTTAAATTTAAATTCAAATGTAATGTTTTTTTTATAACATTTAATTCTAAAACTCTTCTCAGTAAATGCAAATGTAAATGCTACAAGTATCGTGAAATTTACATTCATAGAGATAATTTTTACTTGACAAAGTCAATAAATAGATCAAATATAAAAATATAATATATTTATGATCTCGCTACTATCTTAATTCATAGGGTGTTCGTTTAGTAAAACTCCATCGTACTCTGAAATCGTGTCGTAATTTCAGAATTAGTAATGTACGTCAAATCAAACTATTTGATTCGGTTAATGAACTTTTCACTCCCATAGTCCCCTACCAAAAAAGAAAAGTGTACGTAGTTTTGGAGTTTCTTTATAATAACTTAATACGAAAAATTATAGTTTAACTCAAACTCACACTAAAATGAGATTTTGATTCATGGTTCAAAGTAAAGATTCTTAAATTATCAAAAAAAAAAAAAAAAAAACAAAGTAAAGATTCTTAATCATAATGTAATTAATTCTCAAATGGATGTTTAGTAATAGTAAAATGATTCAACTCAAATACCCCCGACCTAATGATTATGGGCTCAAACCTAAATTATAAAGTTGACTCATGGTCGTTTCACAAATTATTCGAGCTTTGAAGTTATATTGGCTAATTTTAAACTAAATTCTTCCGGAAAAAAATTGTGTTAAAAATATACATAATACACATAATTTTTTTTATTTTTTTATCTATTAAACTAAGGATAATAACTTGGACCGGAGAGCTCATTGGATATAGGTTATTACAATTTACAATGTGGTTACTCTAGTAAAATTCGAACACTGTTTACGGATCCGGTATACTCTGTTTCAAGTCATGGCTATCATGTGTTTCCAAATCCTTCAAAACAAAGGTTACACATCGAGTTATGGGTGGAATTTCTTCCGATGCTTAAGTCAACAAGAGTGACAAGAGCTTAAACGAAAAATATGCAAAAGGAGGATACGGCGTAAAGTGTGCGTTAAGGTTTTTATTTGATCATACCAGAGGGTTATCTATATCAATAGAATAATAATTTTTGTTGTTGTGATTCTTCTTGATTGAGGGATCTGTTTTGCATGCATAACAACTCCTTCAAAGTAAGAGTCCACGTTCCTTAAAACAAGTAACTAGGAGATCTTTAGAAGATTTGACATAGCGACTGTTGAAAAATATGTTTAAAACAATCTGTGTATATAAAATATTATAGAATATTTTATATTTTTAAGTACTATAGTGAATTATTCTCACAGAATAAATATTTATAAAATATTATAAAATACTTTATATTATAAAACTATAGTAAATTATTCCAACAGAATAATTATTTATAATTAACTCTAATTATAAATCTTAGTATAGTTTATTCTCGCAGAACAAACAAAATCAGAATTTAATAACAGTGCACTTACTGAAATAATTCTAAAACGTAAAATCGACTGAGGCTTGCAAATGCAATATCCTTAAGACAATATTTCTGGGCTGTCAAAGGTGCAACAGTTCGTCCCAGTGGTCTCCCAAGATACAGCAGTCGGATACTTGTTTCTTTGCACTAAGAACAAGTCCACAGCGAACTTTAACAAATAGAATATTTAACTACTTGAGAAGAGAAGAATATAGAGAGAGGAGGATAGGATTCTGCTTTAGGTTGCTAGAAAACGGGATGAGAGAATTGGCTAGATTCTCCCTCTATTTATAGCTGCAGAAAGATGTTGTTTGGAGAGACATGACTTTTCGGATTAAACATTTACATTGATTCGGTCCGAAAAGATGCAACCGGTTCGATTTAAACCGAACCGGTACAGACAATTAAAAAAATGGCGCGCGGATCTTTTGAAGCAAATGGGTCAGCCGCGCGGATCTTGTTCGGGTCAACCGGATCTACTACGCGGATCTAATCTTGTATGGATTTAGAAATTGGGCCTTTAATTTTGGGCTAAAAAATTAATTAAATTTTGTCCAAAAAGAATAATGTTATGTTGAGGCCCAAGCCCAATCTCAATCCAAATCCAAATCGGACCGTGCCGAGCCGAGCCGGCCGGCCGGCAGCGGCGGCGCGCGCGCGTGTGAGAAACCATTGTCATCCACGTCTTCTCCCCTCATAAAACTTGGTACCCTCAAGGGGCCCTCCCCTTATACATTTTTTTTGCATTATAAATGACAAAAAACTTCTCACTTTCCTCCATGTGGGATGAAGGCATTTTTCATTCTTCTAAGCTTCATTCATTCCTCATTTTATGGGCTTAATTCCAATTGGGTTCAATCCAATTGGGTTAATACCCATAAAATCCAACAATCCCCCACAAATGAATGAAATTATTCTTCATATCTCGTCACAGGAGACATATCAAAGTCAAATATCCTTTAGGAATAGTACTGCATCGGGATAGGTGAAATATTCCATCTTGAACCTTCCCTAGTTAGAGTTTATTGGATTTTCTTAGCCAATCAGTTAAATATTTCATCTTGAACTGTCGGCTGTTTATGTAAACCAAAACAATAAACTTAACACAGCACTAGACCGATTTGTTAAGAGTTCTCGGTTGTGTTTGTTTTGGCCCTGAACATTCTTGGGTTCCGCAAGTGCTTTAGAGGATTCCAGCCTTATAAGAATTCTCAACGAGCAGACTCAGCTCACACTTACATAGGTGACCGCATCTATCAAGAGTATCTTACTATACTCCACTTGTTCTTGACAAGATATAGACGTCATTAAAAGCATAAGCTTAACCTAATCAAACGCTGTAGGTTGCACTTTTTGCATCATAGGAATGAGCTAGAGTTGGACTCTAAGGCCATCTCTAATGACTCCGAGAGGGAACACCCTCTCCCTCTCCCCCTCCTCCCCCTTTCCCTCTCCCCCCCCCCCCCCCCCCCCCTCCCCTTCTCTCTAGTTTTTTAGTCATCTCTAATGACTCATTCTATCTAACCCATTTAATAATTAATTTTATCCTTCTCTATTATTATTATTATTATTATTATTATTACTACTACACCAAAAATAAATTTAAAATTAACATTAATTTAAAATCAAAAGTACATTAGGAAACTTAGAAAATAAAAAATTACATCAAATATTAAATTAATTCATATAAGGAAATCCATCATCTCTGACTATTGATTTGGATCCACGAACAAGTCCCATATCCCTAGAAGATTATATGATCCACCGTCACCAAATACGATCTGTAGATGTCAATCGCGAACTACTAAAGGACTTAGTCGAACATGTGTGGGACACACAAGGTCAAAATTAAGGTCTATGTTTTAGTCGAACATGATTTCATGATTGTATCGTATTATTTTAAATTTTTAGAAAGAATTAATTTTGGGTTTAATGATTGTATCGTATTATTTTAAATTTTTAGAAATAATTATTTTTGGGTTTCATGATTGTATCGCATTATTTTAAATTTTTAGAAAGAATTATTTTTGGGTGATAAATACAACCCCAAAATTATTAAAATAAATCAATATTAAAATACTAGTGTTAATTTAATGAAATAAAAGTTATTTTTTTTATAATTAAAAATAATTATCTCCAAATAATATACAAATTTTAGTAATTTTTTTATTTTTAAATAAAGATAAAAAATAACCAAATAAAACAAAACAAAATTAAAAAAAAAAATATAGCATGTGATGGAGGGGGCTTGGATGGGAGAAGCTCCCCCTCCCCCTCCCTCCAAGGTCTATCCAGGGTCCCTCTAGTGGGTATACCCTCTCCGCCCCCTAGTCATTGGAGATGATTTTTTTCCCCCTTCCCCCCATATACCCTCTAGGGCATCTCCCCACTAGTCATTAGAGATGCTCTAAAGTGCTCCACTTTTTAAGTTAACCAAGACTGGTTGTCCTATTGAACTTGGTCCGTGGAATCTCCAGTCGCCAAGTTAGGTTTCCGTACAAGGTAACTTAATTATATTTTACGCTTTTAAGCACATTCCCCTCGACGCACATTCTACTCTCTCACCAGATAAACCTTTAGTAAACGGATCCGCGAGGTTATCTTTTGACTTCACAAAGTCAATGAAAATTATTCCATTTGAGAGTAAATGTCTCACCGTATTATGTCTACGACGAATATGTCGTGATTTACCATTATACATAAAGTTATGAGCTCTATGTAGTGCCGCCTGATTATCACAATGAATACATATAGCCGACACAGGTTTCGGCCATAGTGGAATATCTTCCAAGAAGTTATGAAGCCACTCAGCTTCTTCTCCAGCTTTATCCAAAGCTATAAAATCTAATTCCATAGTGGATCGAGCTATACAAGTTTGTTTGGAAGATTTCCAAGAAATAGCGGCTCCCCCCAAAGTAAATACATATCCGCTTGTGGATTTTGATTCCTCTGAATCAGAAATCCAATTTGCATCACTATATCCCTCAAGAACATCTGGATATTTTCCATATTGTAATGCATATTTTGATGTATTTTTTTAAGTATCCAAGCACTCTCTTCAGAGCGTTCCAATGTTCTTTGCTTGGATTGCTCGTGTACCTACTCAATTTATTGACCGAGTAAGCGATGTCTGGCCTCGTGCAATTCATGATATACATGAGACATCCAATGATTCGAGCATACTCATTTTGTGATACACTATCACCTTTATTCTTGTGTAAAACAAGAGATTGAGTAAATGGGTTATTTGTTCCCTTAATTCCATAGTTTTTAAATCTCTCAAGCACTTTATCTACATAATGTGACTGAGATAATTTAATCTCATCCGGTGATCTTGTTATTTTAATACCCAAAATAACATCAGCTTCACCGAGATCTTTCATATCGAAGTGTTTTGTTAATATTTTCTTTGCGGACTTAATGATTTCCATATTAGTCCCAAGTATTAACATATCGTCTACATATAAACATATTATGACAGTTGCTTGTCCAAATTGTTTAATATAGACACACTTGTCGCATTCATTGATTTGAAAACCATTTTTAATCATGACACTATCAAATTTTTCGTGCCATTGTTTAGGAGCTTGTTTAAGGCCATAAAGAGATCGAACAAGTTTACATACTTTGTTCTCTTTGCCTTTAACAACGAAACCCTCTGGTTGCTCCATATATATTTCCTCATTCAATTCTCCATTGAGGAAAGCGGTTTTAACATCTATTTGATGTATCTCTAGATTATATATAGCTGTTAAAGCTATTAATGTTCTAATGGATGTTATCCTTGTCACTAGTGAATGGGTGTCAAAGAAATCTATTCCCTCCTTTTGACTATAACCTTTGGCTACTAATCTAGCCTTATATTTATCAATTGAGCCATCGGGTTTTAGTTTCTTTTTAAATACCCATTTACATCCAATTGGGTTACTTCCCTTAGGAAGATCAGCCAACTCCCAAGTATTATCACTTAGAATGGACTGTAATTCATTGTCTATTGCCTATTTCCAATAAGAGGCATCAGGAATAGACATGTCTTCAGTATATGTTTTGGGATCATCCTCTAGCATATAAGTTAAGAAATTTGGTCCAAATGATTTAGCAATTTTAGATCGCTTCCTCCTTCGGGGCTCGTCAGATTCTTCAGCAATCTCTTTACTGATTTGAGAATCATTTTCCTTAGAAATTGATTTATTTGACCAGTGATCAACAACCTCATTGCTGATTTGAGAATTATCTTCCTTAGAAATTAATTCATATGGTCTTTTATGAGAAGTAACATCCGAGTTCTTCTTATGTGGAAATACATTATCGAAGAATGTAGCATCACGTGATTCAATTATAGTATTCACGTGTATGTTGCTTACTTCATATTTGAACACTAGAAATCTGTAAGCGCTACTATTTTCCGCATGACCTATATAGTAGCAATCCACAGTTTTTGGTCCAATTTTTGGTCCAACCTTTTCTTTCATAGGTTTTGGTACAACTACCTTTGCCAATCACCCCCACACTTTGAGGTATTTATAACTTGGTTGTCTACCTTTCCATAACTCATACGGAATGGTATCATTTTTCTTGTGCGAAACTCTATTTAATATATGGTTAGCCATAAATAAAGCTTCCCCCCACAAGTTCCTAGATAAACCCGAATTCAAAAGTAATACATTGATCATGTCTCTTAAGGTTCGGTTTTTCCTTTCGGCTACTCCATTTGATTGAGGTGAGTATGGTGCCGTTGTTTGGTGAATTATCCCCGAGTCGGCACACAACTGTGCAAAGGGATATTCATATTCACCACCTCTATCAGATCTAAGAATTTTTATCTTCTTATTTAACTGATTCTCTACTTCAGTCTTGTATCTTACAAAGGCATTTATTGCTTCTTTTTTCTTGTTTAATAAGTAAACGTAGCAATGACGTGTACAATCATCAATAAATGTGATGAAGTACTTTTTCCCTCCTCGAGTTGAAGTTGACTTGAGATTGCACAAGTCTGTGTGAATTAACTCTAATGGTTGTGAGCTCCTTTCCACTGAAGGGAAAGGTTGTTTCGCAAATTTTGCCTCAGTGCAAATTTCACACTTATAAGATTTATCAATATCAAATTTAGGAATTAATCCTAAGTTTGCTAATTTTTTCATTTTTCTAAAATTAATATGGCCTAATCTATCATGCCAAAGAAAAGTGGACTCAAGCAAGTAAGCAGAAGAATTATTATTATTAATAAATTTGTCATTTTTGCCAATAATGGCTACATTAGCCTTAAATAGGCCATCACCAGGGGCGGATCTACTGCAGGGCTAGTGGGGTCTATAGACCCCACTCAATTTTTTTTCTTTAATAGTAGTAGTAATATAGTTGTGTATATATATATATTACTGGATCAATCTTTAAATAATAATTGAGGCCTATTTCATTTTTTAGAAATTAATTGTGGCCCATTTATCAAAGAATTTTTCGGCAAAAAGAAAGCCAGAATTACAAATTCGAAAACTGATCTAAATTTTATGAAACTGACCCTTATGTCTCTCTCTTTTTCATTTCTCACGATTCAACTTAACTTTCGGTAAAAAGAACCGTCGAACACAATTACAAAGTAGAGAGATTCAATTCAGTAATAGATAGACAAATGCAAGAGTTAAACAATCGTTTCAATGAAGTAAACACGGAGTTGCTTCTTTGTGTTGCTTGCTTAAATCCATCGGATTGCTTTGTGGCATTTGACAAGAAAAAACTTGTTCGTCTTGCGGAACTTTATCCTAATGACTTCTCTTTTCTTAAGCTCTCGGCTTTGCCTAATCAACTTGAAAATTACATTAGAGATGTTAGATCAAGTGAAGACTTTTCTAATTTGAAAGTAATTGGTGATCTTGCTCAAAAGTTGGTAGCAACCAAAAGACATGTCGCACTCTCATTGGTTTACAAACTTGTGACACTGTCGCTTATTCTCCCTATTGCAACTGCATCAGTAGAGAGAGCATTTTCGGCTATGAAGATGGTGAAGAATCGACTCTGTAACAGAATGGGCGATCAGTGGTTGAATGATAGTCTAGTTGTCTTTATAGTGAGAGACATATTTAGTGATATTTCAAATGATGCTATCATTGACAGATTTCAGAAAATGAAAAATCGTCGCGGTATGTTATTTTAAATACGTAGATATTTCAAATTTTTGGAGGCATAACGGGGTATTATATGTAACTAATGTAATACTTGGGATTGTTTTTGTCAAACTCTACTTCATAGTTTTTGTATCTAGTTATATATTTTCTCGTAATTTTTATGCTTTAGTGAATTTTTTTTTTAATCTACTTTAGCCCCCCCAGTGTGAAAATCCTGGATCCGCCACTGGCCATCACACAAATAACCGTTGCCTACATACATTCCCCCTTTGGTCAGCACAAATTTATCTGACTCAAAGGCTAATCTAAAACCTTTCTTAGTTAGGACAGATCCAGAAATCAAATTCTTCCTAATGTCCGGGACATGAAGAACTTCATTGAGAGTAACATCTTTTCCTGAGGTAAATTTGAGAACTACTTTGCCTTGTCCCTCCACCACGGAGTGAGCATCATTTCCCATGTACAACTTCTCTTCGTGATCAAACTTCTTATATGAAGTGAACATGTTTATGTCATAGCAAATGTGACGGGTAGCTCCAGTATCCACCCACCAGCCTTTAGATTCACTTGTCAGGAATGCTTCAGCAACTGCAGATAAATGCATGTTATCGATGTCAGATGGAGCTAGGTTGATGCTAACATTTGTTTCATCCTTTGGCTGAGCACGGCTACGACAATCCTTTGCAAGGAGTCCATTTTTTCCACATGTGAAGCAAGCTCCATTGAACTTTCGCTTCTTGTTACCTTTTTGTCCTTTGTTGGAAGTATTGGCCTTACGCTTCTTACTTTTCTTTGAGCCTTCTACGACATGAACCTTAGCCCCTCCGGGCTGAGGCATAGCCACATAGTTACTGCCGCACTTGTCAGTATACCGATTATTTTCTTCGGTTTTCAGATATTCTGTGAGATCTTCCAGATTCCACTTTGCGACAGATTTCTTGTGCCTCAACTGATGCTTGAACCCCGTCCAACCAGGAGGAAGCTTGTCAATGATACAAGCAACCAAGTAGGACTCGCTAAGTTCATGCCCTTCGGCCAAGATGTCGTGAATCATATTTTGGAGTTCTTCCACTTGCTCATTCATAGTTTTACTGTCAACCATTCGATAAAATTGGAATTTATCCACCACGAATTTTATGTAGCTTGCATCCTCAGTCTTAAACTTTTTGATTAAACCTTCCCACAAGAGTTTACTAGTCTTAAATTGAATATAGATCTTGTACAAAGATTCATCCAAATAGCTAAGAATGTAATTTCGGCACATAAAATCCGAGTGATTCTAAGCTTTTATTACTAGTGTCATTTCTTCAAGTACCTCCGGACTTGCTTCCTCCTTTGGCTTAGGTACCTCCTCAGTGAGAAATCTAGCCATGCTCAAGGATGTGATGTAAGAGTACATCTTATTTTGCCACGTTGCAAAGTCAGTCCCTTTGAACTTGAATGGTGGTACTGCCGGCGGAGCAGCAACTTTTGGCGTTTCAACCATTTCAGTGTTTGTTGCCATCTACACAGATGATTTAAACAGATTATATTATTGTCTTAAGATTGTTGAAAAATATGTTTAAAACAATCTGTGTATATAAAATATTATAGAATATTTTATATTTTTAAGTACTATAGTGAATTATTCTCACAGAATTAATATTTATAAAATATTATAAAATACTTTATATTATAAAACTATAGTAAATTATTCCAACAAAATAATTATTTATAATTAACTCTAATTATAAATCTTAGTATAGTTTATTCTCGCAGAACAAATAAAATCAGAATTTAATAATAGTGCACTTACTGGAATAATTCTGAAACGTAAAATCGACTGAGGCTTGCAAATGCAATATCCTTAAGATAATATTTCTGGGCTGTCAAAGGTGCAACAGTTCGTCCCAGTGGTCTCCCAAGATACAACAGTCGGATACTTGTTTCTTTGCACTAAGAACAAGTCCACAACGAACTTTAACAAATAGAATATTTAACTACTTGAGAAGAGAAGAATATAGAGAGAGGAGGATAGGATTCTGCTTTAGGTTGCTAGAAAACGGGATGAGAGAATTGGCCAGATTCTCCCTCTATTTATAGCTGCAGAAATGTGTTGTTTGGAGAGACATGACTTTTCGGATTAAACCTTTACATTGATTCGGTCCGAAAAGATGCAACCGACTCGATTTAAACCGAACCGGTACAGACAATTAAAAAAATGGCGCGCGGATCTTTTGAAGCAAACGGGTCAGCCGCGCGGATCTTGTTCGGGTCAATCGGATCTAGTACGCGGATCTAATCTTGTATGGATTTAGAAATTGGGCCTTTAATTTTGGGCTAAAAAATTAATTAAATTTTGTCCAAAAAGAATAATGTTATGTTGAGGCCCAAGCCCAATCTCAATCCAAATCCAAACCGGACCGTGCCGAGCTGGCCGGCCGACGGCGCGCGCGTGTGGGAAACCATTGTCATCCACGTCTTCTCCCCTCATAAAACTTGGTACCCCCAAGGGCCCTCCCCTTATACATTTTTTAGCATTATAAATGACAAAAAACTTCTCACTTTCCTCCATGTGGGATGAAGGCATTTTTCATTCTTCTAAGCTTCATTCATTCCTCATTTTATGGGCTTAATTTTAATTGGACTCAATCCAATTGGGTTAATACCCATAAAATCCAACAACGACTTCTCAAAATTAAGCGGGTTGAGAGTCACTATAGGCTTTCTGGTGACTCCTTGTGTATGAGGTCGCTCATTATGGCTTAATCCTTGCACGGAGAGCGAGGAGCGAGGCACTTTTATTCCAGTAATTGTCCCTCGAATGCTTCTTTAAGATTTAAGGTTTACATCTGAGCATGATCGGGTAGGGACTTGGACCCATTCTATATCAATTTCAATCTAAAACTCAATTAATAAATGCTATAATACGCGTGTAAATATATAAGATAAGATAAATAATTATTATTTAAAAAAATCATGAAAGATATGGCTAAATTATGCTTCAAAAAAAGATTTGTATTATCCCTCAAAAAAAAGATTTGTATTATATCAAATATGAAATTAAAGTATTTTCACTAGAGCGTTTATTCGAGTCGAACCTAGTTAAGACACTCCATTCATAAACTAATCAGGGAAAAAAAGAAAAATTAAACTCAAATAAGATCGGATTGAGCCATTGGATCTCGGCATACCATGTCAATTGACAAAACTAGCTCTCGCTATAATTTATTGGCCAATTTTGTTGAAGATTTTCCAAGAAAAAATATTCCGTTCTTCAGTCAAAAGAATTAAGATAATCATTATTTTGTATAGACACTTGATAACAAAAGAAAAACAAATTAAGAAAAATACAGTCAGTGGATTGGATTATCTTAAGATTGAGGGCAAGTTTGTTTGTTTCAAGAGAAATTTTAGAAATGAGGTCAAATTAATTTGGAAAACGACCCAAGTTTCGTGTATTTAGAAAGCAGAAAAATGTTTTAGTGATGAAAATAAAGGGTTCCTCAGAAAAAAAAAAAAAGGGGGGGGGGGGGGTTTGCACTTTGCACCCCCGAAACATGAAAAAATAGGCACTTTGCATCCCTGAAACTTAGATTTAGCACTTAACACCCTCATATTAAAAAAACTCAAATCCCTTTTTTTTCGTCAAAGTTGACCATCGAGGTGAAAAAATCTAAGGCAAAATAGGTAATTCATTTTTTTTCCTTAAATTTGGCAATACTCATTTCTCTTTCCATCTTCATTTTCATCAATATACATATCCATAAATAACTAAATAAAATAAAGTAAATTTCTCAAAGACTCATTGTCTACTTCAAAATATCAAAGACCCATAAATAATTACCTAGTTTGTCTTAGATTTTTTTCACCCCAAATGGTCAACTTTGACGGAAAATCTGAGAGGTTTGAGTTTTTTTTTTTAATTTGAGGGTGTTGACTGCTAATTTTGTGTTTTGGGGTACAAAGTGCCCTTTATAGTGTTTTGGGGGTGCAAGTTGTTGATTTGTCCTTAATTAGAGGATGTTAAGTACTAATTTTATTTTTGGGGTGCAAAGTGCCAAATATTTAAAAATGAATCACCTATTTTGTCCTTGACTTTTTGTTTGAAAATAAAAGAGGGTGCAAAGTGCTGCATTTTTCATATTTTGATGGTACAAAGTGTTAAATTTGAGTTTTGGGAGTGCAAAGTGTCTATTTCACATGTTTCGGGATGCAAAATGCAAAAAACTCGAAAATAAATGCTATTTTTGGCATTTTAAAAAACATTTGCGAACTTTCATTAGTTGGTTGGAAAAATAGATACGTATCTTATAGAGAAAGAGAAAGCGAGAAACGAAGTGAAATGTAGAAAGTATTTACTATGTTTATAAAATTATATGTTTGTCATCCAAGATTAATAGGGTTTAAATTTTATTATATTTTTTAAGAAAAAAATATGAGTATTTTAATTCATGAAGAAACTGATTTTTGAGAGAAAAATCCTATAAACTACTATTAGAATTCATCACATGGATTGGGCAAAACTCACTTACTTGGCTTGAACTTAACTCAACATCAAAATTATCAGAAGGGCCAAGAATAATTGTTTGACGGTGGGCCATAAAATGGGAAGCAAACAAGGCCTAAATTATTAGAGGGGCCAAGGATAATTGTTCGACGGTGGGCCATGGCCCAGTTTAACAGATTCACCAAGATATAAATATAGTCTTCAGAAATAAAATAAGATTATGTTTCGTAAATAAATTAGAAATTTGAGCATTAAATATGAATAATTACAAAATGTCATGGATTCATGAATATTTTTTCAAGGAAAAAGGGAGACATTTAAGGAACCCCTAGCTTCAGGCTTTTTTTTTTTTTTTTTTTTTTTTTCTTAAGGTGGTGTTTGTAAATGCTTTTTGGAAGTGTTTTTAAAAAAAATTTCTCGAAAATCGATTTTTCAGTATTTGCAAACTGTGCTTCTATTTTTGCTTCTCAACAAAAAAAGTTAGATGTTGCTTTTAGAAAAGCATGTCAATACCTGTTTTTGAGTCCGACAATCTTGTAATAAAATAGAATAGTTTTGTGACATTTATATCATAATACCTTTTCTTAATTTTTTTTTTTTTGATAATTTACCTTTTCTTAATTTCAACAATACCATTGTTCTCTATTTTATGTAATTGAAGCTATTTATTATTTACTTTTCACAACTTTATTTATATCTTGTGGGTAATGACTATAAAAAATGTGATATTCATTTTTTACAGCGATGTTTGTTTTTGTTTTTTGTGTCGTCTTCAATTCAGAATATGTTGTTCATGTGTTTTTTTTTTAAATAAAAATTCTACTTTAGCTTTGTGCATGGTTGTAGCCATTTTTAGTTTTATTATTTTTATTTGTTCGTTAATTATAAGTTTTTTTTAACAGTGGTAACTTGTAATTAGTTAACCTTTTGTGCTCAATTTCTTTATTATTGTTTTTTTTATTCACTAATATCTCAATGTTAGTTCTTTTTTTTTTTTTATCAAAGTATTTATTTTGATTTGATATAAACTTAGTTAATGATTTAAAAATCCTTGATTTCATCATTGATGTTTGAAATAAACTTAGTTAATACTTGGGTGATTTTGCTTGATTCATTATAATTAAATATAAACTTAGTTAATGGTTTATATATATATCATTATAAACCTTTTTGTTTTGATCTTAGTTGTTAAAAGATATGTGTCTTACAAAAAGACGTTTTCAAAAGTTACACAACATTAATGTATGAACATGTCAAGTTAAGGACGAAATAGGGCTTATAATAAATTTCATACAAAACAAAAACTTACTATATTCAGAAATTGCAAACATATACATACTTGTTTTTTTAAGTTGTTTTTCACCTTATTTTGCAAAAACTTCATTATTTTTCTAAGATAACTTTTTAATTACTTTTTTTACCTTATTTTGCAAGAACAACTGCTTTTTCATTTGGAGAATGCAAGAAGAGTAAGACAGATGAGAAAAATGAAAAGGAAATGTTCTTTCTCTATAATTGAAAAGGAAGTTTCTTATTTTGACCAAGACATTTGAATGTTGACAAGAAATAGCATGTCATTTTTGTGGAAAAATACATGCAAACCAGCCGCCAAAGGAGACTTATATCTATTTAATGGATATAAGATTTTGCATAACACAGGTTAATCATAATATCTCTTGGTAATTATTCAAGGATAATTTAATTAAACAATTTCCTAGTTACAACTATCTTAATTATTAGAGGTTGATAAATCATTTCAAACTAATAAATGTTGTCAAGTTGTAAACTTTTACTGATTGATTTTAAACATGATGATTGTCAATGTAAAAGATCTGGACAACTTAAATTGTACAAGACCAATATGTTACCTATTCTTTTTCAAACTTTTTGACCATCAGTTTTTTTTTTTTTTTTTTGATATATACAGTATATTTTTATTAAACCTAGTAAAACTACCAAATTCCACATACCTCAGACGACTATATTGAAATAATTAAGTCCATTTTGGCTACATATTTTTCCGGTCGCATTTAATTTGAGCAATTATAATATACCTAACCTATAATTGAATAAAACTATCTGACAAATAAAGGAATATACTGAAATCAAACTGTAGCTGTAGTGATTATTAAATTTAAACCAGAATCTTCTTAAAAATATACTTATAACTTTATATTAATTTTCCAACTTCCATAATCACATGCATTCTGTCAATAATAATTATTGAGATAACCTAGAGCTAGCCACGTGACAGCCACTAACAACATAATTTTTTAACATAATTTGTATAATTACCAACTAAACTAAAACTAATTTCAAATGAAAAAGTATTTTTTCAGTGAAATAATAATGTCTATCTATTGAATATAGTTGCTAATTACACTAAATTAACAAATTGGAGTACAATAAATAGCTAACAAACTAGTCTTAATTAAATAAAGCAGAAAATTAATTTTAGGGAAAAAAGAAGCAGTCATAAATGACAATTGTGTTAGTGTTGGTTTTTCTTTGTACATGATTCATATGTGAAAAGTCACATTTCTTTTTTTTTTTTTTTTTCCTGTAACTACATTTAAAACCTTAATTTTAACAAACTTTTCAATACTTCATCTCACCTGTCATTCATTTATTGTTTTCCTCCTTTGAATCCTCGCCGCCCGAGTACAATACTGAGTCGACTCGGATCGGCGGGCTAGTTACCGTCAGCAGTAATCGATTTTTGCTCATAATAATAAAATTATAATGAGGACGAGCCTTTTCAGCCGTCGGACGATACGACAGGGTGCGGTCACAGCCGTCGGATCGGCGAAGATGAAGTTGCTTCTTGCTTGTTGCATTGTATTCACGGTAATCGCACTCGCGGGGCCTACGGCGTCGTTTTTAGGTTGGGAACAGCTAGATGCTTCTCTTCATAGATCCTCTCTCCCTCGGTAACAATTCCCGATCAAAATCGTATTAAATTATGATTTTGTAATGTTTAGTTTGGGTTTCTATAATTAGTTTGCATTAATTAGGTCATTAATTGCTTCTTTTTTGTTACTCTTGTTGTGTTGGTTATGTGTGAGTGTATTTATTTATCTCAGTGTTAATTATTAACTATTAAGTATAATTAGGGATTTTCATAATCCAACAAATAGATTCGTATTAATTTTGGAAAGTGAAGAGTGAGATCCATATTTAAATTTATGGCTTTTAAAGATATAATTAACAAGATTTGCTAATATTTGGTATTTCTAGTATTTTTGCCCAATCTGTGACGAAGAGGCGTCTAAACCTCACGAAATTTTAAAAAAAAACCATTAATGCAATTGCTTTAGTTTTTTATGCTTCATAGATGAAATTGTAGTCGTTTAATTATTTTAGCAATTTACATTATTGTAGTGCTTTAACAAGTGTATGTAAATAGGATAGTCAGTAATGGAATGAGTTTTTGATATTTTTGGCTCCATTTCCCAATTTGATACCTTCTTGCTTTCTATCTCTTTTGGATGTAATTCTGCTAGCAATAACTCTGTAGTACCCTGTCTAGATTTGTTCGAGAATATTTCTTTTCACATCATTACTACTATTAGATATGGTATTTTGTTGTCTGAAGCTCTTAAATGCACGAGAATTTTTGGCACTTCACTTACATGGGCAGGCTATTTGCCTGAGAGTTTGATTCCTTCATTGAGCCTGTTTGCTTCTTGCATGACTGAGACAGAATTTATTATAGATTGATGGCATATTGCTTATTTTGGCATGCCTGGTGACTGATAATGATACAATTTACCGTTGATTTTTGTAAGGTCATGTGCTTTAGAAGTTTGGAACTCATCTGTCTCGGTTTTATTTCTCTTTTAAGTAAACAGGCAAACAATATTTTTTGTTCAAATCAGTTTATGATGGTATAAAGCTCGAGTCTTTTGACCTCATAACTTTTTCGAGCTTCCACATATGGAAATTTTAAATTATTAACCCGGTAATGAGAAATTATCTTTATATGGATGTTATTGTCACACACATACACATAAAATATGTTCAAGGTTGTTTGATTAGTGCGACAAGCCGAGCTTTTATCGAAAGACCTCGAGTCGAGTATTGATTAGCTTGGTTTGGTTTTCAGCCTTACCGTCAAATAATTGGACAAAATGGACGGTGCATGCAGCCATTCTATCGTCTTTTGGAGGAAAAAATATCACGTTTCCCTCACTTTTGGTAGGAAAATTATCACATTATTCATCTTTTGGAGGGAAAATGATAACGTTTCCCTCACGTTATCACGTGATAATTTTTCCCTCCAAAAGATGAGATAACAACCCCGCGTGGTGCACGTGGACAATTCGTTCCATTTTCGTCCAATTATTTGACGGTAGTATGGACACAACCAATATTTAAATTGTGGTACTAAATATGCATTTGCGTTTCAGTGGTGCTATTGCTGCAGAGTGCCCTGTTGTATGGTACCAAATATGCAATTTTCCCCACATAAAAGATAGTATTCGTTCTTCTTTGTAATAATGCTAAATTTATGTGCTGTACAGGAAGGGATATGCATTGTTGATTAACACATGGAAAAGAAATGATCTTTTGAAACAGTCCATCTCCCATTATGCATCATGTCCTGGACTTGATTCTGTGCACATAGTATGGAGTGAGCCTAACCCTCCTTCAGAGTCTCTTATCAACTTTCTAAACCATGTTGTAAAGTCCAATTCTAAAAATGGTCGGGATATTGAGTTGAAGTTTGATATTAATAAAGAAGACAGTTTGAACAACAGATTTAAAGAAATCAAGGATTTGAAGTCCGATGCGGTCTTCTCGATTGATGATGATATCATATTTCCCTGCTCAACAGTGGAATTTGCTTACAATGTTTGGCAAAGTGCACCAGATGCTATGGTGGGTTTTGTGCCTCGTATCCATTGGGTCAATATAGTGGTACGTGGCTCTCATTCTGTCCATGAATACTCTTGTTACAACTAAATAAGTGGAGGTTGAGTAATACACAAAGATTCCTCATATGTAAGATTTCCCATCAGAGATCATCTTTACGAGCCCTCCAATGCCCCTCTCAACCCCCCCCCCCCCCCCCCCCCCCCAAAAAAAAATAAATAAATAAATAAAAAAAAATAAAATAAAAACAGAAAGGGACAAAGAGAAGGGATTCATTTGTTTCTATTCTGCAATACCTATCTATTGGTCATGCAACATTTGATATATTTTCACGTTATCATGTAAAAGCTTGAAGTCATGTCCATTTAATGACATTATAAACGTTCTAATGTTCCTTTCATTAATGTTCTCAGGGACCTTTATATTAGACATTATCCACCTTCCTTATCTGTCACCAATAGTTCTTGAATTAGAATGCACTTGTTGAAGACTCTAGCTCATAACATTTCTGAATTACTCTACCACATAGTGGGAACCCTCAATCAACTGGGAAATTTCACCTAGTTCGTGAAACTAATTAGAAGTCTATGTATACGAGCTTCATGAGGAAACTAGTTGGTAACTTTTCAAATTTTCCAATCGAAGTTAGGTCATAGACAACATTTGATGTGTCTTTATTGTTACACTAATGTTCTTTTGGAAAAATTCTCATGGAATTTATGCTTCGTTAATCTTTGATACAACGAGCTTCATTGTTGCAGAAAGGCCATACGGATGAGTATATCTACAGCGGATGGTGGTCTGTTTGGTGGACAGGAACATACAGTATGATTCTTTCTAAGGCTTCCTTCTTTCATAAGAAATATCTCAGTATGTACACTTATGAGATGCCATCATCCATTCGTGAATATGTGACCAAGAACAGGTTCGTGACAAATGATAATATCTGTTTGTAGTTTTATTTCGTTCTTCCTTCACCTTTTCCTCTTGCTCCTTTCCTTATATTAACTTCAAAAAGTTACCTAATTGCTATGTTTACCAGAAATTGCGAAGATATTGCAATGTCTTTCCTTGTTGCAAATGCCACTGGTGCTCCTCCCATTTGGGTGAAAGGTAATACATATATTCGCTTGACCTTCTATCTACTTCAAATTTTTTTTTTTTTTTTTTTTTACTTTTACCTTAATGATGCTTAAAGGTTATGAGGATTTAATAAATTATACTATTTTGGTTGAAATATATATAATGTGCATGCATACCTGCAAATGCGGTTATACAATTTTTATATGTACAATCTTTTGTCGTAATGTAGGTAAAATATACGAGATTGGTTCTACGGGAATTAGTAGCCTGGGAGGTCACGGTAATAGGAGAACCCACTGCGTGAATTGGTTTGCAGCTGTGTATGGGCGAATGCCCTTGGTATCCACGTCAGTAAAAGCTGTTGATAGCCGATATAGTTGGTTTTGGTGATGATTGCACGTCTCGGGCCTTCACCATTTTTCCACTTATTTAGTGTAGTCACCTATTCCAATTCTTTCATGCCCTGTAATATTTTGTTAAATAGCAATATCATGTTACCACATTTAGTTAGGTTCTAGAGGTGTATTGTTGTAATACAATTTGTTGGAGTAGTTGTAAAATCAAATTTGTATGTTCTCATTGTCAAGGTGTGTTAATGTATTCAGTTCAAGCCTTGGCATTGGGTTAGTCAATGAACATAGGACCTACTAAATCATGTAATATGTTACAGCAATTTTTCAATATTTTTAACAGAATACCACGGATTTCAACTTTACTTTGTTTTCGTATTTGCATTTGCTAAACTAGGAAAATGCATGTACGATGTACGTGTCTAGATAAATTCATTGGTATTTTTTGTAAATTAGAATAGTAGAGTAAAATCAAGGTTATGCATGTCTTGATATTATTGAATATTCTTGATATTTTTCTATTCTAGTCAAAGTAAAATTATGTAATTAGCCATGCCATAAGTATTTTTTATTCTATCATAGTAAGATACGATTAAATTTTAATTTTGTTTTGTAACATCAAGATATTTAGGAAAATTTCAATTTCAATTTTTATATTTAGAATGTTTATGAAATTTATTTCCTTTTTTGTGAAGACTAATATATCCCTATTTAAATTATATTGTGATATTTAATTTTATGGCAAAAAGGTAAATAAAAAAATCCTAGAAGTATAATTAAAAAAGAAGTCTATCCTACATCAACCTTAACAAATGTGAAAATCAACTAATGGGTTAACTTGAGAATGGATGGATCGTTTAAATAAACTGGATAAACCATAAAAAATTGCGAACGAACGGGTTAAAGTAACAAAAAAGAAATGATAAACTCAATGTAAAAGCAGGTAAAATCGATATTTCTTTTGTAAGTTTTTAAAAAATTATAACTCATTAAAAAGCCTAAAATTTAACAACTTTAAAGCGATTTAATCAAATAAATTATGTGGTATCTCATTTAGACCATATTATGATTAAAAATGATGATATGATTCAACTAACATAAGAAATTAGTTAATCACATGCAAAACATGTGCACTTTTCTAATTTGATTAAAAGAACACTTTTCTAATTTGATTAAAAGAAATATAGTTAATTACGTGCAAAATACGTGCACTTTTCTAATTTGGACTGCTAAATTTTTACATTCATTGGACGTATGTACATTATTATACTTTATTCTTACTGATCTTTAATCTGCATGCCTAAAATTAGTTTCATTATTTATTACTTATATTATATTTGAATTTTAGGTCTGGACGGAGCAACATACGTACGTGGCCATAAACAATAAAGATATGGAAGCAAAATATTGTTGATTAATTGAAGGTATTTTTTATTATATTTATCATTTTGATTTTGAACAATTTTTAATGTTACCTTTCTCTCTCTATCTCTCTTTTTAAAATATAGTTAATTACGTGCAAAATACGTGCACTTTTCTAATTTGATTAAAAGAAATTAATTAATCACGTGCAAAACACGTGCACTTTTTTAGTTTTATAAAATAGAGCAAATTACCCATTTTTCACCTATTTAATTTATTAGTTTAAATCATTTTTCACCGGTTTAAACTGATTTTTAGCCGCTTCCATTTATTTTTATCAGTTTAATATTTTTTTAACTGTTTTACCCATCTTTGTTTTTTTCGATTATAACTTATTTTAATAATTTTGTCCTTATATTTTTGTCCGTTTTAAATCATTTTTCTACCGATTTCACCTTATTTTGTCGGTTAAACTCTTTTGTTACTGATTTCACACGTTCTTATCATATTAACTCATTTTTAAACTTTTTTATCAAATTAACTCGTTTTCACCTATTTCACAAATTTCTTTCACCGATTTCACATGTTTTCTCAGCAATTTCATCTGAATTTTGCTTTGATTTGAAACGTTTTCGCCGACCTTATTCATGTTTTCAAATATTTCACTTTTTTTTTATGTTGTTGTTTCACCGGTTTCATCATTTTTCACGAATTACACCATAATTTTCATCGATTTCAGGGACACTTTATTACTGATCTTACCCAAATTTTTACCTATTTTGTCAATGTTCACCAATTTCACCCGAATTTTCATCAATTTCACATGTTTTCAATGATTTCATAGTTTTTTTTTATCGATTGCACAAAATTTATCGATTTTTCACCATTTTTCACATATTTCACTCGTTTTTCACGAAAATAATTTCATGAAATTTTGAGATTATGCATGATTTGAATGTCTTGATATTATTGAATTTTTTTTATATTTTTTTTATTCTAGCCAAAATAAAATTACGTAATTAGCTAAGTCATGAGTATTTTAATTCTTTCATAGTAAGATATGATTCAATTTTTTTGTTTTTTTGTAACATAATGATATTTAAGAGAATTTCATTTTAGGAGTTTATGTAAGAGATAAATTTATAAATTTTAGGAGTTTATGTAGGAGATAAATTTATAAATTTTAGGAGTTTATGTAGGAGATAAATTAAATATAATAAGACTTCATGTCTAATTATACCTCTTCAATTACTATTACATATTTATTATTGAATTAAATATTACTTTACAATTTAATTTTTTAAGTCCGCACAAAAACATATTCATTCTTTTATAATAGTATAGATAATGAATGCAGGCATGCTTATGTAACCTTATCACCCCTTGGCCTCCAATCACAAGGCCATTATACACAGCCACAAGAAAATTCTCGTACGATCTTATTCGTCCATACCTAAATTATTCACATAGTGCAACACTTGTCTTGTACTTAGAATTCTCAAGTGTATGCCCTTGTATAAGTCTATGTTGGAGAATTAATCTGGAAATTGAAGAAATTATCTGCAGCGTTCAAGACTTCCTGATCGTGCGTGTATATTAAAATGAAAAGAGGGATAGTTGTTGAATTAGGGATTTCTAAGTTAATTAGGAGACAGAAGCGTGTATTTAAAATAGCAACTTAGTTTAAATTAAGTTTACCGTTTTATTCCCTACTTGTATAAATAGGTTTAGGGTTCAATCCTTTTGTTGTACAATACACAATCCTTTTACAGAATTAATAAAAATTTCTCTCCAGTTTTTCCTCCTTGTTTCTTTCTACTTTGAAAGTTAATGAATAATCTTCAAACTCCATTGATCAATTCTATCATGGTATCAGTTGAGTAAACCAGTCTTCCGCTTCAGAATTCTGTGTGTTTTACCATCCTTCATTCTTTCTTGATCAACCTTTCGATCATCACAATTTGATCACAATTTTCTCTCCTGTTTTCTTGATCGTTTTTTCTTGATTATTTTGTACCAAATTCTCTCTTTCAAATGGCTGATGATTCTGTAACCGCCTCTGCCACACCCACAACCACCACTGTTCGTTCAAAACCACCCACTGAAGACCCTTCAAACCCCTTCTTTTTACACCCTTCTGATGGTCCAGGATCCACCTTGATCCAGAAACCTCTTCTGGGTGATAATTATGCATCCTGGTCTCGTGCCATGCTTCTGGCCCTCAATGTGAAGAACAAAATTGGCTTCGTCAATGGATCCATTCTTGATCCTGGCCCTGATAATCCAGAACTCCACACAGCCTGGTCTAGGAACAACGATGTGGTTCTTTCCTGGATTCTTAACTCTGTCTCACAGGATATTCATTCCTCTATCATGTATACTAATTCTGCAAAAGAAATTTGGGATGAATTACGCGTGCGTTTTCAGCAAAGTAATGGCCCAAGAAAGTTACAATTACGCAGGGAATTGGCCAATTTACGCCAAGAAAATCAACCTGTTAATGCCTATTTCACCAAATTAAAGGCCTTATGGGATGAACTTTCAAATTATAAACCTATCTTGAAGTCTTGTTCTTGTGGTGGTCCACAAATAATTCATGAACACAATCAGGAGGAACTGGTCATGGCTTTTTTAATGGGATTAAATGACTCTTTTGATGCCCTACGCAGTCAAATCATGCTACTAGAACCTTTGCCACCAATCACCAAAGTTTTCTCTTTGGCTACGCAGGAGGAAAGACAAAGGCAATCAAAACCCTCTGTTGATTTGAACAATTCCCTTGCCTTTTCTACCAGATATTCCTCCCCTTCACCCACCCCTTTTCCTCCAACAAATCAACCACAGAAAAGACCATATAATCAGTTTCAACAATCAACACCTTCTTCTTTTAATCAAAATCAAAAAAAGAAGGACAGACCAATTTGTTCTCACTGCAATATACCTGGTCATACAATGGATAAATGTTTCAAATTACATGGCTACCCCCCTGGCTACAAACCTAAGCCTAAACCCACTAACTTTTCTCCCCATCCCATTAATCAATCTTTTGATGACACTAATATTGTTTCTAACAACACACAGACTTCTTTTGCTCCCTTATTGCAGAGTCTTAATCAGGCACAATGTCAACAACTTATGCAGCTTTTTTCACAACAGCTGAACATGAATACCACTACTGATAATGGTACCACTGATGCACATGTTTCTTGTGCAACAGGTATTTGTTCTTCTACAAATAGTTTACACTCCTTGACACTCTCTAATTCTTGGATCCTTGACTCAGGAGCAACTAGACACATTTGTAACAACAAATCACTATTTGTTTTTCTTAAACCTATTCAGCATGCTCAAGTTATTTTACCTGATAATAGTACATTCCCTGTGACTGAAATTGGCAACATAATACTTAGTCCCACTTTAACTCTTACTGATGTGTTCTACATACCAAATTTCAAGTTTAATCTACTATCTATAAGTGAACTATTACATAAGGATAACTTTACAGTCCTTTTTACACAAAATTCTTTCACTATTCAGGACTTAAACAAGAAGATGATTGGAGAGGGTAGGAAACTAGATGGCCTATATGTTTTGGATCAAGTACTTCCATCAGATTCTATTCAAGCCCATTGCAACAAATTATCTAGTGTTACCTGGCATAGGAGATTGGGCCATATGTCTTACAAGGCCATGCATAAACTTAGAAATAGCCTAGCTTTTGATTTTCTAAGTAGTTGTAATAGTGAGACTTGTTATATTTGCCCTATGGCTAAACAGAAAAGACTTGCTTTTCCTACTTCTATTTCCTCCTCTTCTAGTATTTTTGAACTAATTCACTGTGATATTTGGGGACCATTTCATGTCCCTTCTCATAATGGTGATAAGTATTTTGCTACAATAGTGGATGATTTTTCTAGGTTTACTTGGGTTTGTATGCTTAAAAATAAATCTGATATATCCTCTGTTATTCCTAATTTTTTAAACATGGTAAACACTCAATTTAATTGCAAAGTCAAAGTTTTTAGGAGTGACAATGCTCCTGAACTACTTTTTACAGACCTTTTTAATAAACTTGGAATTTTACATCATTTTTCTTGTGTTGAAACTCCACAACAGAACTCTGTTGTGGAGAGAAAGCATCAACACTTATTAAATGTAGCTAGAGCTTTATATTTTGAGTCTAAATGTCCTATTTCCTTATGGTCTGAATGTGTCTCTACTGCTGCTTTTTTGATTAACAGGACTCCTACAAAGGTCTTGAATTTTAAAACACCTTATGAACTATTATATAATTCTGTTTTTTATTATAATTTTTTGAGAACTTTTGGTTGCCTTGCATTTGCTTCCACTTTACAAAGAGACAGGTCAAAGTTTGATCCAAGAGCAAGGCTTTGTGTTTTTATTGGTTACCCTAGGGGTACCAAAGGTTACAACTTATTTGATCTTAAAACTCATGAAATATTTATCTCTAGAGATGTGATTTTTCATGAATCTGTCTTTCCATTTCATACTTTTCAGTCTAATCAATCTTCTGCTGATTTTTCACCTACTAGAATTTTTACTCCTACTAACAATTCAGATTTTATGTTTTCTGACCCTATTACTTTTGATTCAAATGAAGACTGTTTTGATAATATTGATAATGATCCTGACTATGATCCTTCCCAAACTACATCCTCTATTTCAACTGATTCTTTTACTCCTGAAACTACTTCAGATTCTACTGTTGTTTTAAGAAAATCCACCAGACCTACTAAAACTCCTACTTATTTAAAAGATTATCATTGTAATTATTCTACTTTGAAAATTCATGATAAATCTTTTACAAAACACCCTTTATCTAACACTCTTAAATATGACAAGTTATCTCCTTCTTATAAGTCATATATCCTAAATATCTCTTCTGAAAATGAGCCCCAGTTTTACTTTCAAGCAGTTGGTAATTCCAACTGGAGAGAGGCCATGGATAAAGAGCTTACTGCTCTTGAACAAACCAATACTTGGACCATAGTTCCTCTTCCTACAGGTAAGCAACCCATTGGATGCAAATGGGTATATAAGATTAAGAGAAATCAAGATGGGACAGTTAACAGGTTCAAGGCTCGTCTGGTAGCTAAGGGTTATACTCAAAGGGAAGGAATTGACTACAATGACACATTCTCTCCAGTTGCAAAATTGGTAACTGTAAAAACCTTATTAGCTATTGCTGCATCTAAAAATTGGTTTTTATGTCATCTAGATATTGATAATGCTTTCCTTAATGGGGACCTAAATGAAGAAGTTTTTATGGAATTACCTTTAGGTTATAATAAACATCTTAGGAAATCTGAACCTAAGCTTGTTTGTAAATTGAATAAATCCTTATATGGGCTCAAACAAGCCTCTAGACAATGGAATGAAAAGTTTAAAGAACAACTTCTCTCATATGGTTTTCAGCAATCTAGAGCAGATTACTCTCTCTTTACTAGAGGAACAGGTGATTCTTTTATAGCTCTTCTTTTATATGTTGATGATATTGTTCTTGCAAGTCCTAACATGCAGGAAATCACTAATACAAAGTTGTTTTTACAAACAAAATTCAAATTAAAGGATATGGGAGACTTGAAATATTTTCTTGGCCTAGAAGTGGCTAGATCCTCCAAAGGTATTCTCTTATCACAGAGACAATATGCTCTTCAACTTTTGGAAGAAACAGGATACCTAGGAGCTAAACCTCTTAGTCTTCCTATGGATCCTAAAGCTCATCTCAATTCTGAGGATGGTGACCTTCTTGAAGACATTACTCATTACAGAAGGTTAATTGGTAGATTGTTATATCTAACAATAACAAGGCCAGATTTATCTTTTGCTATAAATAAGCTAAGTCAGTTTGTAGCACAGCCAAGAACTACTCATTTGCAAGCTATTCATCATGTTCTTAGATATATAAAATCTTGTCCTGGTCTAGGTCTCTTTTATCAAGCTAACTCTCCTATGATTCTTAAGTCTTTTTCAGATGCAGATTGGGCAGCCTGCAAGGATACTAGACGTTCAACCACTGGTTTTTGTGTCTTCCTAGGGGATTCCTTAATTTCTTGGAAATCCAAGAAACAGGTTACTGTTTCTAAATCCTCTGCCGAAGCAGAGTATAGGGCCATAGCAGCTGTAGCTAGTGAGCTCATTTGGTTACAACAGATTCTACATAATTTTCAAATTCATAGCCAAACTTCCACTTTATTGTTTTGTGATAATAACTCAGCAATGCATATTGCAAATAACCCTATCTATCATGAACGAACTAAACATATAGAGATTGATTTACATTTTGTTCGTGAGCAGGTAACAAAGGGTTTTATCAAATTAATGCCTATCAAATAAGAATTCCAGACTGCGGATATTCTTACTAAAGCTTTGATGTTACCTCGTTTCAAGTCGTTGCTGTCCAAGATGGGTCTCCTTAACATCTTCGCTCCATCTTGAGGGGGGAGTGTTGGAGAATTAATCTGGAAATTGAAGAAATTATCTGCAGCGTTCAAGACTTCCTGATCGTGCGTGTATATTAAAATGAAAAGAGGGATAGTTGTTGAATTAGGGATTTCTAAGTTAATTAGGAGACAGAAGCGTGTATTTAAAATAGCAACTTAGTTTAAATTAAGTTTACCGTTTTATTCCCTACTTGTATAAATAGGTTTAGGGTTCAATCCTTTTGTTGTACAATACACAATCCTTTTACAGAATTAATAAAAATTTCTCTCCAGTTTTTCCTCCTTGTTTCTTTCTACTTTGAAAGTTAATGAATAATCTTCAAACTCCATTGATCAATTCTATCAGTCTACAAGTTTAGACTGTGTGAATTGTTGAGAGGAAAACATATTTCTTCACCACCATTGTTGCTCCATAAGAAATTTGCATATCTAGAAGCATAATAAGAATTGTCTGGTTCAGCACCCAAGACTTGTAAGAACCTTTCCTCAGCTCCCCAAAAGTCTCTCCTAACTATCCACAAGAAGTTGGCATACTGGTTCAAAGACTCTGCATCTGGTGGCAATACTTTTACCGCCCGTTCGAAGCATTCTTCAGCCCTGTTAAGTAAACACAGCTAAAATAAGGCACAGAATCAAAAGGAGAACAAATGCGTACTACAATCAACACGATTCATAATTGTGGTATGATTTAGATATACCTGTCATAATCATGGGCAACAAGGTGCATGAATTGTGCATAATTGCAGAGTAAGAGTGGATTGTTAGGTTCATGAAATAAGTTCAATTGGTATAGAAGGTCAGTCCTAAGGTATTCTTCATAGCCATCAGGTTCTAGCTTGACTGACACTGGTGAGACGAAATGCTGCACCGTGTCATGATCAAGTACCCCGCCCTCAATACCTTCTCGTGTCTTTGCCACTTCATCCACTATAGAATCCCACAAATTCATCTCCTCCAATCTCACTGATTCATTTCCTACTGATGAGTTATTCGATAAAATATGTTGAATTTCTTTATCATCGGTTGATAAAATATAGGATGCAGAATACACGCTGAAATTTGCTAAAAGGGTCATTACATGGATCATCAAATTTGGTGTCCTTGAAAACACTTGTTGGAATAGCCATACGAACGAAGAATGCATTTCTTTTTGCGTTTTTGCAATAATAATATCTTAATCTTCACGGCATGAAGCTTCTCTTATTTCTAAAGCATGACTCTGAAGTTCATCTATGATGAAAACCATTGTTGCAAAAGCCGTACTTACTGAGCAATAAGCCGACTCTTCAGAATCCGTGAAACCCTCTTCTAGTTATAGCTTCTTCTTTATCATCCGTAGAGAAAGAGGAAGGTCAAAATTCTTGGCTTTATGTTCAATAGTTGACCAGAAAACAGTCTCCTCATCTTGTCTATTTTGGAACTCTGGCCTTATTCCGAGCATCACAGGCTCCAACAAATCAAATCGAGAGTGCAAATTAGAACTCTTAGCTATGTAACGGGATGGCTCCTTGTGGTATATTCCATCCAAATTTGCACTATAAGATCGTGGAATGGTATGAACTCTGGAAATCTTTATAGAAGCTTCAGACTTGAAGAGATTTTTAGATACAAATGGATTGGATAAAAAATTGAAGGGGGCCTTTTTACCCGTTTCGTCTTTTTTTGAACTAGAATAGGTAATAAAAGATTGTGGCACTGAAGAAGCAAAGGCTTGAGGGATATTGTTTGAGCATTCTACAGTATATGGAACAACTTCAAGCCTCATTTTTTGTTAATAACAGAGAAGAAAGGATTAGCAAAGGCCTGAAGCTAGAGATGGTGGCAAAAAGTATGGAAAAATATGAAGAAGAAACAGTCAAAATCAGAAAACAAAGAACATGTGTAATATAAAAGAAAGAGAAATCTATTTGATTTATGAATCTTTATGAAATCTTGAAAAGGAAGAGTACAGTATAGATTTTGCTTTGTTAGCTTCAAACATGTGAAATACAGATGTAAGAAAAGCAATAAAGTAAGGTAGTTCTTGGTTTAGTCCATCAATAAAAATTAAAAAGAGATCTCAACATGTCTAAACTTCAACTATACTATTTCTTTTCCCACTTCACACTACAAAAACAGCTTATAATAAGGGGAAAAAATATTACACTTCCATAAAAGGTTGAAAATATTAAAAACTCGTATATCTAATCATTCAAATAATGCCATTTTTAGGAAGACAATTGTGAAGATGAGAAGATGAGATAATTTGAGAAATAGAATGGATAAGTAGGAAGATAATTGTGAATATGAGAAGATGATATTTAGTAAGCAGAAAAAATAAATGGTGCACTTTTGGGACCAGTAGGACTGCTACATCAAAAATGCTGTTTTTTCATATGCCATATTTAGTGTCTTTTTGGTATTTGAGAAGACATAATTTTATCCAGTGACAAGTGTAACTTATGGTTCTGTCAATTTGTTTTAACGAGTGAATCGCATTTTTTGCCATCTTCGTGTAATAGTCGAAAAATAAATTGGTGATATTTTACATTTCTTGAAACTATAATCCCCTTCCTTTTGGTGAGAACTTTTCCTTTTGCCGAGACAATTTTCTGTGAGAAGTGTAACAAGACATTTAAATTCTATGCAAACTGATCACAGTAGTTTCTAATAAAAAAATTCATTCATGTTTCACAATGCCAGGGTATTAATACACCATTGCAATTATGAAGAAAAACATATGATTGCATCAATAATAAAAATACAAATTCACCACATTTTAGAAGTTTACAACGTCCAAGTTATAACAGAAAAATTGAGGGTTACAATTTTATTTTTAAATCCACATGTTATTATCAAAGTTGGCATGAATACTTACTGTAGTATAAAGACAATTTCTCCCCAAACAGAAACTTATAAAGAGCAAGTTAAAGAGCTCAATATCAACACAATAACAAGCATAAATATAAATTGAAACTACAGACTTTATATCATCTGAATTAAGCACGAGCTTGAATATTTAAAATTAAGAAAAGCTAAATTAGTCTCAACAAATAAAATCATGAAGTCAAACTATAAAGTTGATAACGAAGAAAAAGGCACACCAAATGCAAAAGACATTCATTGAACTTAATCGAAAAGGCTGAAACCCATATCATCATCAGACTCTTCAGCAGGTTCTTCTTTCTTCTCTTCAGCAGCAGCAGCAGAAGCAGCCGGAGCAGCACCAGAGGCAGCTGCTGCAGCAGGAGCAGCAGCAACCGCAAACTTGCTTGGGTCCTGTATATTTACACACCAAATCAATTAATTGATTAGTCAGAATTCAACATAAAAAAACTACAATTATAACATTAAATGGGTCCATAGCAAAACATACCGCGAGATATTCCTTCACTTTATCAGCTAGAGGGAAGGAATAATCAGTTTCAACTGCCACTGCCAAGAGATTCTTGTAGGCGTTAATGAACATGTGTGGTGCAGCTGCAATAGTTGGGTATGAGATGGCCAGTGCCAATGAAGTAACCATGGAGACACCCGAGGCAAACTTCTCAATGAGGTCCTCTTCAGTCATGTCAAGCACCTCAGGGTTGAACACGGTACCATTGTCATAAACAGAGACGACAACAAGACCATAAGAGAAGGGCCTGATTCCAAGCTTTGCAAGAAGGGCAGCTTCAGAGGAACCCACTTTGTCACCCTTCTTGATAAGCTCCACAGGGGTGATAATTTCAACAGTACCCTTGTTAATCTTGGTTGGGATGTTGAGAACCTGGAAGGAGATGCTATGAGATATATTATCATGTTTAAGGAAAAAAATCTGTAAGAGATAACGAGACAATTATTACAGACCTGGAAGAAGGAAGTTTGTGATGGATCTAGACCAGTATTGCCAGGAGGGACAATGACATCAATAGGAGCCACCAAACCAACACGAGCAGGTGCTCCAACCTGTTGAATATGGTAAATGTGAGCACATCAAATTTCAGCCTAAGAAGAAGGATGAAAATAACACAAGAACACAAATTCCATGGACTAATATAGACTTAACTGAAGTCAACAATAACTAATTTACAGCATACTATACCAAAATTACAAACAAGAAATTCAATTTCAATGTGTATGCTTTACTTTTAAATTAATTTGAAGAGGAAATATTGACTAAGGAGGTATATTCTCTTGGGTCCAACTAAGAACAATAATACAAAAACCAACTGAAAAATACTTGATACATGAAAAGGTTTAAGAGTGCTTTGGATGGAGAATTTATTTAATCGCCAATCTGATAGTCACCACCAATAGTTCAAGAGCTACAATAATATAGAGGAACAGAGATGGTTCGAATTTAATTTTTCAAACGAATATTTAACAACATTATAGGAAGCAGAACCCCTTTAACTCAAATCTCGCAGACGCAATGAAGCATTTGTTGGTGTAATACCTTAATACTGGGATTAAGTAGTAGAAAGTATTAATCCTCAATAACAAGTTTCAGGAAAGTCATAACCAAAGACATTAAATATACATAATTCAAGGCTTTGTAATAGTTAGACAAGCATGATGTTTATTATCTTTTAACATATCAGAACTAGTAAACAGAAGATGGGAGGGGGGTCACAGGAGTTAATTGAATCACTAGCAAGTAAAAAATATCAAAGATGTCACAAAAAACAAGTAAACAAAAAATTCACCTTGTACTTGGCAACCTCCTCACTGACTTCCTTCAAGTCACCCTTGGTGAAGATCAAACCAACATTACCCTGTCCAATGATAAATCCAAAGATATCAGCAATAAGTCTTTATTTCACCCATTTCCATGAACATAAAGACATTATCAGAATCTAATGACATTTTTGGATCACCAATTCAATGCTTAAAAAAAGCAATTGCAATTTAAACACAATTTCTATTTTTCAGTATCAGGTTAGGAACCACCATATCTATTTGAACATCCAATATAGGCTATCCAAATTTATGTAACTTTATAATTCTCAAAGGCAGGCTAACCTATTACACTAGCTTCAAATTATAATTTCAAAATTATTACAATTATCATAGACAAATTAAGACCAAAGAAACACAATTAACATAAACAGATTGATACTTACAACAAGGAGAGGAATCAAGTTGAGAATAGCCTTATTTCCAGTCTTTTCAGCGTGAATCCTCACACTCCTCTTCATCATGGTATTCTTACCCATGAGAACAACAGAATCACCCCTCAAACCTCTCCTAATGTTCTGGAGCTGAGTCGAACCAACATTGTCTGCTCCTGCAACCAAAACCTGTGTGTACTCATCCAACAACTGGCAAAGCTTCTGGTCGTATACGACCTTCTTCTCGGCTTTCGAAACTCTTGGGGCCATTTCTTCTTTCACTAAAACAAAAAACAAACAAAAACCCTAGAAATGAAAGGAAGAGATAGGTAACAAAACGAGGGCCAAGACACAGCGGCGGTGATCAAGGCGGACAGCTGGTGTGCCGTCACTTTAACCTCTTCTATTCAGATTTTGGGTACTTTTTTTTGGAGAAGGCAAAAACCCTAATAAACTGCTCGTGGAGGTGAAGAGAAGGATGTTAGGAGGTTTTATATGTGTGAAATGTTGTGACCTAGATTTGGAATGGGCTAATTGTCAAGATGACTTGGGTTTATAATTGGGCTGATCTGTGAGCGTTAAACTGGGCCGACTCTGAATCTCGTAATTTTGTGATTTGTTGTTTGATTCACTTTGCTACATGGAGGTTGTCAAGGGGGCTAATATTAATTCAAAATTGGCCTAATTTATTAAGATTTTTATCCGATTAAAGATTCGATGGATCTGATCAAATTATAAAGATTTGTAATTAAAAATATATGGAGCGGATGTGACTATAGATCCGCTAAGGATCCCTATTCGATAATAAGTTAAAAGATAAAAAGTGAATACGAATATAGATCGATTTGTACAATATAATAAGTATAAAAAAATGATTATGAGTATGTGTATGTGTATATGTCGATCGTTAAAGTTCAGTATCCGATAATAAGTCAAACAATTATAGATATCCATAATTATTAAGAAAAATAACATTAATAATATTGTGATGTCAGTTTAGAAAGATATTAGTTAATAATCCATTCATGAAGTTATTTTTATACTTATTTTCCATCTTAAACATTTGAATATTTGTTAGAAAGTTTGTAAAAATTAGCTAAAATAAATGAAATTGTAACGTTTATAAACTTGTTTCGGGAAAAAAAAAAAAACATGGCTTGAATTTTAAAAGTAAAGATCTTATTGGATCCGAAAAAAGATGTGATACCGATCAAATCCAGTGACTAAAAATATTTAGATCCTAGCAAGATCCAGATTCGACTTGAATATGACCTGACATAAATGAATTCGGATTTGAACTAGGCTTGATCCGACCTTAGTCTAACCCATTGATAGCCATAGCTATTTGTTAGGAAGGTAAATTTTTAACCATTTTTACTTTTTGGGCAAATTTGATAGGTTGGTAGCTATATTATTTCTTAAATAAGTGTCTTACTAAGTATTTCATAAATAATTTTTATCACTGATTTTGTGTAAAAGAAAAAGAAAATTGCTATTGGTTATGAATGGGTGATTGTGTCAAGGTTTGTATTAAAAAAAAAGGCATATGCTATGAATGGGGAAGTAAAAGTCTTAATTAAAAAAAAAATTGTTTACATTTATTAAACTTGATATTATTTGAATTCAACAATTATTATATGAATAAAGTTTAATATATTTTGTTAATATTTAGCTTTTATTATCCAAAAAAAAAATCGAGTACAATTCAATTTTTAAATATTGCCAAATAAGAAAGGTTTTAGTTTTGGTAGCTATATGTTGCGGAATGAGTTCAAATAAAATTAATAGATTGAGCTTGAACTAAATCTTGAGTTATGAAGTTTGACTCCATCCCTAATTATTATTTTGTAGTTCACACTTATGCTCTTTAGAAAAATATATTTTAGTAGTAGAAACCGCAAGAACCTCTTAATTAATTTGCTTTCAATTTTTAAGCCTTATGTTATTGTTGCTTCAAGTAACTAAGCATATTTGTTCCATACATAAAACAATAATCAATTTCCCAAATTCTTGTCGGTTCTTGCTACATACCAGTTAACTTTTGAAACATGATGGCAAAGATGCCCATTTCATTAATGAACCTGCACTCGTCATCTCAATGGCGGATGGCAGATCGAGGGTGGTCTAAACAAGGGATTAATGCTGTGAGTTCTCAAGACAACTTACGAATATTTGTTCGGATCCCGTCCACAACCTCCAACCCCCGAACGTAGTTGTAGACATAAATCAAGTTTTTGAGCATGAATCGTTGAACATAGATGTATTAGGTACTTCCATCGCATGTGTTATATTGTTCATTGGAAAAATTCTTCGGGCGGTGGGGAACATCAGATTTATGGTGTTGGTGGTAAGGAACGGTAAGACGATTTATACTTCTCGAGTGCAATATTTCAATTGTCTTTATCATATATGTATGAGTAGGTTGTGATTGGAATTTGTTGAGAAGTTTGAGGTGGCCGTGATGTTATAACATTGGAATGGGTGAGTTGTTTATAATGTATTTTGTAAAGATATTGATGTAGTGTTAGAAAGTTCACTAAAAGACCACTCTCGTCATCTTTGAGCTCAAATATGCATTATTCCAAAAAAAAAATGAGAAAAATAATGTATCGAGAGTTATTTTGTGCTTCGTGGGACTCCATCTACGATACTTGAAAAGTTTACTTGTGGATACAAATGAAGAATGAAACCAAGCAATTTATAATAGTGGCATCCCAAAATGGGTGGTCTAGATAAATTCAGTATAATGAATAATATTTAATCTCTATAACCATGTACACTACCTAGATTCTACATGCTTCCATGCAGTGTTTTAAAAATCGGATCGAACCAGAGAGTTCGACATGTTTAACTAATAACCAGCCGCAATTCAGCCTGATCAACCTTTCAAAACCAACATCGTTACTGCCTAGCCAGAACCTTAAATCGATGAACCAGTGAATCGGTCGAACCACTAGTTCACTTAAAAGAAAAAAAGAAAAATATTTCAAGGATTTGCACGTCTTTCTATAAAATGATTTAGATGACAAATTTCATCCAATATTTTCTCTTTTCTATAGGTGATTAGTAATAAAATTATTGTTTTAAAAAAAATGTTAAGTGATAAATATTAAATGAATCATCTTTCTATCATCTTAAGTTTTTAGATGTGACGACCCTTCAATATGGTATTAGAGCTAGCTTCATGTTAATGTGGGTCACCTCCTTCCATGTTGAGCTCTCCCTTGTATGCATGATAGGCTTCATTAATTATCCACACACTTTGCCCAGTTAAGAAAGACCTATGTTGTCATTAGTTGTCCAGTTAACAAATGTTTAAATCGTCATTATTCCTCGAGTTAACAAGGCATGTATGTAGTGTCATTATTCGTGTAATGAGTCTTTGTCCACATGTAGTAATTCTCAATGTTGAGACTAATGTCTCATATGGATTGAAAATGAATAATAAGTTCTTCTTATAAGATATTGGACAATCATCTATTATTGAGTTAACTTTTGAGGTGAGTTAGATCCAAGTCTTATACAATGATGTTTCTAAAGTTTAATTAAAACAATCTAAATCATTTTTGACGGGCCCAACCTTGTAGCTAGTCCAACTAGACAGCTGCCTAGGACCCCATTCACTAAGGTCCCCCAGCCTATATGCATGTATATATATTAATCCTCCCAAGTCCCAGCCCAGCCCATATATGATATATGCATGTGTATATATTAATCCTCCCAGCTAGCCCAAAATGAAAAAAAAAAAATAAAGAAAATAGCCCTACCAAGTACCTACTCCCAACTTAAGCCCTTTTTTTTAGTTGCAAATAAAATTGGCCTCTTATAATGTGATAATAAAAAATAAAATAAAAAAAATCCAAGAATTTCAAGAGTGGTTAAAACATTTTTTTCCCCTTAAATAAGTGCTTTGTCATCTATTCTTCTTCGTCAACTCCAAGTCTCCAGTTATTTCTTCTTCTTTAACTCTAAAGGTTAATATGGAAGTAGTTTGGTTGGATTGGGTCTCAGTTTGGTCTGGAAAAGTGATTTCGAATGTTTGAGCGAAACCTTTGAAATTCGATTTGGGTAATGGTTTCAATGGAATATTGAGATTGTAAAATATTATTAAATAATAGTTAGTGAATTTTAAAATTTGAGATTTGATTTGAATTGGGGTTTGATTTTTGGGGTTTGGAGAAGAAAAATAGGTAGTATGTATCAAATCAATAACTTAATAGGGTTTGAAATATAATATTTTATTGTGTAATGATTGAGGATTTATTATATGTAATGATTGAGAATTGATAGTATTTATTTAGATATGATTGTGATATTAATTTAGATGATATTATTTATTTAAAAAAAATTAATAATTTTTTATCTTATAAATTTAAGATATATATAATATCTGACACGACACCATTTTCTATCCAACATATAATCGAATATATTACAAAAAAATACAATAAAATATTTTGATAACAATTGTTTGAATGCAAAAATTGTGAACATCATTCACATAATGCATAATATTATCAAAATAAATGATATAATTATCACCAAATAAAAATTGAGAATCATATAAAGAAAAAATTTAGATGGAAATAAAAAAAACGAAACATAAAATAAGAAAAAAATTAAACTGAAAATAAAGAAAAAAATTGAGATAAAAAACAGAAGGAAATAAAAGAAATGACGTTCAATTACGTTCATTTTTAGGGTTTATTTTTGAAATAAAAACTTAATCCAATATTAAAACATGAGAATAGATAACAATTTTAAAACATGAGAATCAATTACGTTCCAATATTTAAGATTGCCCATGTCATAATAACTTAATCGAATACAAGTCAAATAGACCCTAAAACTGACCTAAGTTAAGATTGCCCATGTCATAATAACTTTTTTAAGATTGTTATCTATTTACAACCCAGGTCAAAAGTAGGCTAAAAGTGACGATAGAATTACCCAATTTGACATTCGAATTGCCAGTTTTTTCTGTTATGTTTGTGGTCAAACGTTGATCAAATTATTGACATGAGTGTAATATTATCTTCCCCTAATTACATGTCCAAATCCACTTTATAAAGTGGTGGTTGGATTTTATTTATGCTAATGGAGTGGTTAATTTTCCTACATCATCTGAAATTGTACGTATGTATATAATGTAAACACAACTTCTAGTCCTAAAGCCTAATTAACGAAAAATGGGTTCATTGATGCAAGATTTCAAGAGGCAAGCTTCATTTTTCTTGAAAGAGAAAATTAAGTCAGCAAGATTGGTTCTAACAGATGTCACACCTGCTCAAATGTAAGATTTCATCGTCATTTAATCCCTTAATTTTCTCTGAATTTGATGTTTTATACCATTACAAAAATTGTATATTATTATTGCTTAAAAGTTTTGTTTTTGGAGAAAAAAGATTGACAGAAGAAATTACAAATGGAGAATCGCTAGGAGCGGACGCTCAAGCGATGAGGCTAATATCCAAAGCAGCCTTTGAAGTTGATGATTATGATAGAATTGTTCATATTTTGCACCAAAGGTTTCCCCTTAATCCCGTACTTGATTTAGTTGCTTAAATTTTAAAAAATCAAACCAAATTATTCTAATTTTTGGTTAGATTTAAATCAATAAAAAAATCATTTCATTTAATCAAGCTTTATTGTTGATAGCCCTTGTTCTGCTCTATTAAAGCTCATTTACTCGAAACCAATATGAGAATCAAGTTGAAATTGAATTATTTATTGTTCTCGTTTGTATCTTTATGCAAAATTTGTTTGTTAAGGTTGTCTAAGTTTGACACGAAAAACTGGCGAGCCTCTTATAAAGCTCTTGTTCTATTGGAACATCTTCTTACCCATGGACCAAATAGAGTGGCAGAGGAATTTGAAGGTGATGAAGATGTAATCAGAGATATGGCAAACTTTCATTACCTAGATGACAAAGGGTACGTGTATCTTTCCTTCATTTAGTTCAATATTATTTTTTTACAATGCTTTAAACTCTCTAATTTAAAATCGAACATGAAACATTGGTTTCATTCAGATTCGACTGGGGATTGCGTGTGCAGAAGAAATCAGAAAGAATTATGAAACTTCTCGAGGACAAGTCGTATCTCAAAGAAGAAAGAGCAAGAGCTAGAAAACTAATAGTTGGAATCAAAGGGTTTGGAAGTATTAGCCAGAAATCAGCCATTGATGAAAGCTCAAAAGATGCAAGTAAAACTATTTTCAGATCGAAAACTCATCAGTATTTCATCAATGATCAAAATGACTTGATGGAATCAGATGAATTCATGACCAACTTACTAGTTACCAACAAAATGGCAGACAACAAACACACATATTCGAGCCAAGAACGAGCTATCGAACCAGATCATCCGTTTTGGGACAAGGAGCAACACACCAGAGTTTCACTTTTATCTTCCACATAAACTAGAATTCGGAAAACAGTGATATAGATACGTTGTAATGATAGATATATCTTTAAGTACACAGATTGTATGGGGTTGTTTTACACTTTTTTACATATATGATGAACAAAGAAAACAAGGTTATGCTCTGAATAGACCTAGAGGTTAAAGGGTTCAAACATACAATCTTTCATATTGAATTACGCAAGATAACTGATTCGACTTAAACCAAAGTATTGACATGTAAATCCAATAAACGGAAAAGCATGTAACCACAAGGAAAATGATTAAAACTTCTATATAATCAAAGAATATGAAAATCCAGAAATCAACTCCTCGCCCTCTCAAGGTCATCAATCCAACACGATGATAAAGAAAGACAGTAAAATAAAACTTCTATTAAAAGATTGAAAGCTGCATTTCTTACAACTAAGAGAAGTAGTACATAGTTTCTTGCAAAAGCTTTTTAACACTCCTTGATCAAAAGCACTTTCTATGCACGATTGATGGACCCGACTCATCATACTCAGCCTTTGCAATCCACATCTGCAAAATAACGCAAACAAAAAAAATTCCATTTAGAAGATTCAAAATCAAGTTACATAAACATCTCAGCACTATGCACGAGCTCTCTAAAATTCTAACCTGCTGGAAAGTGCTGAGAGACGCCAAAATCGAGCCTCCAATCCAGACACTATATTTCCTTTCCGGAGGAGCAACAACTTTAATCTTCATGCTACTTGGAGCTAAGGCTGTAATTTCCTTGCTCATTCTATCAGCAATACCCGGAAACATAGTAGAACCACCACTAAGTACAATATTTCCATAAAGATCTTTCCTAATATCAACATCACACTTCATGATCGAGTTATAAGTGGTCTCGTGAATTCCGGCTGATTCCATTCCAATCATTGAAGGTTGGAAGAGAACCTCGGGACATCTAAACCGTTCATTACCTATGGTAATAACTTGCCCATCAGGCAACTCGTAGCTTTTTTCCACTGAAGAACTAGTTTTTGAAGTTTCGATCTCTTGCTCAAAGTCGAGGGCAATATAAGCTAACTTTTCTTTCATATCTCTCACTATTTCTCGCTCTGCTGAGGTGGTGAAAGTGTAACCACGCTCGGTAAGAATCTTCATCAAGTTATCGGTAAGGTCACGACCAGCCAAGTCGAGACGGAGGATGGCATGAGGGAGGGCATACCCCTCATAGATGGGAACTGTGTGACTGACACCATCACCAGAATCGAGCACAATACCTAAGAAAGAAATATAAGCAAATTTTATCAGAAAAAAATATAAATGCAGCATAGATTACAAGACAGCACATAACATGCATTAATACTCCTCTCTGAAGTCGATTACTGAGAATATTAATGTCAAATTCAGAAGTATCATTTCAGAGCTTTTTAACTCTATCCAACTCAGGTCGGAGATATATCTGTCTCATCTTAAGGATTTTGATCTTTATTTAAGGTTGGGTGGTGCGTCTTCAAATCTGAGTTCTGAAAACAAACTAAAGTTTGGGGGAAGGGGAGTATGTATTTTCAAAACACAATTGTAACAAAAAGGTATTTGGTCCTGGAATATTGATACCAAATCATCCGTGCAGACCTACCCCTAAGCCTAATTGAGGGATAATAAAAAGGTGCTCAAGTTATGACAGGCTCTTTCCCAATTATAAGTGTTGCATTTGAAATCCAAAGCAAATTGTAATGAAGGTCATTCTACAAGCTTTTAAAACATCGCAAGTGTAAATCACTACAAAATGATTGAAGCATAAGAGATGCTCACCAGTTGTACGACCACTAGCATACAGGGAAAGGACAGCCTGGATAGCAACATACATAGCTGGAGTATTGAATGTCTCAAACATAATCTGAGTCATCTTCTCTCGGTTCGCCTTTGGGTTGAGAGGTGCTTCAGTCAAGAGTACTGGGTGCTCCTCTGGGGCCACACGAAGCTCGTTGTAGAATGTGTGATGCCATATCTTCTCCATGTCATCCCAGTTGCTGACAATACCGTGCTCAATAGGGTACTTTAGAGTTAAAATACCTCGCTTTGACTGGGCTTCATCTCCAACATATGCATCTTTTTGGCCCATACCCACCATCACACCAGTGTGCCTGGGACGCCCAACAATGCTAGGAAACACGGCTCGCGGAGCATCATCACCAGCAAATCCAGCCTAGAAGCAATATAAAAGCTCTATTAAACTTAATAGTAGGATTCAGATCAAATATGTTTATTAGAAAACTTGAATATATACCTTAACCATTCCCGTCCCATTATCACACACGAGTGGCTGGATATCCTCGGTGTCTGCCATCTTATATTACGTCCTGTACTAACAACATAGTGTCAAAGATTGTTACTTTTACTGATCGCTGTAATATTTATTCTAGCTATTAGAACTACTTCAAGATCCCAATTTCAGATGCACAATAAGGTAAGTTTGTATTACACATAAAAAAACCAGAGAAGAAATCATAGGAGCACCATGTTTAAAAATATGAAACATGAGCAGCTGTGACTGGTATTACAAATGCACCGAACAAATTCCATTCTGTTTCTAATTACTAAAAATCTACGCCTTAGTTTGGTTTGCATTTCTGAGATTTTTTCAGGCTCTTCTACTAGACAAAACAAATATTTTTCAAATTTTTTGAATATATTTAAATGAAGACACTATTTTTACTCTATTCTCAAAACTTGCAACGTTACTGATCTAACGGACTAACACCTAATAAGCCATTTCAAAAAACACTACCAACAATCCAGACACATTTTCTAAGTTATATGACCCTATCTATTAGTTCATATTTTCACTTACATAAAAACCAAAAGCCTAAAAAATTTCTACTTATCCCCAAATATATTCGACAATTCAACCCAAGTGCAGCCTTCAAACGTCAAGAGACCATCCAAAATAATACAACATGAACAAGTACTCAAATTGCATCATATAACTCCCAATATCCCCGGCGCATTCAGTAACCAGTAATGCATGGAAAGGCAATTACGAATCCAAAACTACATAGAAAACACTATATCTCCATTTTCATATCACTTTCAATAATAATAAAGATCATCTTCATCGAATCATCCAAATTGCATTTAATCTATGATTTCAAATAATGAAAGAGTTATCAATCGATGATAATATTAGCTGCAACGCATCTCATTTACTTAATTTCCCAAACCTAAAAACAAATTTACAACAAATGATCAGTTAAAATTGTAGACAAAATAGAAATGTACCTTTTCTAAAATTCAGATTTTGAGAGAAAATGAAAGGGAGGGGCGGGGGAGGGGGGGAACTGAAGAGGAGGGGCAATCAATCTCGAAATAACGAATTGAAGTGTGGGAAAGCTATATTAAGGTGGTAGAGAAATATGGACCGTTGGATCGACCAGTCTGGATGTACGGCGGAAGATGATACTTTGGTGGGGGTCATTATTCCCACTCCTTTTCTTTCATTCACTTAAAAATTTCAAAATCGTGCTGGCCACCCCACACCCCTCCTCTCTTTTCGCTTTTACTCTCATTTACTCCTAAAATTACTTACTCACCCCTGCAAGTTTTATTTTTAATATTATTTGAATTTATAATAAATTATTTCTGGTAATTGGTCTAGTCGAATATATTAGTTTCGGGAAAATTGCTTTTTTGGTACCATAGGATAGGCTGACTTGCACTTTTGGTACCATTGGATATGAAAATGCAAATTTGGTACCATAGGATAGGTTTTTATTGCACTTTTGGTACCATTGGATATGAAAATGCAAATTTGGTACCATAGGATAGGTTCTCATTGCACTTTTGGTACCATTGGATATGAAAATGCAAATTTGGTACCATAGGATATGTTTTCATTGCAATTTTGGTACCAAACCCAATTTTTCTACAAAATTAATGGCAATTTACCCCCTATTAAATGCATAATGTTCAATTTAACCCCTCGTGGTTTAAAAAAGAGCATTTTACCCCCTGAAATTTTGTAAAAATTTCACATCGCCTCCCTGATATTTTTATAGGCGGCACTTAATCCACTTTTATTATGATAATGTGATATTTTACCAATTGTGTTATGATAAATGTGGCAATTTACCCCCTATGTTAAATAAAATAGTTTGCATGCATACTCTCAATTTCGGCAAGTGAGTTACAATCTCCGGCTAAAGGGGGTAAATTACTTCATTAAAATTTTACAGGGGGTAAATTGATTTCTTTCAAATTATAGAGTGATAAATTGAACATTATGCATTTAATAGGGGGTAAATTGCCATTAATTTTGTAGAAAAATTGGGTTTGGTACCAAAATTGCAATGAAAACCTATCCTATGGTACCAAATTTGGATTTGCATATCCAATGGTACCAAAAGTGCAATGAGAACCTATCTTATGGTACCAAATTTGCATTTTCATATCCAATGGTACCAAAAGTGCAATGAAAACCTATCCTATGGTACCAAATTTGCATTTTCATATCCAATGGTACCAAAAGTGCAAGTCAGCCTATCCTATGGTACCAAAAAAGCAATTTTCCCTATTAGTTTCGCAATGTGACGAACTGGAGTTTGAATCAAAGGTTTTCACAAGTGTCTGGTTTAATATTTGAATACCAATGAAAATAAAATAAAAATTATTACAGACGAGATCACGTAAAATAATACTACTTTTTTGGAATTGAATGTCATTGGTTATTGTTGATTTTCAGTATAGGATATCAGTACAAAATTAGATTGATCCACCTTATATTGAGGCAAATCAAACATTATAAAAAGATCTAGAAGAAAATGATTTTTTTACTTGTGTAAATGGTAATCTAATTTTAGCAATTGAATCTCTTAAAAGGAATGTGATTAGGACTAAAAAGCTAATCGAGGTACTTTACAAGAAAAATTGATTTTAGTGACAAAATATTAAGTGACATTGTCGAAATTGTCACTTTTTGCATATATTTAGTGATAAGAAAATTAGTTTTGTCACAATAATAATAGTGACAAGTGCAATAATGACAAAATATATTTTTAAGTTGTCACTAGTGGCTATTAGTGACAAGTTTATGGGACTTAAGTTGTCACTATTAACAATTAGTGACACCCTTTCAGTGACAACTTAGTGACAATAAATATTGTCACTATAATTTAGTGATAACTTTTTAGTTGTCACTATTGGGGTATCACTAAATGTCAATAGTGACAACTTTTTCACATTTCTTGTCACTAGTGTGTCTATATACATCACTTTAGTGACAATATTAAAATTTTTGTCACTTTGTCATTTACTATTTTGTCACTAAAATTTAAATTTTTTGTAGTGGTATTAGGTATTTGATTTGTACTCATTCGATAAAAGTTTGTTATTCTTTACTACAAATTAAATAAGGTTGAACAATATTCATTGTTAGTATTTCATAGATTTTAAATATTGTTTTGATAAATTAGTTAGTCTTTGATATAATGAATAGATTTCTTGAATTGTTTTGACTCATAGGTGAGTTTGGCCTAGCGGTTGAACCTCATAAAATCACTTTTAGATCTCTATTGTGATTTTTGAAGTGTTTGGCCGAGATTATAAAAATTGCTTTTGCTCAATCGTGATTTTCATGGTGTTTGGCCCCCAAGATCATAATCGCTTTTGAGACCTCGAGAAGCAAAAAATCAACTTATTTTAGAAGCTGCTAAAGTGTTACTTTTGCAAAAGCTATTATACAAAAGCAATTATTCTATAATTAATTTTTATTATAATCAGTTATTACCAAAATCAATTTTAGTAAAATTAATTCTCCTATAATTGCTTTTCGAATCGCTAGGCCAAACTCACCCATAGACTGACATAACATGTTTGAACTTTCGGCCAATTATTTTTCCGACCAAGAATATTTCTTGTAAGGCTGCTTCAATTATAATGGCAACCAAACAAATTGGTGAAATTAACTTCACTTGCACACCAAACTTCCATTTTCCAATTTTACTTAATCTCTACTTCACAAAAAAACACTTGTGGGCGGTGCCTACCATCATAACATGTTCAAGACCATCCAATTCTACCTAATTTTAGAACCTTGTGTCATTTCAATTTGTTAAATCAAATAAATTTAATCGAAATTCGGTGAATAAATATATAGATCAAGAAAATAATCAGATTGTTAGAATATATTTTCAATATCATCAATATTTGACATGCTAGAAATATATTATCCATATGGTTTTGGTCAAATACGGTCAAGTCAAGGACGGATTTAGCCACTTTTGGAGGGGCTTGAAGTAAAAATTTGGTACTTTTGTAGTAAATTAATTTTAACGGTGGGTAAACTCGCCCCCGACTCTTTAATTTCGGATCCATCCCCGAGTCAAGTTATTTTGTACTTGTTGTTACATGTAATTCTCTCAACATATATATGCAAGTTGATAAAAGAGATGGTTATTTTATGTTCTCTTTAATTATTCTTTTAACACAATTATATCACAAAGCTTGATGATAAAGATGAGATTCTTAAGAGATCCAGTCCATGTGGGGTGTTCTTAAAAATGAAGCCCCTTTTTCTAATTTTATACATTTCTCAGCTCAGGCAAATGTGCTTCCAACTGTGCTTGTGGTCACTTTTTCATCAGTTTCATAGCTGTTAGCCTTGCTTTTTGGCTGGAAATTTACTTTTGAGTGTTCTACTTTCACAGTTTCACCCCACAACCTACGTTCAAGCGCAAGCATTGTTTAAGGATCGCGGTTATGTTGTTTAAACGCTAACATTGTTTATTGAATGCAAACATTGAGTAATACTAACAGCATGTTTATCAACAGGTGATTGGTTTAGTGGAAGGGACTAGTCACTACAAACTAGCGGACTCAGGTTCGAATCCCTGTTGGGAGAGGTACCCACTTAATGTTCCCGACCCGCCTCGAAAGGGATTAAACCCTTGGAAAACCCAAAAAAAAAAGTTCGCTGCTTTTGTTTGGAGGGAATACTTTTAAGTTTTAACTTTTGCTACAGAAAAATTAACACAAAAGCAATCAAAAATCAGAAGCAAGATTAAAGCTGCTTCTTGGTTTTGCTGCTAAAGTGTTAAGTTTGAACAAACTTCTTTGATGATAACGAGCCCAAAAAATAAAAGGTTAAATTTGTTAAATTTCAATACCATCTGTATCAATCCAGAAAATAAAAGACTTCTTTTGTAAGAAGTTATTCAATATGATCTCAAAATCATAAGAGGATACATTATTTGGTTTTAGGCATCTAGCCTTATAGGCATTCATTGTCACCTAGAATGTAATAATATTAAATGAGTAAATTGTTGTTTGTCTATATGCTACTGCCTTGAATGTGACTCAAACATCAGCATTCAGTGCACAAGAGACCAAAAACAACACTCAAGAATTTGTTTGAATTTAATCAGCCTACTCACCAGCTATTGAGCGTAAAGATTCTATTTTTCAAGTAGTTTTCATCACACAAAATCTCATAAGACAAACATAAGATAACATAATTTATAATTGTAAATGGACAATCAAATTAATCAACTGAAACAAGAATTTTCGTTCCTGAAAGAGGCACGAAAATCATACTAAAACATAAGAATTACTACTTTACTCGACACCAAATGTGAGGCCATTACGCTCCTTTATGACCTCTTTCAATCTTCACTAATGGCGCATCAACTTTACTTGATAACGAGAAAAGAACCCAGTTGCCTGTTATCTCTACAGGAATGGGGGGAGTATCACCCATCGTCGGGGGTATTTTGGTCTTCCTTCCTTCCCATCAAATAGCTGCATTAAATAATGCCACAGGTAAAATTCAAAACTATCTATACCAATCAATTATAAATGCACCCTGCTCATTGTATTTAAGATATTTGTTGCATAGGAAGTGGAGCCTATGGTAATTCTTAGTTGCTGATTGGGGTCCTTCCTACTCTTGTAGGGACACTAGACAAAATTTAAGATTAGGCCCTATTTCATAAAGATAAAAGTTGTATACTGCACTCAATCTTTCTTGTGATATAGATTGATACATATGTTTTTATTAAAATTAATTTTGACAAACTTCTTTTAGCAGAAATAATTGTTACAAACTTACAAGTAAGATTCATTGTTGCCCTTCTAGAATAGGGAGGGACTTACCCAAGAAACTAACGGGTGTAGGTGTCAAACCAATAACATTTATAGAGTTTAAGATGGGAAAAATAGGTGGTAGGTTTTAGGGTTTTTTTGCACTTTGCACCCCCGAAATATGAGAAATAGGCACTTTGCACCCTCGAAACTTAGATTTAGCACATTGCACCCTCAAAATATGAAAAATACAGCACTTTGCACCCTCTTTTATTTTCAAGCAAAAAATCAAGGGCAAAATAGGTAATTCTATTGTAAATCTTTGGCACTTTGCACCTCCAAAATAAAATTAGCACTTAACACTCCCTAATTAAGAACAAATCAACAACTTGCACCCCCGAAACACAATAAATGGACACTTTGCACCCCAAAACACAAAATTAACACTTAACACCCTCAAATTAAAAAAAAAAAAAAACTCAAACCCCTAATTTTTTCTGGCAAAGTTGACCATTGGGGTGAAAAAAACTTAGGCAAAATAGGTAATTATTTATGAGTCTTTGATATTTTGAAGTAGACAATGGGTCTTCGAGAAGTTTACTTGTATTTTATTTAGTTATTTATGGTTATATTGTTGAAAAGAAAGATGGAGAGAGAAATGAGTATTCGAGTATTTATAATTGTATTTTGCAAAATTTAAGGAAAAAAATGAATTACCTATTTTGCCTTAGATTTTTTTCACTCCGATAGTCAACTTTGACCAAAAAAACGAGGGGTTTGAGTTTTTTTAATTAGAGGGTGTTAAGTGTTAATTTTATATTTTGGGGTGCAAAGTGCCCATTTATTGTGTTTCGGGGGTGGAAGTTGCTGATTTATTCTTAATTGGAGGATGTTAAGTGCAAATTTTATTTTGGGGTACATAGTGTGAAATTCTCAAGTTTTGAGGGTGCAAAGTGCCAATACTATTGAATTACCTATTTTGCCCTTGAGTTTTTGCTTGAAAATAAAAGAAGGTGCAAAAGTGCTGCATTTTTCATATTTCGAGGGTGCAAAGTGCAAAAAACCCTAGGTTTTAATAGGTTTCGTTAGATTTTGAGTTGAGTTTCATTAGTGCCTCGTCTAAACGCGAGTTAGATTGGTTTTGGCCTAGTTTCGCGGCCTGGCAAACAAAGGCCAAAACAAATCCATAAAGAACCAAGGTGCCTAGTGTAAGTATCTGCCCAAACAAAAGATCGACAAATATACAATTTAATTGAAATAAACTCATTCGAAAAGCAACAAGAGAAAGAAAGATACCTTCTTTAAACGGCGGTGCTTGGCAAGAGCCCAGTTTGTCATTATTGAAGCTGCAACCACCATGAAGATATAACCTGCTACAGTCTGTGTTGCAACATTAAATCCTAGCCACTGATAAATTTCCGTTGTGTAGTTTGCACAAGTAACAATGTTAAAAAGAAAGCCACGCGGAATTTGGTACCCTCCAGAAGCATCCGAACCCCGAAGATTCCTCAGCAAAATATGGCAATACAAATTCGAAATCTGACAAACCACTCCGAACCCAAGTCCAATCTTCATTTGGAGATCATTAACCGGAGTATAAAGTGGGTGATTTACGTAATAAGCAACCCAAGCACCAAAACTCCAATAATACAAGCAGTTCCGAAAGACATTTGAAAGGGGTGATGTTGCATGGCTAAAACGGTGCACGAAGAAGGTTTCCATAATACGTTTGAAGTAGTGGAAACACCAGTAGTACATGGCATATGTTTGCACTGGGTACATGACGCGTTCGCCCTTGTAGCCAAAGAATTGGTAAACGGGGTAGTAATAGAAGATGGGGTATAGAATTAGTGGGCCCAAGTACTCGAAAAAGAAAAGGGTGCTGTACTTGACTTGTGGACCTAGATCCTTGAAAACTACGGTTAAGTTGTTTGTGTTTCCATCTGCGTACTCCTTTAGACTCTTTTTGTAGTTAAGGACAGTAGGCTTCTCTTTTGACCCAGATGGGATAGGGAGGGTCAATCTCTGCCTAGAGGGATAGTATTTCTTGGCTGCAGGCAGAATACATAACAATATTAAATGCGTGTTGAAGCAAATCGGAAGTAGAGGACACAAAAGAAAGAACTGAAAAAGAGAGCAATTTTCATGTCATATGGTACACAAAGGCCAAACTACCAAGCCATTTTGTATGCTTACCTATTCCACTCACTAAATTCGGACATAATAAGACTAGACTAGGTATAGGAGATATTTCTTAGACCATCACTACAATTAATGATGTGGTGCATTTTTAACCACAATGTCTTAGAAATATCTACTAGGCCTAGCTAGTCAAGAATTTTCCCCTAAACTTCCATTATTAGAGCTTCATTACCAAATGAACTATCTATGACGATATCTAGAGCTGAAAATCAAACCAAGCTACTCCATATTCAATTTGAAGTCGTTCCATTTAAGCTCAGTCATGCATATCAAACATGCTTGAAAAAGATTTTTCATTTGGCAAATTTTTAATGTTAGGTTCGAGCTCAACTCTATCAGCTAAAAACTGATCAAAACAAGTTCAAACACAATTTCAAGCTCGATAAAAGTTTACAACCAAGCTCTAACATTAAAAACTACTCAGCTCATTACACCCCTAAATATCTCTACGACTACAGAGATGCATCTTAATTAGATCGGAAAGTCAACACGAAAAGCCACTTATCTTAATAATAGGAGCGAAGTTGAAGTGCGGTAATATACATAGCTGAATCAATAATATTATAGTAATTTGTAAATTAAGAGAAGATGCAAAATCAGATAAAATCCGAAATCATCATGTCATAAAAAGGGGCAATTACTTACTTCTCTTGTGAATTTCCTCCTGTAGATCAGCTACAGTTGCCTACAATCAACAAAAAACAATATTTATCAGATACTTGAACAAACACAAAGAAGGTACCTAAAGTATAACAATTCTACAGTCAAATCCAGACATAAAAAGAAAATGAGAAATTAAAAAAAATTAACATACAGAGTCATTAAGCTCTATCCCCCCCTTGATGAGTTCTCTGCCGCTGCGAGTCGTAACGGTCACTATCATCTTTCTTCCTTCAAGGAAAAATGGCAATTCGTTTGTGTTTTCTCCAGAGATCTATATCTGAAGATGGGTTTTATTTGAAGTGCAATGATTTAGTTTTTCTTTTATTGGTATTTTTTGGAAGTAATTAATATAGGGATGGGTTTGGTTGTGGTTGGGCCGTTGGGGTAGATGAACCAAGTATTTGCACCGATGAACTACAATCTGGTAATTGCCTTTACTCTTTAAAGGTAAACATCATTTTTTATCCCTCTTATTATTAACTTTATCACTTTTGGTCCCTCTTATCATTAACTTTTTATAAAGTGGTTCCTCTTATATTTTTTTTTCCACTTTAGTCCCTACTATAAATTATTTGTTTCACTTTAGTCCTTATCAAGTGGTCCAAGGCGATTTCGATAACATGTGATATGCTCATGAGGGCAATTTTGTCATTTTAAGTAAACTAACATGGATATTTTCGTCTTTCTAATTATTTAAAAAAAGAACTAAATTTTCAAACTAGGTTTTCATTCCAATCGAACTTAATCGTACATTTCGTTCCAAACTAAAGTTTTTTTCTAAAATCTTTTTCAAACACAAAAATTGCTCACCAATTAAACAATATCTTAAATAGCCTCAATAGTGAACGGACGAAAATGCCCTAAAAAATAATCATATGCATGTTACGTGTTATCGGAACCACCTGATAAGGATTAAAGTGAAACACATAATTCATAGTAGGAACTAAAGTGAAACAAATAATTCATAGTAGGAACTAGAGTGGAAAAAAAAATATAAAAGGGACCACTCTGTAAAAAATTAATGATAAGAGGGACCAAAAATGGTATTTACCCTTACTTAATGCCACCATGTCAATTTTCACACATCACTTTCAATTTCGACATTAAATGTTAATTATGTTGAGAAAATTATTAATTTTATTTATTATACCCAATCATACACATTTCCAGATTAAGACACTACATAGTCTTCTATTCCAATACGCAAATGAAATGTTCGTTTGTTTATCAATTATAGAACACCTAATACTCCGTACTATATTAGTACCTAAAAACTCAAATATGTTGCATCAAGCTACATATAATACTTTATATACGTAATTATCTAAAAATGTTGGCTTACCGCATAGTCAATTAAAAATATTAATACTTAAGTGATTGTGTCAAGTGGTAGTAACTTGCTATTCCCAGAGACGAGACTTAAGTTCGAATACTAATGACATCACACTAGGGAAGATCATTACCCTTTACACTCTTCGGCACAGTCTAATAGATTAAAAAAATAATTAAAAGTATTAATTAATTATATTATACTCTTCACGTCCCATTTTTTTTTATTGGGAACAAATTGAAAAATAAACTTGAACAAATTTTACAAAAAAAAATTATCTAATCAATTTATCTCATTACTAATTTTAAGATATCATATAACACCAAAAAAAAAAAAGAATTAAAAATATTATACTCTTCACAGCCCATTTTATTTTATTGGGAATAAATTGATCAATAAACTTGAACAAATTTTACAAAAAAAAAACAATCTTGATAAATTACTTAAAAAATTAATAAGTATTGAAGAAAATATTTGGAACAACAATCTACAAGTAAATTATCCTCAGTAATTCTCCCATGCAAACTTTGAGATAGGTTCCATTTGCAAATTTAGACCGCTGATCCTTGGCAAATATGAAATTTGTTAGTTTGATGTTGTATTAGATTTCTTCATAAATTATCAAAAAAAAAAAAAAAGAATAATTACATTAAATTATTATATAACTAAATGCTTCTTCAATGTGTTATTCCATTTATATTACTAAGGTGCAAAACAAGCTAAAATAAATTATGCAGTATTTCTTTCAAATGTCTCCACAAAAATGAAGTAAGTGTTGCATATCAACATATGATCCTTACCCATAATTCACAAGTTTCTACCAACATATTCCAACCATGGTTATCGAGTTGTGTATCACACCGCATATCATTTTTTTTAATCGTAACGTATCGTGAATCATATCATTAGTTGAAGATAATTGATCGTATTAATTTTTTTGTTGTTGGTAGGATTGGCCCTGGCCATACAACTAGACAATTTGGGTCAGGAGTCTCAAAAAATATTTTTTATAATAGAATTAAAGATGTAAGTTAAAAAAAGTAGAGCAAATAAAATGTAAAAGTGATATCAGGCTTGGATATATTCAAATGAAGCCTATTAATATAACTTCATCCACAAACGGATGGTGAAAATCAACCTGATCTATTGACTAAAAATAATGTTCTCATACTTTTACAATATAATTTTATGAACTTGTCCAGAATTTATGCTCTAGATTTGTGTACATTAATAAAAAAATGTAATTTGATATTCGGTACAAACCTAATTACAAAACTTATTCTTTTCAACTTATCGATTAGCGTACCAATCCTTTAGTACCGAAATTATATATATAATTTTTAAAAATCTTGTGTAACCATTAAAAAACATCTCAGTAGTCCTACCAATTGTGTCCTTTCCTTTTAAAAGAAAAAATGATAATTTTCCAATTTGACCTAGTTCTAAGGTGTGACCTAGTCAAAATTTGTACCATATGAATCGGGTATGCATCGTATTGTGTACAATTAATAAAATATGTATAGTATCAGTAAAATACATGAGGTTGCCCGGTACAACTTATGTTCGATATCGTCCATGTCATGTTTTGTGAATTGTAAGGTACTGATAGACATGATCCCAACTGCTCCAAATTCGTGCAGTAATCAGATGATAATATATTCCAAACCACAAAAGTTGAGGCTACTGCTAAATAGATGCCAAAATGAAGATAAATCGAATTTAAAGCGGAAATGAACTGTTTAAAGCTTTGGAAAAGTATTCCACAACTTTCCTTCCAAAATAAATAAGAACGCAATGTTTAAGCAGAATGTGAGGCAACATATTTTTCTGGCAGCTTGGGCAATACAACTGTTGCAGAAATTCGGTTGTTATTATATGATGTGTTGAAGGGCCTCGAGTGACAAATTGTAATAGCTAATCTTAGTCACCAAAAGGGAAAAAAATCGAAGAAAAACAAAAATCACCAGTTAATATCTAACATCACTGGCTCAAACGAGACCCCTTTGTTTGAAGACTTCAAGCATCGCAGTGCCTATCTTTGCAGGTGATTCGACAACAGTAACTCCAGCTTCTCTTAGGGTCTTAATTTTGTCTTGTGCAGTACCTTTTCCTCCGGACACAATAGCTGCATATTTAAAGAGGAGAATTAAGCAAGTGCATTTGCATGATTACAAACTACTAATTTATGAATATTCATTTAGAACTTTTTAACACATGTAAATCTAATTTTATTCTGTATTAATGCATTAAGGCTTCAAGAAAACCATCACCACGATAAGGCACGAAGTAGTTTGCATATATCTGCGCCATCTTGAAGTTTCGGTCCAACAATTATATTTAATTACCATCAACTATATATATATCCTGAAATCCACTTATTTCATAAGTGTTCAGAATTACAAATATTTCAGCACCTAGTAATGAAGTGATTACTAATAAATTATAAGCACCTAGTATTGAAGTGATTACTAATAAATTATAAATAAAGTAAAAAAAAAAGTTCAATGGCCACATATTGCAAGTAATTTCTCCTATTCATTTGACATGAAAATATAAAAGACTACAATATATTGCAGAAAGAAATGTCAATAATATATTGAAGCATGAGAAATGCAGTACATTAGGTTCCCCCAACACATTTTCAATGGAGAAGAATATAAAAAGGGTCAACGATATCTTATTTACAAGTAGTTTATTTTTGGATTTGTCGGGAATTAGATAAAACATTCAATCATAAGTATATTAAACTGAGAAGAGATTATAGACAACAGTACCTCCGGCATGACCCATTCTTCGACCAGGTGGAGCAGTAAGCCCAGCGATGAAAGCAACTACAGGCTTTTCAGTACCACTTTCCTGTAAAATTGAACAAATAAGAGTACGTTGAATTCATGTTTTAGTAGTAACCATGATATAACAACATTAAGTAGAAAACACAATTGTTACTGAAGGTTTCTTCTATTAGAGACAGAATGTCTAGGAGAATGAAATTTCAGCTAAAGGTGTGTATTACTATTATACAGATTTATTTGTTATCGTACAGATTCTTCTATAATAACATATACTCCCCTTCAACTGAAAGTGTCTCGAGTGCTATTGACCAATGGACTCAACTCTTTTTCAACATAATACTGAACAATTTACTAAAATATATAAAGAGATCGTAGGATCAGAAGATGAGGAAGTTAAATTTGTACGGAAGCAAACTATACGTTCAAGTAGGCAGGCAGAATATTATGGGGTTTGTTAAGCAAGTAAAAGATCCTCAATTACTATGTAGGAATTACTTAATTTCTATGTTAACTATGCTGCAAAATTCCAATCCAAAGCATCTTCTGGGAACATTGTTATACAAATATATGTGAAAAAAATATGAATAAGAGGCAGCATTTGTCAAAAGTATTGTTTGTGTATAATTGTGGTACGGTGTGTCACAAGAAGGCTTTATGGCTCCATAAAAACACATAGTTCAACTCCCTAATTATTAAATTTACAGCATTACAAAGCTTTGTACAATGTCTGCATATAAACCAAAGTATATTCCTAAGTTTCAACAGGAAACATGTGAAATTTCATGCCACACTAACATATTGAATTTAAATTCAACGACACAACCATAGTGAGTGAGAAGTACTTTCTACAATAACAGGCAATTGTGAGGATGGTTCCTAACCTTTATAAGGGCTGCAGCATCCTCCTCCGCTGTACCACCTATCTCACCAATAAGGATGATACCTGAAATGTGAAGTACAAATAATATTAAACAATAATATCTATATTTAGTAAAAGAGGCTGCTAAATCAGGTGGAGAAATGAAAACATGTACTTATACCAATAAATGAACAAAAACACAATAGTAAAGGAGCAAGACTCGTAATATGCTGGACTTTATTCTTGCAAAATTACCTTCTGTCTGTGGATCCACAAGAAACTTTTCTATACAATCAACAAAATTAGTTCCATTGAAAGGATCCCCACCAATGCCCACACATGTCGACTGCCCAAGCCCAACAGCAGTTGTTTGGAAAACCTAAAATACACATAATTGACAAAGTCATCACCAAATAGTAAAATTAGAAAAACCAACACCACCAAATTACCATGAATGCTGCCGCACAAACAAGACTCAAAAACTGCTCTACTCAGTTCTATGGGATCCATTTAGAAACTGGGAAGAGTTATTCCCAGGAGCATCAATTTTTCTTCAATTCTAATCGAGTTATTCCTAAGAACATGTTTTCTTCAATTTTATTGGGTAAAAATATGCTAGTACATCAATGAAATCTTCTTTGTACTAAGAAGAAGCAAACAGCTGAAGAATTTGGTATGATGCATGTTATAATCATATAAAAAGGTAATGCGTCTAACTCTGTCTAGGTAGCACCGCAAATTTAAATTTTGACTGCCATTACTAGCTTAAATAGTACACGTCTACTTTTCTTCCCAGAAGACTTCACTACTTTTATAACCTATTAACTTCAATAATTTTTTGAATCTAAGAAGGTTCTTTGAACTATTCAGAGAACTGGTCTGCATTTCCAGAACTGAAAAGATCAAACAAAAAGCACACTATTTTGGCCAAATTTATTAAGTATCAGATCTATGATAGCAGATCGCATAAGCTAGTTTGAAAATATATTTAAGTTGTTGGTAAAGCATGCTACAGTGTCGTAAAAGAATATTGAGAAACAAATCTCACCGCTTCATAAGTCAATGTACCAGATCGCGAAACAATTCCAATACGTCCAGGTTTGTGAATGTATCCAGGCATAATTCCTATTTTGCACTCCCCAGGTTTGATAATGCCAGGACAATTTGGGCCGATGAGCCTAGTTTTTGACTGCTTATTAATAGCAGCCTTTACACGAACCTGCCATTTTTAAACAGAAAACTTAAAGCACAAGAATATAAACAAAGATACACGCTACTTTAAAGGGCCTAAAATCCTTGTTTATGAATTGCGCTTGTGAGTGATGCAAATGATAAGAAGACTAATATAGTGAAGTTGCCATGACTAATACAGCATTTAAAATGACTGAAACTCATATAGAATATGCTGGAATATCATCATTCATGATCAACTCTAGAAGATAACATAAAAAAAATTCCACCGATAGATGCACACAGACACAGACACACACACACACACACACTATATATATATATATATATATATATATATATATATATATATATATATATATATATATATATATATATATATATTATTCTCCCATTTTACTTTGGGACAATTCATAGAAACATTCATGCACCATAAACAGATTATTGAACAAACATAAAACCACGTTAATGTTTCTAATTAAAGTAATGCAATAAATTATCCTTGCTAATTAAAGCTGCTATACTCAGCAAATGGAATTGACCACAGAATCATTCATTCTATTTCAATTTGTTGAAATATGAAAGGCGAAAGTACAGCTAAAAAATGTTGTTACCATATCTTGCTGTGGAATTCCTTCTGTGATGCAAACAATCAAATCTAGTTCAGCCTCCAATGCCTCCATTATAGCTTTAGATGCAAATGGGGGAGGAACGTATATCACCGATGCATTAGCTTTTGTTTCAGCTTTGGCTTCTGCTACAGAGTTGAAAACAGGGAGCCCCAAGTGCTCTGTTCCACCCTTTTTAGGGGTAACCCCTCCAACCTATGTATGAAGACATAATGTTTAAATGAATATGTAAAATACATTATATTCCAATAACATTACCCCATATTAGGGGAAAAACCAAAATTGTAGAAAATGTCACATATCTTCATCATAAACTTTAATACACAACATATTCATCATATACTTTAAATTTTTTTAATAGTAAATAGAATTGTACATACTTCAAGATAGAAACACTAAAGTGCAAACAAAAAAAAATCAACATACATCCAAGTTCATTCAGTTTAATCAATTGCATGAAAAAAAAAATCAGTATACACTAGTCATGAATCATAATCAAATCAACCTACTTAATTCACAAATTTTAATAAATTAATGCAACATGGAAAAAGGGAAAGTGTAAGGAAAGGATAATTGGAACAAATTCCAAACGAGTAAAATTATTAACAATTAAAATGGCTAAATCTAATACAAGCAATTAACAAAAGAGGGTTTCAAATATATAGGGTCAGTATAGATCAATTATACCTATTTTTATACTAGCTTAGCGTATTTTCACTTTAGCAATTCCATTAAAAAACTGTAACAATTTCCTACCAAAAAACCCAAATATACTCTTACAAACTCCCCCAAGCCACGTTTAAACCCTTGTCTAATGTACAGGACGACGAACCAGATAGATCTATAAATAACATGTGACATATGCCTCTCATACTTTAAAATATTCAACCATTTCCACAATGTTTCCGCATAAAATTCATCAAAGAGCGAATCTAAGAATAAATTATACCATTTTGGTGCCGTACTCGATCGCTTGCTCGGTGTGGAAAGTGCCATTTTTCCCGGTGATGCCCTGGCAAATGACACGTGTGTTCTTATCGACAAAGACGGCGGGCGGTGGTGGCGGCGATCCGAAATTGCGGTGTTGCTGGAGCTGGCTATTAGAACGAAAAAGCCGCGACGACAAGTTGCCGATCAGTCTCGTGGTGGCTTGCCGAGCCATCGATTCGGTTCGATTCAGTGCCGCTCTCGGTTGTAGTTTTAGGGTTAATTGAAACTAAAATAGATCAATTATTCAACCATACTATAAAGTACTAATTGAATTTGGTATAGCGGCTGCGAAAATGGCCCTCTTGAAAAAAGGGCAAATTGCACTTTAACCCCAACTCGGAAAGAATTGATTAAAAGTACACTTTTTTTTTTTAAAAGAAAAATATTGATTAAATGCTTGGTGTTTGTAGCATATTTTTTAATAGATGTTACAATTTTATATATCGTTTTATTAACGTATATTACGTATATGAAAATTTTCTTTAGACCGTTTAGTAGTGGAACATTTAGTCAACACATGGAGGAAATTATGTTTAGTATCTAAATTTTAGAAGAAAGTGACTTCAAACTTTCGTATTCGTAACATATAAATGTATGAAAAGAAATTAAATAAATTTTATTTGTATATTGCATCATATCATCTATCTATGTAATTATATACCAAATAATCTCTTGTGATAATGATATTTGTGAGTTTGGCTGAAAATCAAATCAAATCAATTTAATTGGTATTCGATTCAAGCTCGTTTGATAAAAACTCATTTAAGATTGATTCATCACTCAAATTAACACAAACTTAAACAATATTTTTTGGTTCATCCAGATAAGCTTAAAATGACAAAACACGTGCAAAAACATCAAGTTACACGGTTCAGTTTGTTTAAAAAATAAATAAAAAGCTCGATACAAAATTAATACTAAAATTTAAATAATATGTAGTTCAACACTGCTCGACTCATTTATACCCATTGATAAGACCCGCGCATAAACAAAATTAATAACTAGATCATTATGCTAGTTAAATTTTGTAATGTCCATATATTTTTCGATTTCATAGAATATATTAATAAAAATACAAGTTTTGTACATAATCAAAAATTGAAAAGCCCCGTCACAAAAGTAACACAGTTAATTACACAGTGAAGGAATTGAAAAGAAAGTGGATCCACTTTCAGAAGCAAAACTATAGGCAGCCCCACTTTATAGAAGAGTCATTTTTTTTTTTTGAGATAAAACGAAATTCATACAATCAAAGAGATTCAGAAATTACAATGTTATGGATAAAATCAGGTAAAACTTCTGAAACATAAGATTCACTTCTAGACAAATTTGCTAATTCATGAGCCACACAGTTTCCTTCGCGAAAGATGTGCCGGGCATAGAATGAGCTAAGAGGAGATGCCAATTCTTTTACATCTTCAATAATACTCCCAAAGTCTGCTCGAGAAGGATTTTGCTCTTCAATAGCTGCTATGACAACACTTGAGTCACCTTCAATAACCATTCTAGACCATCCTCGGTCAATAGCAAATTCCATTGATTCGTATAAGAATCTGTACCCATGGTCATTGGTCCCCCATATTAAGGGGTCAATTTGGTAGTTTGGATCGACTTCGGGCCAGATAGACATGGGCCGAATTATGAAAGTTATGTAAATCATATTAATCATCCCTCAAATGTAAAGTTCTTTGCGGTTTTGTCCCTCATGTAAATAAAGTTACTCTTATATCCTTTTATTTAATATTTGCTGCATCGATTAATTTTTTCGGTTAAAATGACATCATGTTCAAATCAACTAGTTTGAACAAGTTTATTTCGATATCCAAGTGTATCTGATGTATTATGTATTGCAGTCACATCTCTCATGTCAAAAAAATGTTTTAGATTTGTCCTTCGTATTTTGGTGAGAATGAACATTTAATATTCCATCAAGACTTCCCTCCACATCTGACAAAAAAGTTGCCCAAAATTTGATCACTGATAAAAATTTTGTAAAAAGGATAAGTGAAATGTTTTTTTACATGAAGGACGAAAGGTTTCAAAACTTTATACTTTGGGGACGAGCAGTGTGATTTGACCAAGTTATGTGTAATATTATTTATTTAGATTTTGGAAAAATAATTTGAGAAATAAAGTAAATGTATTTTTTTTTGAAGGGTTTATATGATAAGTGTATGATGTTTAAGACTTTCTACCAAATTATATTTGTTTCGTTTTTTAAAAAAAGTAGTTTGGAAAAAATGAGAAAAGATAATTTTATTTTGAAAAATAAAAAATATTTTTATCTTTTTTTTTTTTTCTGAAACACGAAATAATTTTGAAAAATGTAAGATAATGAAGCCGTAAACAATCTCAAGGACAATGGGCTTACTTGTTCACAGGTGAAAAACATTTTGTGGGCAAATATAAACGCTCACTACAAAAAATTTAAATTTTGGAGACAAAATATTAAATAATAAAGTGACAACAACTTAAAAATTGTCATTAAAATAATGTATACATTAGTGATAAAAAATGTGAAGAAGTTATCACTATTGACATTTAATGACATCCCAAAATAGACAAATAAGAAGTTGTCACTAAATTATAATGACAATATTTATTGTCAATAGGTTGTCACTAAAATAATGTCACTAATTATCAATATTCACAATTTAAGCTTTATACACTAGTCATTAAGCTTTATACACTAGTCATTAATAGTAATTAGTGAGAACTTAAAAATATATTTTGTCACTATTGCACTTGTCACTATTATTATTATGACAGAACTAATATTTTTATCACTACATACATTCAAAAAGTGACAATTTCAACAATGTCACTTTATATTTTGTCATTAAAATTTATTTTTCTTGTACTATCTGAAAATTATCTAGGTCTGATAATTTAAAGTCACCTATTAAGAAGCAATATCCTAAGGTTTCGGTTGGGGAAATAGGGCCGCAATTACGTATGATTTGGGCCAGGATTATTTTAGTCGCGGGCTAATCAATTGTTCGGATGGGCCAATTAATTTACGGGTTGCCCGTTGAATTCGGACCAATTTGTGGGCCAGCCCTGCTTAATCTAGCTATTATAATACCACCTCTGCCCATCCGATTAATTTTTAGTGGCCCAATTGAAATATTTATGCCCAGTTTGCCATCATGGATCGACATATTTACAAAAAAACCAAGCACATAATTACGAAAAAACCAGGGAATTAATCTTATCTCCTACAACACATTTGAAATTTCATTTTCCAGCTAAAGCTTCGCGTGGAGGGGAATTTTTTTCATTTTCCAGCTGAAGAATTTCGTCCATCCAGGTAATAATTTTTTGAAACATTTTTGTTGTGCATCCTTTAGTTCCATTCAAGTATGGTGTAATTTTGGAAACATTTTTTCAAAAAACCGTAAAGCACCACCATTTTTGCTTTTAAGATGTGATCTCAATTTTTTTTTCTTTTTTCCATTTGACAGATACGGCTTGAAGATTGGAGCTGTGGAGTTGTTCACATTGTTTGATTTTTGTCCTAATTCGTCTCCTAATGTTTATTTCCCGTACGCATATTTAACTTAACTATGTTAATTTTTTTCTTAGGGACGATAACTCACAAGGCTTGGAGGCTCGTTTATTGAATTTTTAAGTTCATAGGAAGTGTTGATTTCGAAGTCCCGAGGTACATTTTGGAGTTTGTATGTTTTTTTTTTCAATTCCCAATCTAGGTATGTAGTTTGTGCATATTGATTTGGGTTTTTCAATCCATTCAAAATAATCACACCGTTCATCCTACAATGTATAGCAAAACACATCATTAGAAATCATGCAAATAAAAAAAGAATCAGTCTCAAAAAACTCAACATACATACGTATAATTAGTCATACCGTCAAACGCTGGCAACGCGAGAATCGCCGACCAGGGTTCACCTTCGTCCAGGAAGTGTATATTCTCACGTGAAACCCGCAAAAACAGTGTGCAATCCCTAAACGGACATTTGATGTAGATTGCTCGGACATTGCTGGCAAAAATTGGAAAAATACAAAAATTTGTCAAATTAAATACCTAACCGAACATAAATTATAGCATCAATGCACAAATAGCAGCAACAAGTAAAAAAAACCCTAATTTCAGACAGAGGAATAAACCCTAGTTTTGCAAAAAGGGAAATAATTAAAAATTCCCGAAAAAAATAATGAAAATAACCCACAATTACCTTCAATTCGTGGACGGAATCGTCGAAACCCTAGCCCAATTGAAATCCTAACCACTAACCACGCAGGCCCTTCAAGTCCGACAGTGAACACGTCAAACCATAATATACGGCGTCGGGAATGAAAAATTCTTAAGATTTTAGAGAAGGAGGCAACCAAAGCAAGAGTTGGTATGAAATAGTCGAAACCCTAAACCCAAATGAAACCCTAATCTGGCGAGAAATTCAAATCGGACGGTGAACACGTTAAATAGTAACGGATGGGGTGTCGGTAGTGGTTGGAGAACAGAAGAACGGATGTGGAGGCAACCAGAGCAAGAAACAAAGGAGATTGCAGAAGATGGAATGTGCCGTCGCGGGAGAGAGAAGTGGGGAGAAGAAATGAATCAAATAATCCAAACCCTAATGAACTCATATACCCCATTTCAACGGCCACGATCACTTCAAAGGGACGGACGGATGAATCTCCCAGCAGGGGCAAAATTGTCCTAAATTGATTACTGGGCCAACCGAACACGCGATAATTTGTTGGGCCGAATCGCGTGTCCGGGCCACTATAATATGCCGAACGCATGACTATTAATGGCCTGATTAATTTAATGGCCCAACTACCACAATTGGGTTGATTGCCCTATTTGTCAAACCGAACGCAGCCTAAAGGAATGGAATTAGGAGATAAAACAATTTTGGAAGCAAGATTTTGAGAATTTGATTCTCTACGAAAAATATATGAAACCCAACATAATTCTCAGATGTTTGGCAATCAAATTATCGCATTTTTCATTATTGGCTAAACAAATGGGTCTTAGGAATAAGAAGTTAGATGCAAAAACACTCCCTATATTATTCCTAATTACCAAAAAAACCCCACTTGTTATTTTTATTAATAAAAAACTTTGTGGTAACAAGTCAAATATATTTATCCCTTCAAATATATTTAGCCCTTCAAGAATGCAACATGATTTCTCTCTTTGAATACGACTATTCTTCATGATTTGCAGAGAAGGGACAAATAGAAACATATATGTTATTTTTTCATTGAAATAAAATGTGAAAAACCTGATTATTCAATTTAAAAAAATTGACAATAGCCCCATATAAACTTAAAAAATTGGCAAAAAGTCCCCTATAAACTAAAAAATGGCATAACCCCTTGTGGTCAACTCTTGATTTTTAAATGGGTGTGGTGAGCTAATAAAATAAGATGAAATTTTTTTTGCTGATAAAATATTAAAATAAGAAGGTTTTTGTTAATAAAAATAATGAGAGAATTGCATTTTTGGTACACAACTATAGGTTAATTTCCACTTTTGGTACACAACTTTATGTGTCCAACACATTTGGTACACCTCTTTAACAAAGTTCGACACATTTTGTACAACCGTTAAATAAATTGCAAAATCACCGTTAATTCGATCACGTGCCCGTTAGTTCGACACATTTGGTACACCTCTTTTACAAAAAAAAAATAAAAAAATTTTTTAACTTGATAAACTTTTTTATTATATTTTATTCTTCTTCCAATATTAAACTATAAATGACATTATAGTTTATTATATTTTACATGTCATATAAATAATAAATACGTATTTTTTAATAATTTTTATAAATATGATAAATTAAAGTAACTTGTTTATTATATTTTATTCTTCTTGCAATATTAAACTATAAATGACATTATATAGTTTATTATATTTTACATGTCATATAAATAATAAATACATATTTTTTAATAAATTTTATAAATAATAAACAATTTTTATAAATAATTTTTAAAAATTGAAACTTGATAAACTTTTTTATTATATTTTATTCTTCTTCCAATATTAAACTATAAATGACATTATATAGTTTATTATATTTTACATGTCATATAAATAATAAATACATATTTTTTTAATAATTTTTATAAATAATAAACTATTTTTATAAATAATTTTTAAAAATTGAAACTTGATAAACTTTTTTATTATATTTTATTCTTCTTCCAGTATTAAACTATAAATGACATTATATAGTTTATTATATTTTACATGTCATATAAATAATAAATACTATTTTTATAAAAAAAATTTAAAAATTGAAACTTGATAAATTTTTTTATTATATTTTATTCTTCTTCCAGTATTAAACTATAAATGACATTATATAGTTTATTATATTTTACATGTCATATAAATAATAAATACATATTTTTTATCATTATATAAATATGATATGATAAATATAATAAATACATATGATAATTTTTATAAAAGTTTATCAAGTTTTTTTTTTTTTTTTGTTTTTTGTTTGTAAAAGAGGTGTACCAAATGTGTCGAACTAACGGGCACGTGATGTCACATGATCGAATTAACGGTGATTTTGCAATTTATTTAACGGTTGTACCAAATGTGTCGAACTTTGTTAAAGAGGTGTACCAAATGTGTTGGACACATAAAGCTGTGTACCAAAAGTGGGAATTGACCTATAGCTGTGTACCAAAAATGCAATTCTCTCTAAAAATAATACATGGTTTTTTCGTCAATTAGAAATGATGACACAGGGGATGCTTTTGCATTTTCCTCAAAGATTAAGTAAAGTGTTTGATTCCAAATTTAGTCTTTTTCTTTCTTTCTAAGATTCGTCCTAGGTCTGGTCACATATATATTTGGTTGTGATAATTTGATTGAAAATTGACTAAGTTAATTAATGCTCAACTTGAATTTGTTCGATAAAACTTTGTTTGAACTTGATAAAATCAAACAAACTTAATTAAACATGATTTTACTTTCAATAACTTTTAACAATGTTTTCACATGATGTGAGATTTAAGAATTATTTTACACGATGAATAAATCGTTACATCAATCAATATATCGAATTAATATCATTCGTATCACCCGTTATTATTTTACTTATTCCGATTGATGTTGCTATATAGAAACATAAATCAAACATAACGGATTAGTGATAACAATATTAATGACCGAAATAGGCATGTACGTAAATATACGTACATATAATATATAGACTATTTGTATCAGTACTTAAACACAAAGAGTAAGCATTACACAATCTCTCCAAGATGATTTTTTGGAGAAAAAAAAAAAGAGAATAGATCTTCCATTTTTATATAACACATATCCTAGGTTTGACACCCAGAAAATGAGGTTAATTCGACATTGGTCTATGTATGTTAATTTATATCAACTTTATTGAATACATAATAATTAAATGCAAGTCTTAATTTATCTATTTTTCCACTTTGATGTTGCGCATGGCTTAGAATAATTTTAATCATGTAAAATATCCCCTCTAGATCTGAATATATTTAATACTTCATAATTAATCAAATAAATCATTCCTGTGAAATCTAAACCACCTGGAAAACAGTAACAAATATATAACCAGCACATGTAATAATGAAAGATCAAACTCAAGTCATATATGTACATACAGATCGAGATGATATATATTATAATAGGAGTATAGAAATGAGTATATATATATAGTACAAAGTCTGATAATGAGTTTAATTCTTATTGTAAATGAACAAATGAATAAATCTAGCCTGACTAATAGATCTAAAAATAAATTACATAGGAAAAGAAAAAAGGGTTTCAAACTAATTAATGATCTGAACAATAATCAGAAATCAACCTTTCCAAACAAGAACTTGTAATTTTCTGAAGGAGTCAAGTTCAAATCCAAACACAAAACTCTCCTGCTATTTGATTTCTTCACAATAGGAGCCTTTGGAGGACTCAACATAGTTTGTTCATTAATAGCTGCAGCCCTATGTCTCCTCATATGGCCCCCAAGAGCTTGCCCTATTGCAAATTCTAGGCCACATATTGCGCATTCATGGCTTTTGGGCTTTGGTCGAGGCGACAAAGATTCATCCGATCCGGCTACGAGCCTCGGTTTCTTGTGACTAGCACGGTGGCCGCCTAGGGCTTGGAATGATGGGAATTGCTTGTTACATGTCTTGCACTCGAATACGCGGTTTAATTCTCCTCCTCCTTCTGCTCCTGATCTTCCTCGTTTTTGTCCGTCAGACAATAATATTAAGTAATTTGCCATGATTGTTATGTCATCAACATTTCCTTCTCGACTCCTTTTTATTGTCATGGCTAGTAATTGTACAAAATTTTGTAAAATGTTTGACTTGAAATTTGAGTTTTTTTTGTGGATTATGATCAAGGTTTATAAGGTAATGAGAAAGGGACTAGCTAGAGAGAAAAGGGCACATTTGTTGATTTATAGATGAGTGAATTGGATTGTAGGCAACTGGTTTTATGTTAGTTGGAGAGTTTGACTTGATAGAAATGTTGACATTTCGCCAATAGGAAAGCAATTGGACTCGGCAATGTGTTAATTTTATATCTTGCTAGAGAAGCAAGTCAAATAATGGAACGTCCTATATTTCACATGCATTGATTAATGAAAAATTGGCACTTTTCATACTAAACTTACATCGAGTTTTTATATATTTGATACCATGCTTTCTGAAAAAAAATACATTTAATATCACAATTTCACTCTTCTCAACACATTTTCTTTCTCCATCAGTTTTTTGAATAGAAACTATATACCATATATCTTACCTGTAAATTCTTGTGTCGTGATTCATTGTTATTTATGAGATATGATTTAATTTTGATTAATATCACTACAAAAAATTTAAATTTTAGTGACAAAATAGTAAATAACAAAGTGACAAGAATCTAAATATTGTCACTAAAGTAATGTTTATAGACACACTAGTGACAAGAAATGTGAAAAAATTGTCACTATTGACATTTAGTGATACCCCAAAAGTGACAACTAAAAAGTTATCACTAAATTATAGTGACAATATTTATTGTCACTCGGTTGTCACTAATTATCAATAGTGACAACTTAAGTTCCATAAACTTGTCACTAATAGCCATTAGTGACAACTTAAAAATATATTTTGTCACTATTGCTCTTGTCACTATTATTATTGGGACAAAATTAATATTTTTATCACTAAATATATGCAAAAAGTGACAATTTCAACAATGTCACTTAATATTTTGTCATTAAAATCCATTTTCCTTGTAGTGTATCCCGAAAATTTGTTAATATTCTAGGATTGTTTATTGCGTTTCATGGGCTGAAACTTGTGTCATTTGAAGTATCTCGTCAAGAGTTTTTTAACCATATAAAGAACACGAAATTCGACCTTGTAATGAAGGAGTTACGGCGGTTTCCGTCCAAAAATTGACAGAGAAAGAAATGTGTCGAGGGGAATTATATCATGGTATTAAATGTGTTTTCTCATAAAGCATGGTACGTACAAATGTATAAAATAGGTGAAAATTGATATGAAAAGTGCAATTCTCTCGTTAGTTAATAAAAATTCACTTTTTGTTATATACAAATAAAATTCTTTATCATACTGTGAATTAACTATTTACTATTTAGTAAATATAAATAAAGTTTTCCTTCGTTAATTGTGAGTAGTTCAATTCAAGACGTTAATTAATTTCTTAATTATTAATTCTTTATTAATCTTTAAAAAAAAAATGGGATAGTAGTACTAGTTATTAAGTGTGAAAGGGAGTGATGAGCCATCATCCACCGCGTAAGCATGACCGTTTGGCTTAGTTAGCCGAGCAAGTGTTACTACTTACTTCGAATCTTCTCTCTTCTAGAAAATTTATGCGTAGTCCATGACTCCATATATATAGTTCACCTTAATTAATTCAATTTACAAATTAAGTCAGTAATTAATATATATGTTGATTTATTACGTCACCTTTGTAATTTTATGCCCAGCTAACGATGATCTATACGAAATTCAAACTAAGTTAACCAACTGCAAAATTGAGATTTATTTATTAATAGACTAAGACCAAAATAATTCAACGTTCAACGCACAAATACAAGTAATCTGACTTGGGTGGATCGACTTAAATAGTTCAACAATTTCATAATAATTAGGGCTAAGTATGAACTAATTATTAGTTCTATTTAATTAATATAATCCTTATTTTGTGAGGTAAAAAAGTATGAAGTAAGCTCTTAATTAGTATTATCTACATATAATATAATAGAAAGTTTGATCCAAAAATATTATTTGAATAAAATTTAATTTTGTCAACTAAACAACGTAAGTGATTAAATAAGACCGTGGAACACAAGTCATGACTCATGGGGTTGTTGTGAAATGAAATACTAAATCGAGATCTGTTCCATTCTGCTTACTTAACAAGTAAGAGTTTACGGCGTATACGCGTTAATTTATCTTCAATTTTTTTTTTAATTTATGGGAAGGGCAAAAATTAAGTGATGAACATCATTTTTATCTTTAAAAATGTTTCATCAAATATGTTTTACGTGTCATCATTTTCTAGCTGACCAATAAAAGTTGCTTATCTTCGTCCATTTTTAGTTGGCCATGAAAGAATAATTACTTAAACGTGTATTCTGATGAATTTATGCATATTACTCACACGCGCCATTGCATGTCCTTCCTTCGGTTTTTTTTAGTCGCTTTGGAGAATTACGCATAGATTAAGAAATGTAATAATAAATAATCATTCTTTTAAGGAAAACCTCAAAATATTCTTTTAACCAAATAATCACAATATTAATTAACAGTAAACCCTATATTCATGACACAAAAAATATAAAACTAAAATGAAATAGAAGATTCGACGTAAGTGAGGAAATGTCTGAAAATTTAGAAACTTCTACTTTAATCATTCAAATTGCCCGAGGTACCCGGCATTGTTCACGTATTCTAGAAAAAATATGGATACGTCACATGTTAGAATTAAATTGTAAATTATATATTGAGTTTCAACTTACAATTTTCAACTAAGTACTACAAGTAGCTCCAACTACAGTTCAAAGGGATTAATATAATTGGAGAATGTCAAGGCAAATTACTTACTTTTGGAGTACAAATGTACAATATTAATTATGTTACTTAACAGAATGGATTTAGATTTTAACCAATAAAAAAAAACTCCAACATAGACATATATAGAGATGTAATACAAAATATACGCAACAAATATTGATCTAAAAATAAATATATAAATATATATTATATATGAAACAAACATATATGGATCTATATTTTATTTAAATTAGTAACATTATTCACGTGTATTTTTTAAAAGCTGTCAATATAGGAATGGATTTTAATTTGAATCCGGTCTGATCACGAGAATATTTATTTGATTAGTGATCCAAAGAATTTGACACAACTACGGAGAATATTAACCTAAAATATGTAGAAAAAATGTAGTTCTTCTTAACCAACTCAATCCGTTATAGATCTGAATTTGATAACAAATACTAAATTTATACATACACAATATTTTATTTTTATTCGTAGTAGCAATAACATTTTCTTACCACCAGTTTATAAAACTTATTTAGTATTACATTCATGATCTCAATTTCATTTTTCACCTAACAATGTGAATAGATTTTGACACAGATATATATTAACATCACGTACTATTTACCAGCAAGAGATGTTAAACCTTTAAAATAAATGGTTAAAAGTATTGAGAATTGACCATTTTCGTGTCTAAGCTAGTGATTATCGTGTAAAGTTAACAACTTTTTGTGGAGAAAATATTGATGAGAATTTTGAAAATGAAGAATTTATTGGACCTAATAAATGTAAAATCGGACTAAACCAAGCAAGATACAATTAATGGATTAGGAGACTCTAGAATCCGACAAGATTTTGTTCCAGCCAGATATAAATGGAGATTGACCTGAATCTGATTTGATCTAATTCAAAGCCAACTGTTTATAGCTCTATATATATGTTTCAGTTCTCACCTAACAACAAAATTGATTTAAAAATTATCAAGACTTCTACTGAGGTCTGAGAAATAATACATAGAAATAGTGGAGTTCATGGACATTTAACAAAGTTGGGTCCTTCTAAAATAAGATTTTATAGAATATAAGTATATATAATATCCCATTTCTCCATTTTAATCATTAAAAAAAGTCAACAATAAATTTGAACCACAATTTATGGTCAAAATGTTCAATAATGGTGTGACATCGAACATTTAGAAAAAATAAACATATGTTAAATTACATACTAACACTTTAATTAATATGTTTAAAAAAAACTCTCTAATCTCTAATTAATTTCAGATCTCTTTAAAAAAAAATCGAGGGAATTATACTTTCCGTACCAAACTTTTCAAAAAGACATGTTCAAATTTTTTTTATATTTTATTCGGCCGTTAGTATTTGGATAAAAAATGTCACGCGTCAAACACATGTCCGTTTAAGTCACCATTTTTATCTCTTCAATGGATATTTGTAATTGGACAAAAAATACCTAAAAAGATAAAAAAATTGGAAGGGAGTAATTGCAATTATTATTGCCACCAACTGCTCTCTCTTCACTTCCGACACCACAACCACCGCCCAACCCTTCCTCACCTGAAAACATATCTTTACACTAGCGAAGTAGTTGGGCTTGTAAGAAGTGTTGTGAGTAACTTTGAAAATTCATGTGAGGGGTACATGAATTTTTTCAGTCGAACGAAAATTAAATAAATTATTTGAGGCGATAAAATGCTTAATTTGTACATATGGATGGTAATGTGCCCCAATATGTAAGTTTGGGGCATAAGATTTTTGTCAATTTTTTAGAGTGGATTCATAAATCATATGGAAGTTTTTGTACTAGTCTCTACAAAGTAGCTGACTCAAATTTGAAGCCCTGTTGGAAGAGATACCCACATTAATGTTATACCCACCTCGAAAGGAATTAAACCCTTGGAAAACAAAAAAAAAAAAAGAAGTTTTTGTCAAAATTTTTTTTTTAGAAAAACAGGGGATTATTTGCAAACTTTTAAAGCTACAAGGGTTATTGAAAGTCTTTAAGTTAAGGTGATGCTTTTTCATCATTTGATGGGGTAAAATTGTTATTTTCAATTGAGAAGGATATTCTTTGGTAATAATAAACAAAAGTACAAGGTTTTTTTCTAATAAAAATGATACAATTTTTTTAAGTTAGACAAGACATAAGGGGTGTTGTTGAATTTCATTCATTAAAATGGGTATATTTGTATTGAAGAAAATAAATTATTTTAAGTTTTTAACTTAAATATTAAGGGAACACGTTCCACCAATATAAATGCTATCTCATGTATTTTTCATCCCTCAAAATTTCATTTTAGACGGACCCAAGAAAGTTGGAGTTCATCTTATGATTATGTAATGTGAGGATACTTATTGGAGATGAATTGAGTCTGAAGATTTTATCTAATATAAATTTTATCCAAAATCCAATAAAAAATTAATTATCCAAAAAGCTTAAATGTTTTGTTGAGATTTCAAATTTTCCATAGCTTTTAAATCCAAATCCGAATCTGACAAAAACAACATAGATAGGAATATAGAACTATGCAGTCATCATGTTAGGACATCTTCAGCCGAAGGGGAGGCAGGCATGAAGAGGGTCGTCTGCTGGAGATGTATATTTTTCGGAGGGCAAAGTGGGCAAGATGGCAACCGGGGGGATCTAGGCAGGCAGGCGCAAAGGAGCTTCCCTCTTGCCCACCTTGCCCTCCGAAAAATTTCCATCTCCAGTCGACGACCGCCATCATGCTTGCCTCCCCCATTCGGCTGGAGATGGCCTAAGTATCCACGTTGCCTATAAGGGACTATTTTTTTTAAGATCAAATGCATACTTGGGTGTTTTTGACACAAATAGAAAGAGCAAGATCTGATGAGAATATTACTAGTCACTGCTCGAATAAGGTTTAACAGTCTTGAAAAATTAACACCATAATAATAACGCACAACTAATAGGTTCGTTAAAGGCCATCAAGTTATTTTATGAAGTATTTCCGACTCTACCCACAATTTTCTATCTCTGCAGATTGCACAGCAAGCAAGACAACATAATCCCTAAATTCAAATAATTGACAACATATATTGAAGAAATGTAACCAAGTGTAATTTCAAATTTGGGAGAAAAAAAGGACAATAAAAGAACCTTAATATTCATTAAACCATAAACTTCAAGAAAAAGCACAACCATATAGTATTATAGAGCAGAGAACCGCTGCACAATCATAACCGGTACACTTTTTTTCTATGTCAATCATTACATCAAAAGTTCCATTTAATACATCAAAAGTTCCATTTAATAAGCTGCTGTTTGAACTTCTCCAAGTGCGTGATTTACCCAAATATATGTTTATTTTCTCTGTTTTCATAAGTCCTCTTACGGGTCTCTTTTGGGTACTCTTTTCCATGAATAATATCCATCTCAAGTATACAGAATTACATTCTTAGTTCGTGACACCTGGAGCAAGTAATAAAAGTTAGAATTACTCCTTGGCCATGTGTTTTGACATGTTCATCTTATATGTCTTCTGATTTTGATTACTCACTATCATGATCAAGCATAACACATACATAATTAGTAGTACTCTATGGACGAGGTAGTAATCGGTAACACATAAATAATAAAGAAACAAATATAAGCTTAAGCGCAGATAAGGTCGATACCACAACCCAAAAAAAACAGATTGATCCTATGGACGAGGTAGTAACCGGTAACTTAAACTAGAATCACTTTCGGTTCATGGCAACCTAAACAATTAAATCAATATCCAAACACACACAAAAACACACAAATGAAGGTCTCCCCAAAACTAAAAGCGATTCCATATATATAATCAGCTCCGAGTAGAATTAATATTATTTGGGGAACTGGATGTTACTAAAAATAAACTCTAGCAGAACCGGATCAATAATGGGTAATCCAAACTCACATTCGCCCGCATTTTTATACAAAAAAGAGTCAAGGATGAAAAAGTAATCTCACTATTGACTCTCAGCCGCCTGTTCGGAATCCGCCTCCGGGTTAAGGGCTCCAAATTTCTGCTTGAAGGAATCTTGCCTCTGTAGCCACATCATATGCCCCTGGAAATTCAACATAACGATCCAGAATCACATTAGAAATTAGTAAATTTCAAAAAAAAAAAAAAAAAAAGGAATAGGAAGGGAAAAACCTGGAGAGCAGCGGCCCAACCAATGAGGATAGAAGCAAACCAGAATCGTTTATCCTTGAGAAGTTGCTGATAATTAAATTTTCTGGTTTCCATTTTCTAGCTAATAAGAAGAAAAATACCTAAAACCCTAGAGTCCCTAAAATTTGGTTTTGTTTGTGGGGGAGTATGGATCTCCAAACTGGAATTGCTGATTAATGCCGGTACCAGGTGAACCGTGAATTTAGTTCGGCTCCGATTATATCCATATGGACTCAAATATCATGTTTCGATCCAATCTGAACCCGAATGAATCCTTGCTTCTTAGAAAGCTGGGTTGCACGGATACTCTCAAATTATACACAGTGTAATATCGTATGGGACCGTTTGGTATGCCTATGAGATTAGTCTCAGATTAGATTGAAGGTTGAATTGAAGGCTATTGAATCTAAAGTGTTTGGTATCATGAATTAGTCTAACATAGATCTAATCTCATTTAATCTTGTTTGGTAGGTTTTACAAAAACACTTTACTAATATTAAAAATACTTCAATACCCAATTTACCCTTCACTATCAAATTAAATTTCAACTTCACGTTTCTCATAATGTTAAGATGAACATAACTGTCTAACATAGATCTAATCTCATTTAATCTTCTTTTTTTTTTTTTTTTTTGAGAGAATTCCATTCTAAAATGTTAAGATGCCTGACAACAACTTAGAGACAGTAGTACTTGGAACCAAATGATTCTGTTGTTTTTAGAAGAGTACTTTTTACGACTGATGATAACAACGCAAATCGAGAAATCAAATATGTAATTTATATTGTAGCTTTGTCATTCATATGTCATCTTACCAGTACCTTTCTTAACAACTTATATAGCTACAACTAAAGGGGATCGGACTACAAATCAAACAATGAAATGAACTTAAAAGGATTATTGACTTAGCTAAATGTTCTTAGTTAAAGCTAAAGTCTCCAGAAAATCAACTAGGGGATGACATCCTAAACTAAATTTCCAATTCAAAACATGCTACACTTAATTTTCAATTCTACTACACGTTAAACATAGAATAAAATGCTTTCAAACATGTAAAATGTAAAACTACATTACCAATCCAACTACAAACCAAATAGATGATTTAAAACATTCATATTAATAAAAGAATAATATTTATCTCTAGAAATATCCAAAACACAAATAAAATAAACGGAGTTCAAAAATTACAAGTTTAAACGCTGCAAAAACTTATGCAGTCAATAAAACCAAAAGTTCAAAAGTACTACGACGTACAAAAATATAAAACCATAGAGGACAAAAAGATTTTGATGGTTCCTCGTGGCAAAAATAGTCCGTGATTGTTTTATCACGGAATAAGACCTCTCAACAGCATAGCAACATAACCCGCCCCTTTTTTTCATTTGGCATTGAGAAGAATAACGCCAATGCTTGAGGATTGTGTACCAACTTGTGTGCAATTAAATACTGATTTTCTTCGGAGAGGTTTGTAATTTTTCCGAGTGCTTCAAATACTTGGACCGTTGCCGGACTTGCATCTCTCACTGCATCAATAGTCTTTGTCAAGTCAGACAACACAACCTTAGTATCATTCATATAAGAACTCATCATTGACACTATTAGTTCGTCAACCAGGGATCCAATGGACTTTCGCTTCTTTGAAATGTTTGTGGGGTTTGGACTCAGGGAAACAAAAATATCTTCATCACTTTCTTCAATCACTTCAATATTTGGATGAGTCTCGGCAGCTTCCTTACCCTTTCCTTTGTCATTGTTGACATTTTTTATTTGGATGTGTTTCAGAGGTTTCCTTACCCTTTCCTTTGTCATTGTTCACATTTTTGGGAGGCTGAATATCTTTAGCAGCTTCCGCGAAGTCAGTAGCATGCTCGCGTGTTGCACGGTCCTTACCGAAAATCTGACACCAATGATCGTAGTATGGAAATGACCTACCTCGCAGCTTCTAAATTTCAGGCACTTTCTGTAACAGAAAAAATTAAAGGATTATATTAAAATAAATCTTGTGCTAGACTAAAACAAAATTTATTAACATTACATTCTCATTACTTCAATCCTTCATCTTGACATAGCTTTTTTATACTTTCAAGTACTTCAAAATTCATACCTTCACATAAGTTTGCCAAACAGGCTCAACATCTATAACAAGTTTATTGTCAGGGTCTAATCCAGTTCCACTACCACCACTATAATCCGATAACAAGATGTATTCCCTTTTCCACACTGTAATTTTGGAATTCACATGTGGGTCACCTTTAATGTCTGAACCTGGGAATTGCTTTTTAATATGTTTCTCAGACTGCTTGTAAAAACCGGGTTTCCATCCATTCCCAGATTTCCAGCCTTCGAGGATTAGTTCTTTTACCGCTACAATCAACGCCTTTTCTTCGTCCTTAGTCCAATACCATCTTGACTTACCAGATGGCCGAGAGGTTCCCTGCCCGGGTTCAGAATTTTTCCCAGATTGTCCATACCTGGCATTATTTGATCAACTTCACAATTCTTTTTAATTATAATGAACTCTACATAAAAACAAAAATAAAGATTGAGAGAAAAAAAGGGAGGTTTATTTTAAGTAAAACATCATCCTGAAACATGTAATCACAAAATCCTATAGTTACTAATTGATTCCCCGATAACTATTAAACATTTCATTTGCAAGGTTATCTCTGTAATTTCCACGCTTGAAAAAAAAAACCAGGGGCGTATCGTCCAAATCATTGGTCCAGTATTAGATGCAGCCTTTCCGCCAGGCAAGATGCCTAATATTTATAACGCTCTGGTAGTTAAAGGTCGAGATACTGTTGGGCAACCAATTAATGTGACTTGTGAGGTACAGCAATTATTAGGAAATAATCGAGTTAGAGCAGTAGCTATGAGTGCTACAGATGGTCTGATGAGAGGAATGGAAGTGATTGATACGGGAGCTCCTCTAAGTGTTCCGGTCGGTGGAGCGACTCTGGGACGAATTTTCAACGTGCTTGGAGAGCCCGTTGATAATTTAGGTCCTGTCGATACTCGTACAACTTTTCCTATTCATCGATCCGCGCCTGCCTTTATACAGTTAGATACAAAATTATCTATTTTTGAAACATGAATAAAAGTAGTAGATCTTTTAGCCCCTTATTTGCCCCATTCTTCTGACGTTTCTACAGTGCCTATGAACTCAAGATCAATTTCATGAGGCTCCAAAGGCGGTGGAACTTGTACATCAAGTGGGTCAACCGCCATATTAGTATGTATGAAATTGTGTATGAGGGCACATGCCATTATAATTCTATTTTGAGTCTTCACGGGGTAATATGTATTGCTCCTTAGAACTGCCCATCGAATTTTAAGATGGCCAAAAGCTCTCTCAATAATATTTTTAGCTTTGGAATGTTTCAAGTTGAAGTACTCTTGATAGTCTTGTGGTTGTCGAGCTCATTCGCCCCACTCGTCAAGGTGATACCTTTTCCCTCGATAAGGTGTTAGAAATCCGTCTCCGTTTGTATAACCATTGTCACATAAATAATAATTGCCTGACAAAATTTTAAGATAAACCAAATTTATATAAAAGTTCAAATTATATTTTATGTTTTGACGAGTTTGAAGGTTAGTGTAAGATTACCATTAGGAATTCTTAGACCAGTTGGCCTGTTGATTGCATCCTACTGTCAGCAGCAGACCCCTCCCACCCAGCTAAGATATACACGAATCTCATATCTCTATCGACAACTCCTAGAACATTTGTGCATATATCCCTCTTTCTAGACCTATATCTACCTTTGTCTGAAGCAGGCACCTTCACTTTTATGTAAGTCCCATCCAATGCACCTAAACAACCCTACAAATTAATAAACTACGAGTAGGGGTACCTATGTTTATGCACAAATTAACAAGAAGGCTGAGTTATTTATTAATAAAGCAAAAATTTGGTATTACCTTAAACCATTTCCACCTATCATTATCACAATCTTCTGTCACAGGTGTAGGAGTTGCCAAAAGCATCTCATGTATCCTTATCAAAGCATCCAAAGTACGATTAAAGTATCTACTAACAGTTTGCCCCGACCTCTTAAAGTCAAATTTCACTATACGGTTTTTTGTGTGGTGAGCTAGGATGTGAAGGAACATAGCTACTTGTTCACATTAACATAATTTTCATCTTCAAGTCCCCCGGCTTGTTGTAATAAACAACAAAAACGTTGAAAGGTACTCCTATCCATCCTCAAGTTATCAATACAATCAACATCACTAAGACCTACCAGGTCGTTCATATGTTCTACCTGCTTAGGTATCTTACCAACCATAGTATAACGTTTAACACGATTCCGTCTGCTAATTCTAAGTTGAGTGTGCTTTCTTGCCATAATATATAACATTAATATCACACACATTCTCACACGAAGAATAATAAGATGGACCGAGACTACAACTGTTATCCTTGTCGTCAAATCCATTTGCATACAATCAACTGTCACAAAAATTAATGATTAAATTCGAAACAATAGGAATGAATTTCTCAAACCCATAATATATACAATTATATTCATACAAACTATTCTCAAACCCATAATTTGATAAACAGAACCTTAACTCTTGTCCAGCCAAAGTTCAGTTCTTATCAATTGTAGTTATTCAATTAACTTCAGGCTTTACTACACAAACTTTTCTTCTCAAAAGTGTTAAAAACTTTTCCCATCCACAAACTCATAACGTGACATTTAGGAATCCAATTGTTGATTAATAACAGTTTGTTTCAGCATAATTTAGAAATCACTTAATTTCACAAAATTAAGGTTGAAATACTTACTAATATTGAAGCAAACGACTAAAACTTTAGAAAAGATGATGAATTTCTGGACTGCAAGCTCGAATCGCTGTCAATGGTGACAAAGAGCAGCTAGGTTTTTGCAAGGCTTGGAGAGTTGATAATTTGATTTAATAAATAAGTATTGGTTGAGGGCATTATAGATATTTATTTGTTAAATTTGAGGACATAATTGACATTGTAAAATTAATAAGCTAATTTATTTTGGCCCAGATTAGCTAATCCACCCATTCATGGGTGGATTATAAATGGCTTTTAATATCGGGTCATAAGGATACAATCCATTTGACCCGGTATGTGGGCTTTGCTACCAAACGACATATTAGCCCATATTAACATTGTCAATAGGGTCTAATAACCCCTATTAGGTCCTACCAAACGGCCCCTTAAAGAACTCCAACAATGGGAATCAAAGTTAAATATAGTGTCTTAATTGTCAAAATAATGCCAAAATCTGCTCCAGCAGAGATACTATCACTGGACCTAAATTTAAGTCCAATATTTTTTGGCATCAAAAGTAATGCCCAGGCAAGGGGCATTACTTTTTGTTTGGAATTTAAAAATGACTATTTGTCCTTCCCAATTTTCCCCAACGACTTATATTTTCAAATTTTGTAATAGTAAAAAAATTTCAACTATTAAAATAGCCACATATTTCAATTAAACTACACAAGTTCAATAATCATGAGCAAAAAAAATCAGATAAATTTAATTTTCAATAAAATAATATTATCGAAAAAAATCATCATCATACATCTCATGTAGAATCACAAACTGACACCTTGATATAAAATCTTATCGATAAAAATCCTTTTAAGATATCTAACTTTGAATAACAAGTTAACACGTTGATAAAAAAAATTGTAGATGAAAATTATTGTCAAATATCTCAACATTGAATCAAACACTGACATGTGATAAAATTATTATCAATAATCTTATCTAAATAATTTAACGCAAGGCATGATTATTTAATATTTTTTAATTTAAATTTAATTTGTTTTACTTTTAAGTAAGCTTTAATTTAATTTGAATTTAACCTAATTTAGATAAATTAAATTTAAATTAATTTAAAATGATGCTCCATTTTTAATGCTTATTGCTGGAGTAAAAAACTTTTATGTGGGTATCAAAGTACTATAGCAAGCATTCAAAAGTGATTTGATGCTGTTTTTTTATGCTGTTTGCTGGAGATGCTCTTATGAAGTGATTGAAGAATAGTATTGTTACAGCTTTATCCCACTTTGCATCATGAAAATGTATTATTTTGGTACTTTACACACTCGAAAAAAATTAATCTCACTTTACACACTCGAAAAAATTTAATCTCACTTTACACCCTCAAAATATATTTTGTATTTCACTTTGCACCATGTATGAATTTCAAATCAAAAAACAAGGGTATTTTCCTCAAAAATATAATAATGTGAGATTTATGTAAAATTAAGATTATAATGAAAATATTACCCATTAAAATAACTCTGGAAAAAATTATTTTAGAGACCACTTAAATGAATATTTTACTTACTCTTAATACTCGACCTAATATAAAATATTATTCTGAAAAAATATTATTATAACTTAAAATAAGAAAATATAATATCGATAATTAAATAAAATATAGTCTTGTTTTTAAAATAAAGTGGTGGAGTATTAGTAAATATGGTGCCAAAAAATCCGTTGGACCGACCGTCGAACATACTAAAAAATTCATCAAAAAAATCCGACACGATGTTTTTCGAAGAAATGTTTCGGTCCCAATTTTCACCACTTTAAATTTGTCATAAAATCCATAAAAAAATGGATGCTTTTCTTATAGTGAGTTAAAAATTGACGTAGTTGGTTATAACGTAGTTGGTTAAAATTGTGTTTCATACTAAATTTCAACAATATCATTTGACATCGGTCTTTTCAAATTTAATTTACAATATATGATGTCTTATTTTTTGTATGTTTCTTTTTCCGAAATTATTTTTAATGGGTAATTGTCATTTTATTTCTAATTGCACATGAATTAAAATCCTAAAACCCTAAAACCCTAAATCAAATTTAAATTTACAACATGTGACGTCTCATTTTTTTTATGTTTTTTGGAGTTATTTTAATGGATAATTTTCAATTTTACTCTTAATTGCACATGAATCTCATATTAGTACACACTACAAGGAAAAAGCTCTTAAGTGACAACACAAGTTGTCACATTAGCATGAGATGTTGTCACTGATGAGATTTATTGACAAAAATATATTGTCACTGCGTTGTCACTAATTCTGTGTCGCTAATTCTCATTTGTGACAACTTCTAGGGCATTGTCACTTTAGAACCTTATTTTGTGTGACAACTTAAATGGTGTCACTTATTTGAAAAAGATATAATGATAACTTGTAAGTTGTCACTGAATTAAGAGGTATATTGACAACTTCAAAGTTGTCACTCACTGGCTTTCCATTAGTGTTTCCTCTTTTTTCCCTGTCTCCCCTAATACATTCAATACTTATTATCCAATTAAAAATATTACTAAAAAATATTAAAAAAGTATAAAAGAACAATATTCACTATCATTTATTTATTGCCAAAAATATCACAAAAAAAGTACATGAGTTTTCCTCTAAACAACATAATCCAATAGTTTTTTCTAGGAAACATCTAATTTGACATTTAACAACACTATTTGTATATATTTAGAATGCAATCCAAAAAACGTAGTTTCTTCATATCTTTATACTTGCAAATATTAGCCGCCGCTATACTACCTGCTAGAGAATAATAGAAATAAGATCGATAAGTAAATACATATAAAAAATACTAATATTAACAATATAGAATTCTAATAACTCCACAAACATACATGTCTAAAATTTAAATTCAAAAATCCAACTATGTCACAAATCAATCATTAGCATATAATAATACATTCTATAATCCAACTATGTCACAGATCAATCATCAGCATATAATAATACATTCTATAATACAATAAAATATAAACAGAAACAAATATAATTATCATGAACATGAATCATTTTATTTAATAAGTTAAGTTTTTTTTTTCTTGGTTTATTTCTACCTCTGGTACTTTCAGGTGGTATTATTAAATTTCCTACTTTTTTAATGAAATCCCTCAATAAGAAGACACATTCAACAAACAACATTAGATTTCCCAAGATTCACTCTAAAGAAACACCAAAGCATAAGTAAATAAAACATGAGTTCAACTTCAAGGTTAAACTATACATCACCATCATATTCGTTTTACAATACAACACAGGAAAGAAAAAATAGGCCGATCGACTTAATGAATTGACTAAGTTAATACACAAGCTCGCCAATAAATCACATATCCACATAACCAATAAGCCATTAATTGATCAAGCTAAACATACAGTCAAGTGTCATAATCTTCAACAATACCATACAAGCAAAAATACCTGAAATGTGTATTATCAACTCCTCTATTGTTGAAATGGAGCAGATTTAGGGTACCTGCTCACTTCATGAATTAATTCCCGTAGCCTTGGTTCAACTGAAAGTCTGAACAAAAGCATAAAATAGAAGGAAAAAATTAGTTAAAGTAATGATACTGAAGGACTGAAATTGAAGGCATAAAAATGATCATACTCATCAGATTCAGTGTTCGAGTTTCGAATATTTTGTGAAGAATATCCATGCATGAATCCTTGCATGCTATGGTGAGCATAATTCGGGGGTGTGGGGAACCTAAAGTATTACAATAATGGTTAAATAGTTGAGAAAAATTCAAAGGATACACCTTGAAACGCGTCTTTTAATAGCTCAAGGAGCATATCAAAAGACTTGTTGGTCCAACCACTCATAGTCTTTATATGTAGTAATTTTACAAGGAAAGACAACTTAGAATAGGATTCACAACCATTATACAATTTTTTTTCAGAGTCTTTTAATAGTTTCATATATGTATATGCTCTTCCAATTGGGAATGGAGCACCTGGAGTTGTCAAATCTTCCCCTGAATTTGAATTATTCCCTAAGTTGGCATTTGAAATATCAGTCAACATCTCCCACAATTCATTTTCATCATATGAATCACTTGTTTCGGTGTAATCCTCAATGTTTTCCTCATTATCTAAATCATCCTCGTGAGCTTCTCCATGGTATACCCACCTAATGTAACTCCTCATTATCCCATTTATAGACAAGTGATATCTAACAACTTCTTGAGTTTGATCACAAAAATTGCTACATTTATAACAGGGACATGGAATTTTTTCATATGGTTCTTTACTGGAATAAGCAAATTTGATAAACTCCTCCACTCCTACACCAAAAGAAGGATCTAACCTATTCAACTGCATCCATCTCTTATCCATAGCTTTAGAAATCTAAAAAAAGGCAATAACTTATTTAGTAAAAATCATAACCATGCACACACCAATAAGGCATAATCAAGCATGTCATTAATAGTAAACTAAGTGGTAACATGGAATACCTTTTTTACTTCTGCTAATCACGCATTAAACATGGGTCTTTTATTCCTGCCCAAAATAAAGGTAAATAAAAAAATTTGTCATAAAAGTGGAGCATATTCTTCATAACAATATAAGTGGGGCAGTGGAGGATTAGACAAAGCTTAATACAGTATCATAATATCCTACCCACTGAAAAGAACTAATATACATCTCATTCTTGGCCAAGTTTCAAACATGCAAATTCTGCTCGATGCTCATAAAGAACAATAGGGTGAAAAACCTTTTCCTTATCTATGTTTCTAAGAGACAAAATATGTTTCTAAGAGACAAAATCACCTAAGCTGTCATTTATAAAAACAAAATAAGATAAATTGCTGATCAAGCACAATACAGTATCATAATACAAAAAGATTAGCTTCAATACCCGAGCACCTGTTGCAACAATGAGATACTTGTAGCTTATGGTTTCTCCTGTTGCAGTTAGCAATGTCTTCCTCAGATCAGCAGACTTAACTCGAGTTCCAAGAATCAATTCAATTCCTGAAGGATTAAATTTAGGTAAATAATGGTTAATCCTAGAAATAACATATCAGCTCCAAAGAGTTGAATTGAGCTGAATGAACCACTAAACCTAAAATTCAACCGAGAATTTTGAAAAAAACAAAAATTAGTGAGAATATGATAAGTAGATAGAACAAAAAAGGGCTATTCTAATCCACAAGACAATTTAAAAAGCAGAAGACATAATCAACATGCTATCAAAGTAGGTTCAACTCAACACCTAATTTAGATACTCTTATCTTAATTGATTGAAGATACTGTTGTTCTCACTAATTATTAGTGACAGGAAAACTAAACAAATCAGTTAACTTTACTTTTGATGTAACTAATATCCATAGCATAATATACTTCCATCAGAACAAGTAATTAATCAGACATTTGGAGAAGAAAAGGCACACAATATAAATAAATGCCCACAGAAAATGATCCAGGTAAACTGTTATATATTGAGTTGCTTCACAAGCGTGAAAGTTAAAGTATACCGGTAACATACACTTACAATCCTTTTGCAGAAACCAAAGATACACAGACGGAAATTGACAGGCCAGCAATCTAGCTATGGAAAAGAATCAATCGATTAATCAAATTTACCTCAGTTTCTATTTTAAACATACAAAAGGAGTATAAGACTGATTAAGCTATCAATAAATACCTACACAATCACAATGACCTCTATCTTCACTACATAATCTGAAGAAATATTTTGCTAACAGGAATGGTACAACTAATTAATTAATTAATTGATTGAAGATACCTAAAATCAAATTAACAACCTATCTAATTGTAAATGAAACAAAATTAAAATATATTAAAGATACCTAAAATCATATTAAAAACCTAATTCTGATTGTAACTAAAACAAAATCGATCTCTATCGGACTTAAGTTTCCTAAATCCTAGCTGAGACATAATAAGAGAGATTTCTTACCAATCGAAGCCGAAATTCACTTTTCCTTATTTTTGAAGGATTCAAAATTCTCTGTGCTCTTGAACGAGAATCAAAAAAGAAAATTAAACTTATTTCTGGAGCATTCGATTTTGTCTTTGTTCTTCAACGAGATGAAGTTGTGTATCCGAGAAGTGAGAGAGGCGATGGAGAGAGAAAAAGCGAGCGAACAATTTCGAAGAAAAGAGGAAAGTAATTTGATGACAAAAATATATGTTGACTTTTAAAATGATTGACAAAAATACCCCTGCATTTTGACCTAAAATTCACTTGGGGTGCAAAGTCAAAGACAATATATATTTAAGGGTATAAATGGGATTAATTTTTTTTCGAGAGTGCAAAGTGCCAACTTAATATATTTCCAAGGTAAAAAGTAAAATTAAGCAGTATTGTTCCTTTCCTATTTTGTGGCCTTAAATAACAAGATATATGATTATTTGAAGATATATGATGGGCTTGTCTTGTTAGATATAATCACACGTACTCATGGGCGATCGCCCCCCAGCCCTTCCAATTTTGCTGTTGAGTCTGATTGATCCGAATTAGACCCATTGACAGCCCTACTTATTTTTATTAGTCTAAGTTTCGGGTCACATATAAATGTGTAACAATTACTGTCTAGAACAAAACATAAGCTTAAATCAACCATGTCTATAAATTTGGGGCTAGGTTCATACCAAATTAATTTTGGATTAGAAGGGAGGTCCATTTAGTAAACTCTGTTCATTGTTGGTGTCTAAAATTATGGGCCGCCTCGTTGACTGTGTAGAGGGGCTTTGGGCCTTCAAATACAAAGATAATTTCAAGCTATTTACTATTTTTAGAGGTAATTAGCAAAGCATATGATTTAATAAACAAGCAATGTAATATAAACGAGTGGAACATGAAAGATTATTTAGTAGAACAGTTACACCATGTAATCAAGTATATAATTCACATCATTCATGTTTTGGGTCGTGTTCCCAAAAAAATAAGATTTTAAAGAATTGTTCACAATGCCCAAAACATGGGGTGATGTGATTTATCACTTCACAAGTATATTATTGGATTGTATTACGTACACTTGATGATGTGGTACAACAATTGCACTACATAATTTCTCGTCGAACCTCGTATAATCACATTGTTTAAGTTTAACCTTTTTTTTTAATTAAATATAATTTTTGTTCGAGTTTCATTTAATTTTTGAATGAGCTATATCTGAACTAAATATGGTTCAATTAAACTCAAGTATTTATTTGCCATATATTTTATTATTTTTATCTATCGAATCAAACTCAAATTATATTTAGTGTTTTTTTTCTTCTTATAAAAAATTTCAACTCGAAGAAGCATTTATTATTCTATCCCAAATCAAATTTTGTATAGTTTTTTAAATTTGTACACCATCGAGTTGCATCCATCATCATCAATAAAAGTATACATGAGGAATGATTCATATGAGGGGGACAATGGTGGGGGGAAAGGGCCTTGTAGCATCATGATTAGAACAAATGCTGGAAAAAAAAAAAAAAAGTGAAAAGTTGTATTTGTATGTAGTTTCTTGTGCCTTTACCTTTTCTTTATAACTTTTTTTTGGTTGTAAAGTGTTAGACCGTTTATTTATCTACGAACATAGCAAGTGATTAATTGATGGCCCCTTCACTCTGGCTGTACTACTGCAGCTTTTCCTCATCTCATCACATCATTGAGTCCACCACTAATTAATTATTGTGGTTTGTGTATACGAATAAATCGAATTATCCAAACATTATTTGCAATTTTTTTCTTCTTTTAATAAAATAAATAAATAAATAAATACGGGAGATGAATTTCCTAAATTACCCTTCATGTCAAAACTATAGTCAACGCCTTACAACCGTACAAAAACATTGAATCGTGTAAATGTGAATGGCCCTTTCGAGGAACATAATGAAGCTTGGGTTGTTGCATTGCAATTGCATTACAAATTAGGAAAAAATCTTGAGATTTGTAATGGGTGGTTGGTTCTTTTTAGTTGGTCATTGGAGGTAGTAGTTTCACGGGTTCGATTAGATCTCACCTCAATTTACGAAGAGGCCAGTTTTTTTGTACTATTCACATATGAAATAGTATGATATTAGGTTTTTTTGTACTATTAACATATGAAATATGATATTAGGTTTTTTGTTTTTTTTTTATCGCTTTGCCTTTTTCTAGAATTTAACGAGAATCTGCAGCATTCAGCCAATTGCCTTACTCCATCTCTGAATTTCTTCATTTGATTATGTTAACATTTTGGTTTGGTGTTTGTTCGGTTTTGATCATTTTTGATTTCGTAAGATATGTACTAGGTGCATGGATCAAAATTTCCATCTTTTCCGTCGAAAACATAGAAAAGTTTCCGTTTTTGAATCAGGCGAAAAGAAAACAAGATGTAATTCCGAAACTATTTATTTGCCTTAAACTCTATTATTTTCTTAAATTTAGTAACTTTTTTTAAAAAATTTCCTTAGAGTTTCCGAAACATTTCCGAATAATCTCGAAAAGTTTCCAATATTTGACTGACCGAAACATACATTTGAACCGAAATTTTGATCCATGACTAGGTGTTTTCAACGAAACTTTTGAAAAATAATTAGAACTGAATTTAGGTGTTAGGTTTCATCGTAATGAAAATTTGAGATATGATTTAAATTGATTTTAAGCGATGAAATTTAATGGGAAAACATGCATGTTTTATTTATTGTAAGTAACAATAATAATGTTTTCCAATTAATAGATATGACCCAATATTTTATTTGTTATCTTATTTTTATACATATTGTCACAAAATAACATGAACAAATTTTGATACGTTAATAGTTATATCACTATTTGTCAATGTGATATGCTAAATCATTTGAATCGAGTATTAAATGTATATGGTGTTGAATTTTTTTATGTTAAAGCTCGATGAACTATAAAAAAAAAATTAGAAACATAAGCTAAGTTGAATAAAAAGATAATATTAGTAAACTTGTTGTAAAACAAAAGTTTGATAAGAACTTTGAAGTCAATATTTTATTATATCAGAAAAAATTCAAAATCCTACTATATCCATGCTTCTATGGACTCAGATTTCAGAATCCAACAAAATTCACATCCTTTCTGAAACTTGGCCTGATCCAACGAATGGGTAGATTTTTTTTTTCTATTTCTTTTTTTTTAATGGTTTTTTTAATGATTTAATTCATTTTGAGGAATATAAGACATATTATATAAGAATTTATTTCAACTGGTATTTGAATTTGGATCGTCACTTTGAAGATATTAGTTTATTTGACTAAATCGATCACATATTGGTGCAAATGAATAGCTCTTCCACAAATCATATTTGAATTTGATCACATCCTTACAAATCATAAGACAATTACAAAAAAAAAAAAAAAAAAAAAAAAAAAAAAAAAAAAAAAAGAATTTTCCTCAACGAACCGACCAATTGACAGCCTAATTTGATTATCCGAGATCATGATTTTCCTCACGAAGATCTAATAACGAAAATATAAATAATGATTTGATTTGTTTGGCACGTATCACTAATTAGGTGAGCGACCAAATCTCATGAATTATAATAAAGTAAAAGGGTTCAATCAGCTACCCGTTGAGAAGATTTATAATCAAACAAAGATGCCAAAGTTTCTCCAACATTTTTTTAACCATAAGATAATTGTATGTGAATAAAATATTTGAAAACAGTTATTTGTGAACTAAACAAAATTTATGTCAACACAACAGAGAATAAATAATTTGAATTTTGTTTTGTGATTAATATAATTGATCTTATGTCGATTTAAATATAAACAGAGGTTTGAATCTCTAATAAATTTATCTAACTAATAATATGAAAAATAAATTGAGCCCATTAGCATGTAATAAACCTATTAAATTAAATAATCTTATCTCTCTTTTCGATAAAGTTATCACGCTTATCCTTATACCAAATATACTCTTACAATATATTCAATGTTGGGAGAAATTATATCCAATACATTATTTGGTCCGAACTGTAAATAAGCTTTAATAGAAAAAAAATATATATATAATCTAGCAATTAAACTAAATGGCATAATGATTATAAGAGCAAGAGGGTCTGCTTAATTACCGGCTAATTCACCATATTTGCCTTACAAAAACTGTGAATTAGAGAATTTCATAAACATATTTTCTAATAAAAAGTACAACCACTATAAAAAAATAAGAAAAAATGAATCATTATTATGAAAAAAACAAGAAGTACCTGAGTGCAATAAATGAAATACAGACATCATTCTCATAAAATAAAAATAAAATCATAAATGTCAACTAACTAAATTTCCAAATCTCCAGCAATGCTTCTATTATTCATAGCTGGAAAATCAGACTAAAAAATAAACAAAAATGAACAATCCACCCAAGAAAATTCTAACAAACATAATAATATATTAATATTTTACTAAGACTTAAGAATTCCAGTTCAAATAAAATTTTATACAAAAATACTTTTAAAAGAATTAAAAAGAGTGATTAATGTACTATAGTCTTACAGACTAAATCAATCTCAAATTGACAATGTGAACTGTGAATAATTTCCAAAATTTATATATATATAATAAAAAAAAGGAAAAAGAAAAAAACACCAACCAATTAACGACGGCACTAACATTCTAGTTAATGAACAGCGGCGAGCGGCGGCGCGTAGCTTATACTTCTCTGATTAGGCATTGCTAACATAGCCGTATGATCAATAAAATCGTTCAGCGCCGCCACGGACTGCAAAATCACTCTCAAATCCTCCGCACATGAAAACCCTAAATCCCCATTTCTCCTAACCGCGTAAACATAAAAAGTAACGCACCCTTTTCTGAACTTAAATCGAGCCATTTCACACTCCTTCATTCCTTTAATCAGCTTCTTATTCACTTCCCCAAGCGGAATTTCCGACGGCCAAAACCTTTCAATCGCCGCTCTCATATTCTCAGATTCGAAAACGAAGAGAACAACTTTCGATTTCTTCGTTCCCAACCCTAATGTGAGTGTGTGCCACGCGTGGTGAGCGAGAATGGTGAAATTTGTGGGGAGAAATGTGGTGGTGGAGGTAAAGGGTGGGTGGGTGGAGGTGGGTGGAAGAGACAGGAGCCGGATGAGTTCGAGCTGACGGGCGCGGCGGATTGTGAAGGATTTGACGATGAATTGGCCGCCGAATCGGAGGCCTTTTACGTCGGAGGAAGGTTTGAAGGAGAAATCTGATTGTGTGGGTTTTGATGTTTGGTCGTTTGGGTGTTGGTGTTTTGGTTTCTTTTTGGTTTTCTGAATCTTTGATTTTTTTTCTTCCATGGACGACTAGGAATTGGGGGTGGATGTTGTGAGGAAGTGGAAATTATTTTTCTGGTTTTGATGGTGGTGATGTGGGGATGATGATGATTAATTAGCATGGGCTTAATTACACTGTTCACCTTAGAATTAGATCAATTTTTCACTTTGCACCCTTAAAAGTTAATTATTCTACTTTATATCCTCAAATTATATTAATGGCTCCACTTTGCACCCCAATGGTTTGACCACCTTAATATCGTCGGAAAGCCATTGCCTGTCGAACGAGCCTAGAAATGCGACGTACTAAGAATTAGTGAATAGATTATGAATATTTATGCCACGTAAATGTACTTAATAAATGTAAGTCAAGTTTTCTCATACTTAGGTGATAAATTTTCTTATGAAACTACTTTTCTGTTTTTTATTTTACTTTATTTAAAATTACTTATCAGCGGGGTCTATTTGGACGGGTTTTGACTTGGTTTCGCGAGTCTCGGTTTAAAAAAATTGGTTTGGGTGGTTTCGATGAAACCTTTGAGACTTCATTTGGATGGGTTTTGACTCTTGGATTTTGTGGTTTGAATAAGTTGAAACCCCACTTGGATTGGGTATGGATGTTGGGGTTTAGGGGAAAAGTAGGTGATAGGTGTCAAATCAATGTTTTTTTTAGTGAGATTTGGGGGGGAAAAATAGGTGGTAGGTGTCAAATCAATGTTTTATAGGTTTGAAGAGTTTGAGTGTCAGTATTTGAATATGTTTTTAATGGTTTTACGGGTTTGGCGAAAACTCATTTGGAAGGGTTTTGGCTCAGTCTCGCGAGACCGGGCCAAAACCCATCCACACACACCCTAGAATTCTCTAAAAAAACTAAAAAGACAGAAAAGCATAATTAGAGGGGCTGATTCTAGTTTTTGATGTAATTTTTTTCCTCTTAATTTGCATATATTACCCACTAAAATATTTTTCCTCTTAAGATGCAAACATCTTCCACCTTATCTTTTAAGAAATTTTTTCAAAAATCTTTAAATTAAGTAAAAGCTCAAATATTTAAAAACATCACCTTAGGCCATCTCCTATGTATGAAGGGGAAAGTGGATTTTGGGGATTTTTAGATTAGGGAGTAAATTTATCAATTTTTATGTATAAAGGGATGGAAATGCAAAAATCCCTTTTTAAAGCCATTCACCGATTGAAGCGGTGAGGCTTGCTCGTGGGCTTTCAATCGCTGGCCGGGCGAGTGCGTTGCACTCGCCCGCCCAGCCAACAGGTGGCCGACACTTGTCGGCCACCTGTTAACCCCTTTCTTTATTTTTTTTGTTTTTATTTAATTTATATAATAAAAATTCTTTTAATTTAAAAAAAAATTAAAATACCTTATTTAATAAAATGTAATTCTTATTTAATCTTCGTTTTATTTAATTTGTGTACTATTTTTAAAAAGTTAATTTTAGTATAAAATGTAACTTTTATTTAATAAAATCAAATTTAATGTAACTATTATGTTAGAAAATTTAATGTCAATATTAAATTATTTTTATAATTTTCAAATCATGTCAATCAAGTATTTAATTGTTGTATTATTGTGCATAAATTTGAAAATCCCTTTAAAAGTTAATTATTAGAAACTCAAATTTAATTTAATTATTAAAATTGAAACCTTAAACGAACTTTTTTTTTATTTTTTATAATAAACCTTAAAGAACTTAATGAACATTACATATGACTCCTTAAATTAAAAACAACATAACCCTAACAATTAGACATCTAAAATAAATAAGATTACATCTTATTGGTTGTTATCGTTATTATTATTGTCAATCTTAAATTATATCTTTATTGTTATTAATTATTTATTTATTTCACATACGAGTTAATTTTTATTATTATTAGTATTGCTATTATTATTATTATTAAGTGAGAGTGGGGGAATTGAGAATTTTAATTAAATGGAATTGATAGATTGATACATTGAAAATGACTTATGAAAATGAAAGGGAAAGCTGGACTTGGACTGAATGATAGGAGATGGCCTTACATTACATACTTGATATATTGATACATTACATACTTGATATAGGAGGATGCATGGTGTTATATTGACCCAATTTTGGTGTTCAAATTGAAATTAAGTCAATCAGTATGGACTAGACCTGATGTAGAAATGCATTTATCGACTATATTGGGTAGCCCATTGCCAAACAGGAAATGGATATCTTTAGAGATCACAGGAAATGGATATCTTTAGATCGAACAAGCTAGGGCCATTCCACCTCTTTGAGGCTCGGCCATGAGCAACATCTTGGGCCAAGTATACATCTTAATATTTGGGCCTAGCCATCCCTGAGGAAATTGGGTTTTATAATTTAAAGTTAAAGGACTCAATTCCCACAAAAAGAAAATGTAGGAATTTAGGGTGTACTTGGATGGATTTTGGCCCGATTTCGCGAGACCAAACCAAAATCCTTTCGAATGAGTTTTCGTCAAACCCATAAAACCATCAAAAACCTATTTAGGAACTTACACTCAAACTCTTCAAACCTATAAAACATTGATTCGACAGCTACCATATATTTTTTTCCTCAAATCTCATTAAAAAAGACATTGATTTGACACCTATTACCTACTTTTTTTCCTAAACCCCAACATCTAAACCCAATCCAAGTGGGGTTTCAACTTATTCAAACTACAAAACCCAAGAACCAAAATCCATCCAAATGAAGTCTCAAAGGTTTCATCGAAACCACCCAAACCAATTTTTTTAAACCGATACCCACGAAACCGAGCCAAAACCCATCCAAATAGGCCCTTAGATCTTATGCTAATTTATTATAGTAAATTTATACTCCGTATTATTTAAAATTAAGTATATAGTGTAACCAAGTAAAAAAAAATGACTAGTGCACAGATAAGCTTACAATGTATTAAGATTTTCAATGGAATGAATAAACTTACAAGCATCCACAACTCTAGGAGGTAGGACTTAATTAATCAAGAACCAAACAAGAAAAGCGGCAGATTACATTCAATATAATGAATTAGATAAGTATAATTAATTGAGGATTGGAATTAAAAAAGATAAATTAAGGGTGATGGCATTGTTGTCAAGTTTACAAGACAAAACAACATCATATTAAATTATATAAAAATAAATTAATATCCAAGTCATAACATTTTCTTCTCAATTTTTTATATGTCCTTCCTTCATGCTAGTAGGTTCAGGAGAGGTATTTACAAACACCAGTACCTGAAAAATAAAGAAACAAAAATAGGTAGTTAAGCAATGAGTTAATTCCCATTTATTCCCTTTAATAGGCATGCTTAATGTTTTATTTACCCCTTTAATTACAAAAGGAGCAATTTATTTCTATGTGATATATATGTACTCGATATTAAATTGAGATAGACTTACTAGGGTCGGAGAATGTAATCTCGCCGGTGCCAGCAAAGTCACAGTTAAAATCATTGCGACCCTCGGTTTGGTAGAATGCATTCATGGCAAAGGAGGCATGATCCCGAATGGAGTTAGGAACAAAGCATGCGCCGCCTGGTTGGATAGGTTGGCAATCCACGCCTTGGCTGCACACGTAGTTAATATTGTTCTGCAATGTGGCTTCACTCGCTTGTTTCTTTGGCACACACCACTTCTTACCCGATGCTGGCACGGCCGGTCGTGGTACATTACGACCACCTTGGCCACCCGGTCTTCCACTGCCACGTCGGCCTGGTGCAGGCTGTATAAATATATATACCCCACAAATTAGATCATGATTATACCATACAAGGTCATAATAGTATTTTCAAGACTGGCTTTGGTCCAAATGTTTCGAATTTTAGTTGGACCAAATACACAAAATAAGCGATTCAAGTAACATAATTATTCAATTACTTCAATCATCATAAAATAGTATATCAATTAATTAATTCAAATCAAACTCGATCAATTCATATTTTAATTATTTCGTACAAGTTTTAAGAGAACTTTTGTAATACAAAGACAATATTTTTTCAACCTAACAAAATCAAAACCGCGCCCAAAGTTTCAAAAGAGGCCATTTAAATAGCAGTCTGAATTATTTACCAATAGAAAGGTATCGATTATAGAAGAATTTTGTGCTTGCTTCATCGATTATGATTGAGAGAATAAACAAAGCAAAACCTTTTTCAAAAGTAAAGGACAACAGGCACCAACAACAATATGATTATTCGAGAAGGTAAAAAGAATAATAAATTAAATACAACAACGGGCAAAAGAACACAAGATTCAAAGTAAAGGGAAGAGCATCACGTAAAGCAAATTCTGAAAATGAGGGAACAAACAAAATAAAGAATGCAATGGGCACATGGCAACTTTTGAAATTCAATAATTAATCATGACGTTGCCTAAATTTTTGGCCATCCCCAAACACCTCACTTGAATTGAATTGAATTGAATTGAATCTTTTTTCCTCCTTCCAAGACACATGGGAATAGGGAATTAAGTTCACCGTTGAAATGTTGATTCAGATTGAGTAATTCTAATGTCTAATCATTATTCTATAGAACTACCTTTAAATGTAAAAGTTCTTTCTATATTATTTTATTTAGTATATACTGTATAAACTATTACTCCCTCCGTTTTTTTTTAATTGTCGCTTTGGCAACTTTTGTTTGTTTACTTTTATTTGTCGCTTTAGGAAATCAATGTAATTTCTTCCAATTTTGCCCTTATTTAATGATTCTTTTTAATGATTGTAATAAATGTTCTAATCATATGGTGAAAAGAGTATTTTTGGGTTTTTGCTTTGAAAAGGTGGTTAGTTATTGCATTCCTTAATTTGTGTGCACCAACCCAAAGCGACAATTAAAAAAAAACGGAGGGAGTAATTCAATCAATATCACACTCAACCAATAAAATTATTCTCACAACATGCATTTTATTAGATCTTGCACATAAATATATATATTCAATTTTCATACTAAATTCAATTAATCAAAATTGATTATGAAATTCACTTTAAAGATTATAAAAGTGACCATAGAAGTCAAACACACACAGAATATCTGAAAGGGATTTTGATAGTATATTTTAATAATTAAAATAACATGCATTTTATTAGATCTTGCACATAACAACTGTGCATCAACACATAATAAATAAATTTTGCATTTATTGGGAGACTATTTAAGGGCTAAATAAATATATAGCCAAAAAGCCTAAATCATAAATAGCATCAAAGCAAAGGTAAATAATTGAAACAATCCTAATTCTTGCTTTAGAAAAGTTCTAGTTCATAATTGTATGCATTGATAAAGTTATCGTAATTTCTAGAGTACGAACCATTCAATAATTAATCCAAAATACACACGTAAAATAGTAGTAATCAGTGCGTCGACTGTCTTCAAATTTATTTATACTAGAATTTTCCAAAATTCGAAAAAACAGTTGTAGCTAATTTTTTTTTTTAGTTTAATAATGTGAACAAAACAAAAGCAAAACGAACAAGCATTTTTTTTTTTTGAGAAAGCAAAACGAACAAGCTAAAAAACAGAACAAATATTACTTTCGTTATTTTATTTACTCATTTATAAATTACTTTGTTCATCATAATTTGCCAATTCACTAAATAAAAAGAAATAACCAAAAGAAACATTACTCCCTCCGTTTTTTTTTATTTGTCGCTTTGGGTTGGTGCACACAAATTAAGGAATGCAATAACTAACCACATTTTTTAAGCAAAAAATCCAAAATACCCTTTTAATCAAATAATAACATCATTAATTAGCATTTATTACAAGCAATAACAAGAAGGGTAATATTGGTAGAAAACAATTAATTTTACATTGAAATATTAAAACGACAAATAAAAGTAAACAAATTTTTTTGGCCAAAGCGACAAATAAAAAAAAACGGAGGGAGTATTAATTAATTACCTGTACAGGCACAACAGCTCCACCAGCTCCACGCATAATCCCAACATCATAAACGGGGGTGAAATCGGGCCGGAAAAGACCAAAGTTCTTTTCCGCAATAGTCCCCGACTTCTGATTCTCGTTAAACAACCCAAATATATAAGTCTCGAATCTCTTCCTCGGCATCAAAGGCGTACCCCTTCCCGTATTATATTTCCTAACAAGTCCACCGTTATATGACGCCGCGTTCTCCACTGAACATTTCGGCTGCTCAAATGTTTCCCCAACCGAGGCCCATCCAGTCTCACCCACAACAATATCGACATCTCCGTACCCCAATCTCTTCATCGACATATATACAGCATCCATTAATTGATCAAACATGTTGCCGTATGTTCTCCTTGTGTATTTGTCGAATATGCCTTTGTTGGATTTGAATAAAGTGAAATCCGCATTTCCCGGCCCGTAACCGAAATATGGGTATGGGTTGACCATGAATGGAGATTTGGTGTCGCGGTGGAATTGGAGCATTGGGGCGAGGACACCTACGTCCCATCCGGGCCGGAACTTGGCTAAGCTGGGTGGGTCGGAGCTTTCTAAGATTCCTAATGAATGTGCCGTCGTGACCTTTGTTAAAGAAGAAAAAAATAGATGTCATATTTACAAATTAAAATTTCATTTCTAGTGTCTTTCTCGAATATTTAAAAAAATTGTAGAAAAATCAATGATATTTCAGAAATAGCAAAATGATTGTGAAGTAATTACAAAATAAAGGATAATAAGAGAGCGCTAAGAAAAATAAAGAATTGTAAAATTATACCTTATTTTTGTTTCTATTGATTCAAAAACTGAAATACTTTGATGTTTTCCAAGATTTTTTATTTTATTTTACATTTACAGTATTATTTTTTTTCATAAATTACATGATAACTATGATCATGGACCAAAAACTCCATTTGTAATACTATTAAAACCCGTTGAATATTATAAATAGAAATCTTATATTTTTGGAAATATATCGAACATATTAGGAACATTTTTGAAAAAAAAAAAAAAATAGACAAATGGAGTAAATAATTTCTAAATTACACCTTATTTGTTTTCATAATTAATTCAGGCATTAAAACGTGTCGATACTTTAACAAAAATAATGGAGTAAGAAAAACATAATGTATGTTTGAATTACACAGATAAGAAATATATTTATGTAATAACTCCTTATAAATAAATATATCAAAAAAAAAAAAAGGAACCAATAAAAATTTTAAATAACATTATCTACATACCTTAACGTCGGTGATACCGTTCAAATTGAGTGCATTGTGGAGAGTTCTCATGGCGAGGACGAGTTTGTCCCTAAGATCTTGTGGGCCCCAATGGAGAATCTCGTTACCAACAAGGATGTAATTGATTTTGGTCTGAGGATAAAAAGGTTTGATGTTCGAATCCAACCATCGTCGCGCGTAGCCGACGTCCACGAGATTTGGGATTTCGCCGTTAGGCACGGTGACGGCGACAAGGATTCCGGTACCGGCGAAGGCGCGAAGGATGTCGGGATTGACGTCGAAGATTTTGATTCGGTCGATTGTTGTTTTTTCTTTGAGGAATTGTGCTACTTGGGCTGGTGGTGGGAGGTTGTCTCCGAGGGTGCCGTAGTTGACGCCGATGGAGTACACGGCGGTGATGTGGTGGTGGAAGACGGCGGCGAGAAGGAGGAGATAATATCTCAATAATGGCAAAGCCATCTTTTTTTGTTAGAAAATTTGAAGAGATTAGTAAAGGTAATGGGAATTGGGAGAGTTGTAGTATTTAATATTTATAGAAAGGGATTTTGGTTTTTTATATATGGGAATGAAGGTAATAAATAAGTTACCATAAGTAAGTTTGAGAAGATGAGATGAATTTGTGGTAAATAATTAGTGGTTGACAGGTAGTCAAAGAAAAGGGGGCAGACAAAAAAGGTTGTCTGTGAAAAAAACGCGTAGTCTGGATTGTACACGGAAGTAAAAACAGAGGGATAGATATTGTTTCGTTAAACAAAATCTAGTAGGAACAATCATATGAGTTAATCATGTGATTCTAATTACCCCCTCAATTTCATATTATTTAAGGTTTTTTCATAAGTAGTAAAAAATCAATTAATGCTTTAAATTTTAATAAAATAAAATTGTAGTTGGACAAAATTAGTCCTGAGAAATAATTAATTATTTTATAACTCCCTATAATCCATCTCTATATTCTAATTTTTAATGTAAAAAGGTAAAAATGTCAAAATAACATTTAAGTTTATCTTGAATTCCTAAAGTGATATGTATTGTGGAATTTTTTTTTCTCCCTAAAAAGATATGTATTGTGGAATGGAGAGAGTAGTAGATTTTAGTAATTATTATAGTAGATTTACATAAGATTATGTAAATCTACTATAAGGTACCTACTAAATAGTCTTAATTAGTAGGTACCTAATTATTTATTCTTTTAGATACCTTTGACCCAAATTATTTATTCTTTTAGATGTTTTCATACTTATTAAGGTACCTACTAAATAGTTTTAATTTTAGGGAAAATATAAATTATATACCTAAAATATTATTATTCTTTATTCTTCCCACCATTATGGCATTATCTATTTACATGTTATTCAAGTTTTACACTCTCTTTCTTACTTTTTCTCTTCTATACCTAAAATATATAATTAATAATGTATTGAAATCCTAAAATGACAAATAATTTAGGACACATTTTTTTCTCTAAAAGGATAGATAATTTGGGACAGAGAAAATAATTACTAAAATCTAATTAGAATCACATGATTAATTCATATGATTGTTCCTACTAGATTTTGTTTAATGAAACAATATATATCCCTCTGTTTTTACTTCTGTGTAACACTAATAAGTAATTGTCACATGTAATTGAATGTTAAGTAAGTCTTACATGTGGCAATTACTTATTAGTGGTCTTGATGATACACTAATAGTGGTATAGAGGATCCTCAACGCTTTCATTTACTTTTAAATTTTGGAAAATATATTATTTAGTTATTTATAGTAACTTCATTTTTTTTTTATAATTTAATTTTATAGTAACTTGTTTAATAGAAAGAATATAATTTGCTGTTCAGTAATGCTCACCTTTACCTTAATGTGAATTGATAACTATATTTTGAAGAACCAATTAATTACCACTGCTATGTAAATTAGATGAATTCAGATTTCAATATTAAAACTAAAAATTAATTCCCTCATAAAGAGATATTTGGCGTATACAATTAAAAGAAAGATTAAAACTAAAAATTAAATCATGTTGTTTTAAGTAATGCTTCGAGTTTGTTTGATAGAGATATTTGGAGACCAACATAGCTATTCGAAATCTTGTTCGAAATTAATCATATCAAAACTAGTTTTTTAAAAGCTTATATAATTTCAGATTCAATAACTAAACTTTATAACATTTTTTTATTCAAGTCTTTCAAACCCATATTAGATTATCTCCAATGATTAAGCGGTTGAAAGCAAAATTTTAATCATCTAAAATGAGACCATTAACTCACTTTTAGATTCATAGTTTACACTTTACAATTGTTAACGTTTATTTTAATCAACCAATTTGTGATTGGTTTAGTGGAAGGTATTAGTACCTTAAAGTGGCGATCCAAGTTCCAAGTTGGGAGAAGTTCTCCTGTAATACGTTCGATGTATCTTGAAATGAATTAAACTCTTGATTAAACCAAACTAAATTTATTTTAATCAGTGTTTTCCTTTGCTTACTTATTTTTTTTTATTAAAAAAAAATGAAATGTTTATTTTAAAGAAAGTAATACTTTCACTTTTTCATTTTATTTTATGAGAGATAATAGTTTCATTGTTATAAAGAAAAAATATCATAGAAAATTAGTTAGTTAGAAGGCAAGTAAATGTGAAAGATTTATTGATTTATCTTTTCAAACACAAAATAAATTTGTCTACTTTCTCTCTTCACATGAATTGTCTATTCTCTCTCTCCACATGAATTGTTCTAGGGTGATTTACACTCAGACCCCCTCAGGTTTGGGCATATTACAAGAAACCCCCCGTTGTTTTAAAAATTACAGGGACACCCCCTCAGGTTCGGGCATATTACAAGAAACCCCTTACGGCGTTAAAAACAGACGGAATTTGATGACGTCAGCAAAAATATTTTTTATTTTCCAAATTTACCCCTGGCTAAATATACCCACAGGGGGTGTCTATGTAATTATACTATATCTCAGGGGTGTCTATGTAATAATATAATACCACAGGGGGTGTCTATGTAATAATATTATACCAGAAGGGGTGTATTTAAAAGATTACAATAACTTTAGGGAGTTAGTTGTAGCCAACTGTCAAATTTTATAAAATGACTAATAGATGTTAATGTTGGCCATATATTTTGACTATAAATTTCATGGAGGAATTTATAGCCAATGGTCATATTTTAAAAAATGACCAATGGATGTTATGTTGACCATATATTTTGACTATAAATCAAAATCTTCACTTGTAGGGATGATACAACTTTAAATCTTGGCGTGCATCTGTAACTATTATGGGTGCATTCTTCATACAACACATGAATATTTTGATTATCGATATTTTAAGCATCTCATACTACATCTTGAATTTGATGATGATATTATCAAATTTGTGGGATGAAACACAAAAGAAAATAAAAACGTTTGGACTGCTATTTATAACCAAAATATGTGGCCAACAATAACATCCGACAGTCATTTTTTTGAATATGACAGTTGGCTAGAACTAACTCCCTGGAGTTATTGTAATCTTTCAAATACACCCCCTGTGGTATAATATTATTACATAGAAACCCCCTAAGGTATAGTATAATTACATAGACACCCCCTGTGGGTATATTTAGCCAGGGGTAAATTTGGAAAATCAAAAATATTTTTGCTGACGTCATCAAATTCCGTCTGTTTTTAACGCCGTAAGGGGTTTCTTGTAATATGCCCGAACCTGAGGGGGTGTCCCTGTAATTTTTAAAACAACGGGGGGTTTCTTGTAATATGCCCAAACCTGAGGGGGTCTGAGTGTAAATCACCCATTGTTCTATTTGGTTTCAAATTTAAGGTAAGATTGGCCTAACCATTGAGAAAGCAAATCTACAATAATATATATATTTTATTGTTGGGATTCGGTAAGATAAACAGCCCTAGGCACAGCGGAATATAAAACTTTTTAGGGCCTCTTAAGGAATCTAGCCAGGATATTCTCTAGTTGTATATATATGAATATAAATAAAACGATAGTATAAGTTTTCTCGTTTATACCTATCTCCTTGCAAATCCTCGGCTAGCAAAACGAGCTCTGAATTCTGCTCCGGCAAAATCGACCCAGACCTATTGAGTAGAGCCCCACGTGTTGCGCCTCTACGAGTTGATACACCACAATATCACGAAAATAATATATCTCGATCAGCTAGAACACGAGATATATTATAAACTAGGAATTAGGAACGATTTAGGAACAAAACTCGAAAACGAAAAATTCTTCCAAGTGGAATAAGGGTTCGGTCGATATAGCTAGGGAGAGGGAGAGAAAATTTTTTTGCTCTTGCTCAATTTTGCATATGGAGTTATGTTAAATTCAACTATAAGAAAGCTACTTATAGTTTTTTCTCTAACCTAGTCCTATTAGGACTAGGTCTTCTCTCTCCTACATGGGCCATGGCCCTCTTTAATTAGAAGACCAAGTCTCCTAATTAATTCATGGCCCAGTTAATTAATTTGATCAGGCCTAATTTAATCTCCCAATTAAATAGCCCAATTAATTAACTTAATCTCCCATTTAATTAAATCAGACTCTAAGCCCATTTAACTAAAATCCCTTTTAATTAATTAAATCCAATTTAATTAATTAATCCATAAATTAAATTTCAATTTAATTTATGATCCTGATCCAATTTCAATTGGATCCCATTTTGTTCCAATTGGGTCGACCCAGTCGACCCACCCAATATAATCGACCCAGTCGATTTTTCACCCAGTCGACCCAGTCGACTCGGTCGTTCTTATTTCCTCGCTTTCGCTACTTGTGTATTGTGTATGCCCCCGTAGGTTCACCACATAATTGGCCGTGTGTTATAATTAAATATCATTTAATTATTCGAGTAAGACTTACTCTAAATCAATCGAACACTCTGTCGATTGACCATTCCAAAATTAGCACCCCTGCCAATTTGAGAATTCTCCCACACTCCACGGTCGATGTCCAGCCACAAGCCCATGGAGCCCAATCACTGGTGAATTAATTCAGTGAACCTTTTATCATTTATAATTTCCATATACGACATAATCACTCCATCGATCAATCTCCCAGTCGAGACTTAAGGGTATGGTCTTTCATCGGATTCCCTTTTCTTTTGTCTTGACCTTATGTACTCTGATCTCGAAATAAATTCTCTTTGACTTAATCTTTATGAGCTACTTACATAAAGTCGTCAGATACCTTTGCCAAGGATTTTACCAGAATTAATTTCTCACAGAAATTCATAGGAGAATTTCCCAACCTATCAAGTCGGGTCAATGGATCCTTTGTTGATGATATGAATCTGCATATGAGTTCCTCTATACCTAACATAAGTCCACAGAGACCTTCTGGCGATCCCAGTCAGTCGGAACTCATATCAAAGTATAGACGTTCTCGCACCAGATAAACCCTATCATCTCAAGTAGTTAGGGATTGTTTCTCGTATACTATTATAAATTTGGAATAACTTCAACCCCGATATGCGACTACCGCTTCCATGGTGAGTTATTTCCTAATTGGGGTATTCAGTGCGCTTGCCATCCCAGCAAGCCACCCACTTATGTGTGTCGACCATCCCAGTCACGCTCGTGGACCCCAGCGTTCTCCAGTTCATCGGAGTACACACAATAGTGAGAGTCTAACCGAATCCAACGATGTCCTATCTCGATTGGATTCTACGACTCTTGAATATGTTCTAGATCACGGCCTTGGAGATCAGTCCACGGGTTGTCCCATAGCCCTGTGATCTAAGGACTTCTATCCTTATGCGTAGATAATTATTACATAAGATAAAGATGACCATTTAATAAAGTGCATTTATTAATCGAAATTGAATAGTTCCGCATTTATTACAATAAATACTAGCCATACAGCTGGCTTGCAGGACACTATTTCTATCAATCTCCCACTTGTCCTAAAGCCAGTCTTTTATGTTCTTGAGTCCCATCTTTTGCAGATGTTTCTCAAATGCCTTTTGAGGCAGAGGCTTCGTTAGCGGGTCCGCCGTATTATCTTCTGAGTCGACACGTTCCATCTTAATGTCTCCTCTACCAATGATATCTCTTATCACATGGTATCGTCTTTGTACGTGCTTGGATTTCTGATGAGATCTCGGCTCCTTCGCTTGCGCTATTGCCCCATTGTTATCACAGAAGATAGTAATGGGCTCAGCGATGCTAGGTATCACATCCAGTTCCTGGATGAAGTTCATCATCCAAACACCTTCCTTTGCTGCATCACTCGCAACAATGTATTCAGCTTCGGTGGTTGAATCCGCGGTTGTTTCTTGCTTGGAGCTCTTCCAGCTAACCGCACCACCATTGAGGCAGAATACGTATCCTGATGTCGACTTGAAGTCGTCTACATCGCATTGGAAGCTCGAGTCTGTATAGCCTTCCAATTTCAATTCTCCTCCGCCGTATACCAAGAACAATTCCTTAGTCCTTCTCAGGTACTTCAGAATTGCCTTTACGGCTATCCAGTGCTGCTCACCTGGATCAGACTGGTAGCGACTTGTAACGCTTAAAGCGTACGCTACGTCTGGTCTCGTACATAACATACCATACATTATGCTTCCTATCGCGGATGCATATGGTACACGAGACATATTGCTTCTCTCTTCTGGCGTCTTTGGGGCCATAGACTTAGAGAGTGCAATCTCATGTCTCATTGGAAGCAATCCTCTCTTGGATTCTTCCATACTAAATCTTTTCAAGATTTTGTCTATGTACTGGGATTGGGAGAGGCCCAGCAGTCCTTTTGATCTATCTCGGTAGATCCTTATACCTAGTACAAAGGATGCTTCTCCCATATCCTTCATCGAGAATTGTGTAGATAACCATGTTTTAGTTTCGGACAATGCTTTCACATTGTTTCCAATGAGAAGAATGTCGTCAACGTAAAGCACCAAAAATTCAACTGTACTCCCACTGATCTTCTTGTACACGCAAGGTTCGAACATGTTTTTTATGAATCCAAAAGTTTGGATTGTCTCATCGAAACGAATGTTCCAACTTCGGGAAGCTTGCTTTAGTCCATAAATGGACCTCTGGAGTTTGCACACCTTGTGTTCATCTCCTTTGGATGCATATCCTTTTGGTTGCTCCATGTAGATCTCCTTATCAATGTCACCATTGAGAAAGGCAGTCTTTACATCCATCTGCCATATCTCGTAGTTATACCACGCAGCTATGGCCAGCAAGATTCGAATGGATTTAGGCATTGCGACGGGCGATAAGGTCTCCTCAAAGTCAATTCCAGGTCTTTGAGTATATCCTTTTGCCACTAATCGCGCCTTGTCGGTTATTACCTCTCCGTTCACTCCAAGCTTTCGCTTATAGATCCACTTGCAACCCACGGGAGCCACTCCCACTGGTGGATCTACCAAGGCCCAGACCTTGTTTGAGTGCATGGAGTCCAATTCGGATTCCATGGCTTCGCGCCACTTTCCCGAGTCTATGTCTAGCATAGCCTCTTCGTAAGTCCTTGGGTCGGTTAGAGACTGTCCAGTCTCATGCAGCAGACCGTAGTACCTCTCGGGTTCTCTACGTTGTCTTTCTGACCTACGAAGAATCGGTGTACCTTCTGGTGCACTTTCATGCTCATGTTCTCCCACTGCCTGTGGCGACGGGTCAGCTTGATCGACATCTTCGGCCTTTTCAGCTTCAGTGACCTCATCCAGTTCTACGTTATTTTCCTTCTTGTCAACCAAGAAATCTTTCTCCAAGAAGTGAGCGTTCCTCGAGACAAACGTAGTTTGTCTTGTAGGATCGTAGAACTCGTATCCTATCGAGTTTTCTGGATACCCCACGAATTTGCACAAAGTGGATTTAGTTTCCAATTTATCTCCCACTAGCTTTTTAACGTAAGCGGGAGATCCCCATATGCGCATGAATGCGTATGAGGGTGCCTTGCCAAACCATAATTCGTATGGTGTCTTTTCTACGGATTTAGAAGGTACTATGTTCAGTATCTTCGTTGCCGCGAGGAGGGCATGTCCCCAAAATGAAAGAGGAAGGTCAGTGGCACTCATCATGGATCGAACCATGTCCATCAAAGTTCGATTCCTTCTCTCTGCTACTCCATTTAATTGGGGTGTTGCAGGAGGAGTCCACTGCGATAATATTCCATGCTCTACAAGATAATTCAGAAATTCGTTACTAAGAAATTCTCCACCTCGGTCAGAACGAAGAGCCTTTATCGTATGACCAAGTTGATTCTCTACTTCCATCTTGAATTCTTTGAATCGCTCAAAGGCTTCAGACTTGTGTTTCAACAAGAACACATACCCATAACGACTAAAGTCGTCAGTGAAAGTGATGAAGTAGTCATAGCCACCTCGGGCGCTTTTTCTTAGTGGTCCACATACATCAGTATGTATTAAGTCCAATGTTTGCTTGGCTCGCTCAGGGTTTCCCTTAAATGGCAACTTAGCCATTTTACCCTTTAAACATGGTTCACATGTTGGCATTTCATCAATGCGATTGATTTCAATCGCGCCAGATGATGCTAACTTTTGAATCCTAGACTTAGATATATGTCCAAGTCGAGCGTGCCATAATTAGGCAGATATTTCATTATCTTGTTTCCTTTTGTTTTGTTGTACATGCATCACTAACTTAGGTGGTTCAATGGTATATAGTCTATCTTTTAATGTACCAGTGAAAAACATATTATCATTCATGAATAATGAAAATGAACCTTTATTAATAGTAAAATTAAAATTTTCATTATCCAAAACAGGAATTGAAATAATATTTTTCACCAAACCAGGTACATAAAGAACGTTCCTAAGGACTAATTTATAACCACCTAAATCTAATTCCACTTCGCCTATGGCCTCGGCAGCAGCTCTAGCTCCATCGCCAAATCTTAGTATCCAATCCCCTGGCCTAAGTGGCCTTGTTGCTCCCATCACCTGTAAATCATTACAAAGATGAGAACCACAAGCAGTGTCTAGCACCCATGATGCACAGTTAATTGATAAATTAACTTCAACAAGGAATATACCTTTCGAGCTCTCCAAGAACTCTTTGCAGTTCCTCTTCCAGTGTCCAGGTTTCTTGCAGTAGAAACATTTATGTTCACCAGACGAAGCTTTACGCTTCTTTCCCTTCCCTATGGGCCCAGATGGTGCTTTGCCTTTGCTTGAAGAAGCATTTCCTTTCCCCTTCCCTTTCTTTGTCCTTTTGGACTTGGATTGGGTCGAGGTAGCAACCATCACTGGCTTCTCTTTTCCCATGGAAGCCTCGGCAGTGGCGAGCATATTAGCCAACTCGTGAAGTTCAACATTCATCTTGTGCATATTGTAGTTCACTACGAATTGCTCTAATGATCTTGGCAACGACTGGAGGATTATATCCTGGCAGTAGGTCTTGTCCATCTTTACATCAAGATGACCAAGCTTTTCAATAAGCCCAATCATCTTGATGCAGTGAGATCGAACATCAGCACCTTCAGCCATCCTCGTTTGTTGCAAAGTCTTAGCAGTTTCATACCGCTCATATCTACTTTGCACCCCAAATAAACCATTCAGGTGCGTGTAGATTTCAAAAGAAGACTTCATATGCTCGTGCTGCTTTTGAAGCTCATTCGTCATGGATGCCAACATGAGACAACGTGACTGCAAGTCATCGTCAAGCCATAAATCCACGGCTTCTTTCTCAGTATCATCGGCATCCTTAGCAAGTTCGGGAGGGGGCCCATCAAGGACAAAACCTCGCTTTTCAGAAGCGAGAATGATCTTAAGGTTCCTGACCCAGTCATGGAAGTTGGGTCCAGTTAATTTGTTTTGTTCAAGTATGATGGAAATTGGATTCTTAGACATTATATCTACAAAACGACGAGAGAAGAAATAAATACGCGAAAGACTAATTTAAAATGCACAATTTACAAACATGGTTTTTATTTGTAAATTACTCCCACTATTTTAATCAAAATCTTATGCCCCCACATAAGTTTCGGGAATTTAAAATATCCTAGCGGGCTTAAGGCCCAAATGCAATCTCCTAGTACCCACGACTCGTTGGCCATACTATTTGATTCACTTGGTGGTCGATTACGTCGACGGTTAACCATCGCAGCTAACCCTTAAGTTCATTTAGCCTCGTTTTTCGATATGGACCTACGACTCGTGAGACATCCATACTTACTAGCGTTAAATCATGTCCAATACTCGTGGAGAGAAATAGTTCAATCCTAGACACCCCACGACTCGTGAGACAGCGCCTAAAACCTTGACATCCCCTCCCTTGGCACTAAACTCGTGCATCGAGGCAATAGACATATCATCTTCCTATAGCTCGACCCACGACTCGTGAGACATCGAGATATATTCGTACAATATGCCTAAGACCTAGTAATTGGATAGGCTCGGACCATAGACACTATTCTTATGCGCCCGTTATTCGATTTAATATTCTAATTGAATTTTAATGTTCAATTGGAGGTTTTAAGTTTTCTTGTGCGAGGTCTCATCAGATTATGCTTTATCTTGTTTACGTGATCTATTCTAAGCATGTATGACATACATCAAAGAATATAAGTAAACATACAACACCTAGCAGGATATGATTGATCGAATGCCCATCCTATGCGATTCATCACGAGCCAAGTGATGAATGAATTGGTCAGTCTAGGGTGGAAATTAAATGTCCTAACTATTACAATTTTCAAACCCATACATCATGGGCCTTCTTGTAATATCCAGCTTGATTTGGCCTCCATGTAATGAATTGGGCCTCCATGTCCTCCAAGGTAAATGGGCCTCCATGTGGATCTCCAAGTCTTCATGAGGTCTTCTCGGCTCCAAGCCTAATCTAAGCCTAGCTTACATAATTTAAATGGTCATATTCTATTACATTTGTTTGCGCAAGCAAGGGCACCAATCAGGCCCATTTAATTACAACCCAAAAATAAATAAACCAAAAACTACACAGGGCTTAATGGCAAAATCGATCAATCCACATAGTCACTCAAGAACATGCATAAATTCACATAAGGGCATAAATGTAAATTTACCGGCTTCATTAATTTTAATTCGCAAAAATTCATCCAAGTTAATTAATTTTGAATTAACAATTAACCTCTAAGATTAATTAGCTCTTACTTGAGCTTTAAGTAATCTACAATTCTTAACTTGATTAAATTGGTTAATTAAGGTAATCTAAATCTCTAAGATTCTTACCTTATCCAAAACTCTAAGTTTCCCAAAATTTCCAAATCTCCAAGATTTTCAAGATAATCCTATTTTGACTAGATTAGTTTAATTAAGGTAGTGTTCACATCTAACAAGATAAACTACCTTATCCAAAAACTCTAAGTTTCCTAATCTTCCAAAATTCTTCAAGATTTTCAGGACTTTCAAAATAGGCAGAATTAGAGTCCAACCCAAAAACGACTAGTCGAGACCAATCAGGACTGCCACGTAGGACAGCCCACGCGCGACCACCAGGTCGGCGCGTGAGCTGCCTGCGGCAGCGAACAGCCGCGCACAGCAGCGTGCAAACAGCAGCCCGAAGGCTGCTGCTGCGCGCAGCGTGTGCGGCCAGCGTGCTGCCAGCACGCTGCCGTTGGCAGCGGCTTGCGGTGGTCGCCTAACCGCAGCGCACCGCCTCGTGCCACAGCGAGTCGGATCTAATAAATTTTTTTTTTGTTTCGATTACTCACAGATTTAATTCAACAAACCCAGTTAATTAAATCCCAATCCAAAATTAAAAACCAACATGATAAAAATTTTCGAATCCTAAATTAAACATTAACTCCAAGTTAATAAAACATACGTCCTATAACATGCAAAGTTAAAGAACTAGCCACATAAATCAAACATATGATTTAATAAACACAGAATTTGCAAATTCATATATATACAAAGCCAAGAGTTGGCTCTGATACCACTGTTGGGATTCGGTAAGATAAACAGCCCTCGGCACAGCGGAATATAAAACTTTTTAGGGCCTCTTAAGGAATCTTGCCAGGATATTCTCTAGTTGTATATATATGAATATAAATAAAACGATAGTATAAGTTTTCTCGTTTATACCTATCTCCTTGCAATTCCTCGGCTAGCAAAACGAGCTCTGAATTCTGCTCCGGCAAAATCGACCCAGACCTTTTGAGTAGCGCCCCACGTGTTGCGCCTCTACGAGTTGATACACCATAATATCACGAAAATAATATATCTCGATCAGCTAGAACACGAGATATATTATAAACTAGGAATTAGGAACGATTTAGAAACAAAACTCGAAAACGAAAAATTCTTCCAAGTGGAAGAAGGGTTCGGTCGATATAGCTAGGGAGAGGGAGAGAGAATTTTTTTGCTCTTGCTCAATTTTGCATATGGAGTTATGTTAAATTCAACTATAAGAAAGCTACTTATAGTTTTATCTCTAACCTAGTCCTATTAGGACTAGGTCTTCTCTCTCCTACATGGGCCATGACCCTCTTTAATTAGAAGACCAAGTCTCCTAATTAATTCATGGCCCAGTTAATTAATTTGACCAGGCCTAATTTAATCTCACAATTAAATAGCCAAATTAATTAACTTAATCTCTCATTTAATTAAATCAGACTCTAAGCCCATTTAACTAAAATCCCTTTTAATTAATTAAATCCAACTTAATTAATTAATCCATAAATTAAATTTCAATTTAATTTATGATCCTGATCCAATTCCAATTGGATCCCATTTTGTTCCAATTGGGTCGACCCAGTCGACCCACCCAATATAATCGACCCAGTCGATTTTTCACCCAGTCGACCCAGTCGACTCGGTCGTTCTTATTTCCTCGCTTTCGCTACTTGTGTATTGTGTATGCCCCCGTAGGTTCACCACATAATTGGCCGTGGGTTATAATTAAATATCATTTAATTATTCGAGTAAGACTTACTCTAAATCAATCGAACACTCTGTCGATTGACCATTCCAAAATTAGCACCCCTGCCAATTTGGGAATTCTCCCACACTCCACGGTCGATGTCCAGCCACAAGCCCATGGAGCCCAATCACTGGTGAATTAATTCAGTGAACCTTTTATCATTTATAATTTCCATATACGACATAATCTCTCCATCGATCAATCTCCCAGTCGAGACTTAAGGGTATGGTCTTTCATCGGATTCCCTTTTCTTTTGTCTTGACCTTATGTACTCTGATCTCGAAATAAATTCTCTTTGACTTAATCTTTATGAGCTACTTACATAAAGTCGTCAGATACCTTGGCCAAGGATTTTACCAGAATTAATTTCTCACATAAATTCATAGGAGAATTTCCCAACCTATCAAGTCGGGTCAATGGATCATTTGTTGATGATATGAATCTGCATACGAGTTCCTCTATACCCAACATGAGTCCACAGAGACCTTCTGGCGATCCCCAGTCAGTCGGAACTCATATCAAAGTATAGACGTTCTCGCACCAGATAAACTCTATCATCTCAAGTAGTTAGGGATTGTTCCTCGTATACTATTATAAATTTGGAATAACTTCAACCCCGATATGCGACTACCGCTTCCATGGTGAGTTATTTCCTAATTGGGGTATTCAGTGCGCTTGCCATCCCAGCAAGCCACCCACTTATGTGTGTCGACCATCCCAGTCACGCTCGTGGACCCCAGCGTTCTCCAGTTCATCGGAGTACACACAATAGTGAGAGTCTAACCGAATCCAACGATGTCCTATCTCGATTGGATTCTACGACTCTTGAATATGTTCTAGATCACGGCCTTGGAGATCAGTCCACGGGTTGTCCCATAGCCCTGTGATCTAAGGACTTCTATCCTTATGCGTAGATAATTATTACATAAGATAAAGATGACCATTTAATAAAGTGCATTTATTAATCGAAATTGAATAGTTCCGCATTTATTACAATAAATACTAGCCATACAGCTGGCTTGCAGGACACTATCTCTATCATTTATCATATAAATTTATAAAATAAATGATTTTGTAAAAGCAATACTTTTGTTGCTTTGGATTTTTTTATTTTTTTATTTTTTTTTTGCCATTGGATTTCTACAAAGCGATTTTGATAATGGGGCAAACATAAAAAAGTCATGATTAATAAAAAATAATTATCACTGAAGGGGGTAAATGCTCTTATAATCACAGCAAAGATACAAAAGTGTTTTCGACAATCTCAATCACTAGACAAAACTTACCCATCACCAAATATGCTCAAAATAAATTTTTGCCTTGAAAAATACATGCATTGAGAGGGTTCTTTTGATTTTGAATGCCTGTATTTTAAATTTTGCCCTTCTCATTGTAATAAAATATTTTGATTGCTATATGCATTTAAGATTTGAGGTCAAAACCATTTCACATCCTTATTTCAGTAGGGTGCCCGCGGAACCTTTTCCGATGCTTAAGTTAGTGAGATGTTGTCGAAAAAGTAGAGTATGTAATTGTACATTAATATATTTAAATTTATCTGAGGATATTTATACTAGTGAAAATACTAAAAGATTTGACAGAATCCTTGTGAGACAAAGTAAGTTTCGTCCATGAAGATTTGTTCTCATGCAATCTTAATCCTTTCCATGTGAGTGGAGGCTCGTGACTTGGGAGAATTTATATGTAAGAACTCTTCGCACTTGTGCGGTCATACCGGAGTGAGGTGAGGGTTCGCTTATGGCAAGATCTGAGGTGAGCCGACTCCGTTCAAACGGTGCATTCGCTATTTAAGATATACACATTTGCTTGATTTCATGGGTTAACACACTATATCAATGACTTTAACTGAAAAGATAATAACACGCTACAAGAAATTGGAGTATTGACTACTAGATATATATTACCACAACTAATTAGCCGTTTATGCAAAAATACGAGCTACGGCTTGAAGCAGTGGCGAAAACATCAACCACGACACATTTGTGGTGGATGTCGTTCAGTGTTGAATGTTTCCACAATGACTAGAAGTTGTGGCGAATACATTCGTCACCTCTCCACAGACCATCCGTGAAGATCATTGTGAAATCGTGGCGATTGAGTTTTGACAACGCCTTTTGAGTTAAGTTTTTCACCACCGCTTTAGGTCATGGTGAATATTCATATATATTCCTTGTATAATTCAAGTCTAGGCTATACACTTAATCAAGAAACAAACAATAAAACCAGCAGATTACCATATAATTTGGTATGAATTGGATTCGTATCATTAATTGAAGATTGGAATCACTGTTGGAGTCTAACAATCTGTGCACTTATATGTTTCACAAAAACATAGAACATAATAAATAACATTCTAACAAATAAATTCAAGCATTATTAAAGCATATAAATCATACTTACCTGGTTAGGATTAATTTGTAGAACACTTTAATCAACAAATAAAATAGGAAATAAGACTGAGGCTTGCCGAAACAAATTTCCTTAAGACAATATTTATGGGGCTGCCACGGTGCATACAGTTTGATTCCCGGTAGTCTCCCAAGATACAACAGTCTGTTGTTCATTATTTGCACAAATAATGAACCCACGGCGAACTTGAACAAATAGAAATTTCGGACTAAATTTTTACGGAAGTAAGAGAAAGAGAGAGTAATGTTTTTCCTTTTGTTACTATATTAATTGATTCAGAATTGGCCAGATTCTGTCTCATATTTATAGACGCAAAATTGCCTCTTGAGAAAGGACACAATGGTTCGGTCCAAAGGGTACCTCTTCGGACCGAATAGACACATCTCTTACTTTAATTTATTTCATTCACACATAAAACCCCAACAATCACAATGAGTGCATTGCTGTTCTCTCTCTCTTCTTTACCTTTTGGGGGTCAAGAATAATTACAAGAGAAAAACTATGTATAAAAATAAATACCCAAGTCGATCGTAACATTTACTTGTCATATTTTATAAATTAATATACTTTCGCCCATGTAGATTTAGGAATGGTATTCGCAAGCACCAGTACCTGAAAATAAAGAATCATAAACAAAGGTAGTTAGATAATTGTAGAAGCAATATTCGATAATTAACCATTTGTTAATAAAAAATAAAAAAAACACATTAAAGATTTCGATATTCTTTACCTATGGAACTAACTCAAAGACAATTGCATATTCTATCATTAATTTGTATATTCGGTTAAATCGAGTATGGACAAGAGTTATTCTTGTAAAGTTCAAAAATATAGTATGAGAAAGAGAGAGAGAGAGAGACTTACTAGGGTCGAAGAATGTACGTAACCTCGCCGGTGCCAGCAAATTAAGTGACAGTTTAAATTAATGGGACCTTTGGTTTGATAGAAAGCCTATTCATGGCAAAGGAGGCATGATGCATCCCGGAAAATTAGTACCTATCCTTGCTGCTGGCAATGCTGGTCGTCATTTGTGACTACCATGCACCTTGGTGAACACCCGGTCTTCTTCGATCGGCCATGATCGATTGCCTGAAGCAGGCTAGCTGTATAAACAAATATACCACACAAATTAGATGCATGTGCTATATGACTCAAAGCATATAATTAATGTCCCAAATTGCATGTGAATCATACATTATAATGTGTTATATATATATATATGTTAAACTTGATCTAAGTAGGTTCAAAGGTCATACTAATGCATTAATACTTTTAAGAATTGAATGGAATGAAGAAGTTATGACCACGTCTAGATCCATTATGGACCAATTGATCAATTCGAATTTTCAGTGGACCAAACATCATTTTAAACATTTTTCACCGGCCAAACGCACAAAATAAAGGTTTCAACTTTCAAGTTGCACGTAATAATTTTCTCAAGTATTTTAATCATGATCATACACTATCATATCAACTAATTTAATTTAAAATGACATAATTTGAAATCTATCACCATTTCCTTCGCAAAAACGTCAAGATTTAATCATATCGAAATCACAACACACATTAATTAACTCAATTTATGTATGTTTCAATTATTTCACAAAATATTTAAGAGAATCTTTAAAATACATACAAAATCAATTTGGAGAATTCTATTGTAACTTTCAACTCAAAGTTGAGTCACAAGAAAAAACCAATCTCAATCATCGCCGCCTTCCTGGTTGCGACCAGATCGACGCAACCCTTCATCCCCAGTTTTGGCCTCTAACCAAAACAGTGAAGCTTAGAAATGAGTTTTTCCTCTTTTTTTTATTATTTTGATTTTTTTAAATATTAAATATTTAATAATGTACAATTCTTGTAGAAAAACATTTCGTTATGAGAATAATGTATTTTTGTAAAAATAAAAATATTCATTTTAATGTTACATTTATCGAGAAAGAATTATATATTGAATTTATTGTTTTTATTGGCTTTGTATTTGACTTGGTAAAAAATCTAATATAATTTCAATAAATTTCAACCCAACAATGTATACTTCAAAATTTGGTTTTCAACTCTCGTGATTTTTTTTAGATTATCATTATCTACATGTTTTAACCCAACACTATAGTCTTAAAAATCAAATTAGCAGATTCGCACATGTACATAATAAAAAAATAAATAAGATAATTTGAGTTTAATTTAATTTGAATTGATAAAAAGTACATAGATTAAATTGTTTAATATTCATTTATTTGATGTTGTGACTTTATTAATTAAAATAATTATCTATTTTAACTCAAATATCAAGTGTCTATAACTTGTTTAACTTTACAAATTAGGGTATATTTGACTTTTACAAATAAAAAGTAAGGATATAATGGTAATATACAGGATCAAGTGAGGTTGTAAATAAATTGATTGGGGTTATAATATTGACACATATTCAAATTTAATTAAATTTCAAAAAGGTTGTTGGTGAGAGTGAGACCATCCCATTTCATTTTTTCATCTTAACCAAATCAAACCGGGACCAGGTACATCTAACGAGGGCAATGTAACGGTCCATATATTTAGCACTCTTAAAGTATCCATTGTTGAAGTATATACTTAGTTAAAATATCTGTTTTTTCTCCATCCAAGACACATGGGAAGAGGGAATTCGCCGTTGAATTAATGTTTATCAAAATTAAATTAGTAAATACTTTATTTTTTTTAAAGTAAAAAAAAGTTTCTTTCGAAATCACAACAAAAGCCTAATAGTGATTTTAGTAGCTATCAGCAAGGTCAAACTAGTCATCAATCAGAATACGTTTTCCTAATTAAAGTAACAGGGTAATATATATAATTACCAAAAACTCCAACAAAGTCCAAAGATTATTAATTCAAGAGTTCATTGTTAGCCGGGGTGAAGATCCTCTGTACCACTTTTAGTGTACTATTTTTGTGTATCACTAATTATTAATTGCCACATGTACATGTGACAATTGTCAATAATTGTCACATTTACATGTGACAATTAATTACTAAAAGTGGTACATGGGATCTTGATTCTTGTTAGCCGTACTTCCAACAATGGGACACAACCCACGTGTGAGCTTTACATCCAAACAATCATTCTATAAATATCATCTCAATATAATATACACCCGCTTGTATGAATTAGATTGTGTGTAGGGTTTTGTAGTTCTCTCTTTTGTAAGATATTTAAAGCAAGTCGAGAAATTCTTACTTATATAAGGGTTAGTCGAACCCTAATTAATTATATGTCAAATACAATACATTTTCTTGGAATTAAATAAAACTCTTAAGATAGTGAACAATCATAAAACAAATGCAATACGTTTGACACATAGTTGAATGAGTTTTACCAAATTAAACCTGGATAAAAAAAAAAATCAACATTCTTCGTCACATTTCATTAGGTTATTCATATATTACAACTTTACAAGATACAAGGATAACTGTGACCATGGATAATTTAATAATATATTATCATTCGATCAGTTGAAAATTAAAAAAAGTCACAAAAAAAAATCGGGAACATATCAAGAGCCGACTTGTACATGGACTGGTGTGCTGTAGACCTAGACCGCGTTGAATTTTTATTTTTTTATATTACATTTTATCCCCATACTATTATATTAAAAATTTAACTCACTACTATCTTTTAGTCCCCGACTCATTTTAGAAACTAAGCCTACCCAATCACCAGCTGTCTACCGACGCTTTGAAGAAGAAACCAATCCCCTAAAAGACGTCGACTTTCCATTAAATTAATTAGTTCAAGAAAATTGTGTTTGTAAGGAAAGGAAATAGTGATCCGATAAGAAGATGATTGCAACTAAAAGACACGTCGTATTCTCGTTGATTTACAAACTTATGACATTGATATTTATTTTATGGATAAATATCAATTTTGGTCCCTCTTATCATTAACTTTTTACAGAGTGGTCCCTTTTATGTTTTTTTTCCCACTCTAGTTCCTACTATGAATTATTTATTTCACTTTAGTCTCTATTATGAACTATGTGTTTCACTTTAGTCCTTATCAGGTGGTTCCGATAACACGTGACATGCATATGAATATTTTTTAGGGCATTTTCGTCCGTTCACTATTGAGACTATTTGAGATATTGTTTAATTGGTGAGCAATTTTGGTGTTTGAAAAAGATTTTAGGAAAAAACTTTAGTTTGGAACGAAATGTACGATTAAGTTCGATTGGAATGAAAGCCTAGTTTGGAAATTTATTTATTTTTTAAATAATTAGAAAAACGAAAATATCCATGTTAGTTTACTTGAAATGACAAAATTGCCCCTCATGAGCATATCACATGTTATCGGAATCGCCTTGGACCACTTGAAAAGGACTAAAGTGAAACAAAAAATTCATAGTAGGGACTACAGTGGGAAAATAAACATAAGAGGGACCACTCTGTAAAAAGTTAATGATAAGAGGGACCAAAAGTGGTGTTTACCCTTATTTTATTCATTGCAACTGCGCGCATCACTAGAGAGAATTTGTTTTGCTATTAAGATAGTTTAGAATCGACTACGTAATCGAATGGGCGATAAATGGATGATGATAGTCTATCCTTATTGAAAGAAATATTTAGTTATTTTTCAAATGAAGCTACCATTGACTGATTTAATAAAATGAAAATTCGTCACGATCAATAGTTGTGATGTAAGTGATGTCATATGAAATTGTAATTAAGCAACGTAGATGTTGTGGGTACATTTGGGGTCATGACATAGTATCATATGTAATTAGAGTAATTTATGGGGGGTACTTTTATTAAACTTCACCTCTTATTTTTGTATCTTCTCATATATTTTCTGGTGAAAAAATATAATTTTTAAATTTGGCTGTTAAATTTTCTTGTATTTTGATTACTAAATTTATCGTATAACTTTAGCCCCCACTACATCAAAATCATAGATCTACCCTTGAAAACTCAAAGAAAACTGTGATAGAATTATGAAATTAAGAAAAATAAGAAATTCTTAACCAAAAAGAAATAGCTTTAACAAAAACGACAATTTTAAACAAACTATAAAAATTACGAGTTCAAATTATACTTCTACATTGCTCGTATAAATTTTATAGACAATTCATCTAATATCTTTATATTATTTAGTTATTAGTCCAACTAAAGATATTAGTCTCCAGACTTGTTGGTAGTGATCGAGCAAGGTAAGTCACTGAAGTAACAAGAAGTAACAAGACAGGGTTGCTGCACTTAAATTTCTTTAGATTTTTAGTCTTTGTTCTTTTAACTTATTTTTCTTTCTTAACGATTATCTATTAAAATTTCTTTCTTAATAATTACTTTAATTTTATTTATTTGTATTAACTACCAGCAGAATTCAATTTTTTCCTCTTTATTCTTTTTTCTTTCTTAATTAATATTTGTTCTTTGAATTTATTTTATTTCGTAACAATTGTTCTTTTAATTTATTTTTCTTTCTTAACAATTGTTCTATTAACTTTCATAATAACTATCTGTTTAATTCAACTTTTTATAATACTTCTTGTTATCTTTTTATTTAAGTATATTACTACACAAAATTTCATTCCCCCAATAATATTGATCTAGTTCAAATGAAAATTTGATGCTGTCAATTATAAATGTAATTTGTGTCATTTGAAATTGAAATTAAGATACACAAATATTTTATGCTCTTTTGGGGTTATAACAGGGTATTATATAATTAAAGTAACTTGTGGAGATTATTTTTGTCGATTTTCACCTCTTTGTTTTGTATCTCCTCGTATTTATTTTGGTGATTGAAATATAATTTTCAAGTTTGACTGTTTGATTGAATTCTTTTTTACATATTTCGATTATAAATTTTTTTCGTAGAATCTCAGCCCCACTAAATTTTTGGATCCGCTCCTGTAGTTGGTTGTCTGTAAAAAAAGGCGAGTATTATGTATTGTACATTGAAGAAAGAACAAAGCCATAGATATTGTTTCGCCAAACAAAATCTAATGACAATGATATATACATTAATCATGTACATATATGGACCACATGGTTTTTATTATAGTGATATGTAAATAATAAACAAACCAGAATGATTAGTATTTTTTAGTGATATTTTCAAAGTAAAAGATTTAGTTATTTTTTAATAACTTATTTGTCATCCTTCTAATTTGGCGCGAAGTTTGATAAAAGGTAGAAGGGCAAAGCTTTAACTTATATATATCATTTTTGAAAATAATAGTGATGTGTCCAAATTTTGTACACGAGGGTAATTAAGATATTACACTAAGTTGTATAAATAAGAGATTTGTAACGTCTTTATCATAAACTCTCGTAACATCTGTAACGTCTTTCCTGAAAAGACTATTATACCCCTGTATGTACCTATAAATAGGTCGCCCTATTTCCGAACAGGAAGAACCCGAATTCACTATTACAATTACTATACAAATTTTCTCTCGATAAGTGTGCAGACCTTATTTCATTATTGTGATGTTGTTATAGATCGAATGGCTTATTCCACTTTTGCCCTGAACATTTTTATACAACATCATAATTATATGCCAATAATCTGCTGAAGAAGTTCAACATGCAGAATTGCAAGGCTGGTCGATGTGGTATAAAAATGTTCAGGGCAAAGATGGAATAAGCCCTTCGATATAACAACATCACAATAATAAAATAAGGTTTGCACACTTATATCGAGAGAAAAGTTGTATAGTAATTGTAATAGTGAATTGAGTTCTTTCTGTTCGGAAATAGGACGACCTATTTATAGGTACATACAGTGGTATAATAGTTTTTTCAGGAAAGACGTTACAAGTAATAAATACAAAGACGTTACAGACGTTACGAGAGTTTATGATAAAGACGTTACAAATCTCTTATTTATGCAACTTAGTGTAATCTCTTAATTGCCCTCGGGTACAAAATTTGGACACATCATATTGAAAAATGGAATAAGCCATTCAATCTATAACAACATCACAATAATAAAGTAAGATCTACATACAGATATCGAGAGAAAAATTGTATTATAATTGTAATAGTGAATTAAGTTCTTTATGTTCGGAAATAGGACGATCTATTTATAGGTACATACATGGCAAAGATGTTCAGGGCAAAGATGTTCAGGGCAAATTTTGTACACGAGGGTAATTAAGATATTACACTAAGTTGCATAAATAAGAGATTTGTAACGTCTTTATCATAAATAAGATATTATAGGTACATACATGGCAAAGATGTTCAGGGCAAATTTTGTACACGAGGGTAATTAAGATATTACACTAAGTTGCATAAATAAGAGATTTGTAACGTCTTTATCATAAACTCTCGTAACATCTGTAACGTCTTTGTATTTATTACTTGTAACGTCTTTCCTGAAAAGACTATTATACCCCTGTATGTACCTATAAATAGGTCGCCCTATTTCCGAACAGGAAGAACCCGAATTCACTATTACAATTACTATACAAATTTTCTCTCGATAAGTGTGCAGACCTTATTTCATTATTGTGATGTTGTTATAGATCGAATGGCTTATTCCACTTTTGCCCTGAACATTTTTATACAACATCATAATTATATGCCAATGATCTGCTGAAGAAGTTCAACATGCAGAATTGCAAGGCTGGTCGATGTGGTATAAAAATGTTCAGGGCAAAGATGGAATAAGCCCTTCGATATAACAACATCACAATAATAAAATAAGGTTTGCACACTTATATCGAGAGAAAAGTTGTATAGTAATTGTAATAGTGAATTGAATTCTTTCTGTTCGGAAATAGGGCGATCTATTTATAGGTACATACAGTGGTATAATAGTTTTTTCAGGAAAGACGTTACAAGTAATAAATACAAAGACGTTACAGACGTTACGAGAGTTTATGATAAAGACGTTACAAATCTCTTATTTATGCAACTTAGTGTAATTTCTTAATTGCCCTCGGGTACAAAATTTGGACACATCATATTGAAAAATGGAATAAGCCATTCAATCTATAACAACATCACAATAATAAAGTAAGATCTACATACATATATCGAGAGAAAAATTGTATTATAATTGTAATAGTGAATTGAGTTCTTTCTGTTCGGAAATCGGACGACCTATTTATAGGTACATACATGGGGTATAATAGTCTTTTCAGGAAAGACGTTACAAGTAATAAATACAAAGACGTTACAGACGTTACGAGAGTTTATGATAAAGACGTTACAAATCTCTTATTTATGCAACTTAGTGTAATCTCTTAATTGCCCCCGGGTACAAAATTTGGACACATCAAATAGTTAAAAGTTAATGGTAACTTTATATGAGAGAAAATAATTTCATTTATTTGAAAAAAAATGTTATTTTGAACATCTTAAGAAAAAATAGTTCCTCAAAAAAAAAGAAAAAATAGTGAAAATTTAGAAACAGATGAATATTATAATAAAAGATAATTAATAGTCGATCCGATAAATCGAACTTAAATCGCACTATCAAATCAAATTTTTGTTAGGTGATGTTCACCTTACCATATACTATAATCCTAGTTTGTAGAACAATCTAATTGCAACTAGTTTTACAATGTAAACTAACTGATTAAGGTTTCAATATTTATCACTTAAAAAAATCATATTAAACTAGATTTGACATATATGGTTTAATTAAAGATTCAAATTAAAGAAGGGTTTCTTATGTGTGCTCAAAACTAAGTGCGCTAACCTGTTACATCCCCATCGAAGAATTAAAACATGTTATTCAAAGTCATGCTTTATTTCGGTTAATAGAGATATTCGGAAATTAATCAACATTACTATTCAAATTTCAAACTCTTGTTTAAATTTAATGAAATTAATTAGAACTCCTTTTTTTAACTTTATACACAATCATTCAAATCCTATGAAAGAATTATCTTACATTATCGTCATTCATACTCTAATTAGACCATCTTCAATGCTTATGGCTTTAAGCAACTAAATTCAAATTTTAACCATCTAAAATGTCACTTTTCATTTCTACATAGTTTTTTAAAATGTCACTTTTCATTTCTACGTTCGAAAGTTTTTTCACCAACCCCCAAAACTCAAACTTTATATTAATAGTTTACAGTTTTAAACAGTTGTTTTGATAATCGGTTTTCCTTTTGCTTAAGTTTTCTGGAAATCAACTTTTGTTAGAAAAACTTATTTTAGTGTTTTGCATATTTCGATGAAAAAATATTTGGTAAAATAAGGTATTGTAAAATATGAAGTATTTAATTTATCTTCAAAAATAGTGCTTTCATGATGATTAAAGAAAAAATATCTTAGAAAATTATTAAAGTAGAGAGCAAGTGTAAAATATTTATTGATAAAAAAATATGATAAATTTATCTATACCAAACACAAAAAAAAGTTTTCTATTTTCTATCTTCACACGACTTGTGACTTGTCTATTTTCTTTCTTCACATGAATTGTTCTTATGTTAAAATTCAAAAAAAAAAAAAAAAAAAAGTTTTTTAATGAAAAAAATCTAAAAATGATCAATATATAACTTAAAGTAAAAAAAAGTAAGAACTAAGAACAATAGAGAATAGGTAAAATATTTCATTTCATTCTCCATTCTTCATTTTTGTTGGTGTGTATCATACAAGTTACAAAACACTTATTTAGGCCATCTCCAGTCGTTGGGGCAAAAATGCCCCCTCCCCTTCCCCTTCCGTCTTCATAATCGTCTTCAACAGTTAGGGACATATAATAAAAATAATAAAATAATAATAATAAAATAATAAAAATAATAACAAAGATACAAAAAAAACAAATAATAATAATAATAAATAATAAAAATATTAATGATAACAATAAAATTAATAATAATAATAAATAATAAAAATATTAATAATAATAATAATAATAATAATAATAATAATAATAATAATAATAATAATAGGGAAAATTATTTTTTTTGGTATCATAGGATATGCTATAACTTACACTTTTGGTATCATTGGATATGAAAATGGAAATTTGGTACCATAGGATAGGCTATCATTGCAATTTTAGTACCAAGCCCATTTTTTCTCCAAAATTAATAGCAATTTACCCACTATTAAATACATAATGTTCAATTTATCCCCCTATAATTTAAAAAAAAATCAATTTATCCCCCGTAAAAAAATTAATAAAGCAATTTATCCCTTTTAGCTGGATAATGTAACTCACTTCCCGAAATTGGGAGTAAACATGAAAAATATTTTGTAATATAGGGGGATAAATCGTCAAATTTATCATAATACGGGGGGGGGGGGGGGGGGGGGGGGGGGGGGGGGAGGGGGTAAAATTTGAATAGATAGCACTTTTGGTACTCTTTATGGACAATTTACCCATAAAAAGGACCAAAAGTGTTATTTATTCTTAACATTTTGTGTTAGATAATTATCATTTGTGTTGGATAATTAAAATTCTAAAAATTATTAATTGCCCATGTGTGGGAAAGACACGGTCGATGATTTAATAACGATATTTTTAGTATGTATTCTTATTTGTTTAAATATTTTAAGTGTTCGAATATGAAGTTTAACTTTTTAATATATAATTTCCTTAAATTAAATCGTATTTTTATAAAAGGTTATATTTTAATAATAATAATAGTAATAATAATAATAATATTAGTAATAGTAATAATAATAATGATAAAATAATAATAATAGTAACAACAACAACAACAACAACAATAATAATAATAAAAATAAAAATAATAAAATAATTTATACTTCGATTAATTTGTACATTTTGTCTAAATTATATTACAAATTTAAAATATCCAATTAAAACTAATTCCTTTAAAGATTTAATTAAAAATATAAACATTTAAATCATACACAAAATTTATAAAATAAAAAACAATGAACAAAAAAAGAAAAAATGCGTAGCAAGTGAGACGGGGGGCAAAGGAAGGGCAAGCTTTTGCCCTTTCTTTCCCACTCCCACTCCCACTCTCCTCCCCCTCCCCACTCCCCCACCATTGAAGATCATAATTCTAGAAAAACCCCAAAATCCCCCTCCCCCTCCCCCTCACCATTGAAGATGGCCGGAGGGCAAGTTTTTGCCCTTTGTCTCTCAATCGCCCTCCCACTCTCCCTCCCCTCCCCACTTCCCCACACTATTGAAGACCACAATTCTTTTCCCCCTCAAAATCCCCCTCCCCCTCCCCCTCTCCTTCACCATTGGAGATGCCCTTACAAGACTTGAAGTGCAACTCAAACTTCAAGAGTTACAATATCGCTTAATTGAAGTTGGGTTTTTGGCAATTTGCACCCTGAAAATATAGGGTTTTGGCACTTTGCACCCTGAGTTAAAAGTTTTGGCACTTTGCACCCTGGAAACACAATTTGTTTGGCACTTTGCACCCTAGTGTGTTTTCCGGTGGAAAAATTCGCCGGAGGAAGGGTAAAATTGTTAATTTCGATTTTTTTTGCACTTTGCACCCTGAAAATATAAACTTTGGCACTCTGCACCCTAAAAATATAAACTTTGACACTTTGCACCCTCGAAATATAAATTTTTAGCATTTTGCACCCTGAAAATGTAGAATGTTTGCATTTTGCATCCTAAAAATATAAACTTTGGAACTTTCCACCATAACTTCAAAACTTTAACACTTTACACCCTAGAAATATGAGAATTAAATGACCTCAATCTAACTACAAATATAAAAATACCATAGCAGGGTGTTAGAGTGTCGGTGTGGCCATTATCACTGGAATTCCTCAATTTCCACATTGAGTAGTGTCTAGATATCTTCAAATTGAGAATATCAAAGGAGATGAGAAGTCATCACCATGAAGAAACTTAGATTTTCTAGAATGGGTAGCAAAAGGGTGAATCGTAATAGCAGAACAATTTATATCATATAATATATTTGAGCGATTTTCAATGGAGGAATTTTTATGGAACAAATTTGTTTGCTGGAGAAGAAAAGGAAACAAAACGTGGGTTTCCTTTCAAATAAGAGTCCACATTTTTTAATAGATTCTTTTTTTATTTTTTTTTTAATTAAATTATGTGCATGGAAATTTACTATTTTGCCCTTCCTCCGATCAAATTCTGGGGTCTTTTCCACCGGAAAACACACTAGGGTGCAAAGTGCCAAACAAATTGTGTTTCCAGGGTGCAAAGTGCCAAAACTTTTAACTCAGGGTGCAAAGTGCCAAAACCCTATATTTTCAGGGTGCAAAATGCCAAAAACCCATTGAAGTTCAATGAACTAAAGTACATAGCTTTTCATATGGTGTAATCAATGGTGTCTAGATTCATATTTACCAATGACATTCTTCAATTTGACTCTAGATTCATAACAGTTTCAAATTTGTTCAAAACAAATTTTAGTCTTGAAAAATGCATAAAGCGGTAGAATTCTTGTGAGTTTTAATGCCATAATATAAGGATTGATAATTGAATAGGACCTACCAGAAGCCCGATTTCTCGGAACGATTTAATTTGATCCAAAATTGTAAGTCCAGCTAAGTTTAAGTCATTATATTTAATTCAATTAATTTATAAGCCAGGGTTGAGCCTAGTAAGTATCAACACTAATAAAGGGAAAAATTTAAAACAAATGGTCAAATAGAATAGGAGTCTTGGGACTTAAAAACTTTTTTGGTAAATTATGAATACCATGGATTAAGACTCAATTACAAAAGTCCCCCTCATATTTTTTATACTAGTAACCGTGGCACGCAGTACTTGCGTGCGTTATTTATGATATAACGAAATAACTTTTTACATGACATGTTCAGAATAAATTACCGTCATGGATTTTGCCATAATTTATCTATTAATATAATAATTAACCGAAAGAGGGAATGTAACTGTAACTATAAATAAAATACTTACCGTGCTTAATTATTATATTAATAGATATAATAATTAATCGAAAGAGGAATGTAACTGTAACTATAAATAAAATACTTACCGTGCTTAATTATTATATTAATAGATAATGATCAATGCAAATTTTTCGGATAGTGGGTTTATGAGTTAGTGGAAAGAAGTTAAATAACTGTAATAAAAAATAATACACCGATGAGTTGGGGATAATTGTGAAAAGTGGCAAATATTTGGTGTAACATGGTGTCATAACTTTCATTTTGTGAGTAAAAACAGGCTTCCCTTTTTTAATAGTATAGATTACAAAAATCTCTCAGGTTCATCATCGGCCTATAATTAACTCATCCACCATTTTCTATGACATTTTAGGAAATATTCCATGGAATATCTTATTTCCAATTTGTCCCTAGGGTTATAATTTTTTTAAAAAGGACATGATATATTTAGGGATGAAATTATCCTCAAGGGATAATTGTAGGATTTTATGTTAAAAAAGGTTGAATGTAATATTTTCAAAATTTTATTGATTTGATACGTTTTAGACCGATTCAACTCATTTTTTACCATTTTATTTATTCAAACCTTTTTTCTAATAGTTTAACCCAATTTTTCACCGATTTTATCCATGTTTCACTAATTTCATCTATTTAAGTCATTTTGATTGAATTCACTAATTTTCGTTGATTTTGAATCCATTTTTTTAATCAATCTAACCCAATTTCACCATATTTTTTCTATCAATCTAAATGATTTTTGGCCGATTTAACCAATAATTTCACAAATTACATCAATTTTCACTAACCAATAATTTAAACCAATTTTCACCGTTGCTTTTCATCGATTTAAATTATTTTTAATTTATTTAACCCATTCTCACCAATTTTCATTGATTAATTTTTTTTATCGCTTTAACACATTTTTTCATCGATTTTTGTTGCACCAATTTCATTGATTTAACCATTTTTACTGATTAAACTTGTTCTCACCTATTTAATCGATTTAATCTTTTTGAACAATATAATCCGTTTTCACCAATTTCGCGTCGTTTTCACTAGTTTGATCAATTTCAATCTTTTTTGATCGATATTTCATCAATATTTCACTGATTTAGCTCGCTACTAATCGATCAACCCTTACTTTCACAAATTCCACTGATTTGACTCATTTTTTTATCATTTCATACATTTTTCACTCATTTCTCCATTTTAACCGATATAACATGTTTTGCATTAATTTCACCAATTTAACCTCTCTTTTTTTACGATTTAACTCATTTTTTCATCGATTTCACCTTTTATTGTCACTAAATTCACTAGTTTGAAACGTTCTTAACCATATTTTTTCATCAATTTCACCCATGAAAATGTTTTAGACTAACTTAACATGTTTTTCATTGATTTTTATCGATTTTGTCACTTGTTTCACCAATTAAAACTTTTTTTAATGATTAAATTCATTTTTGTACCGATTTCATCATTTTTCACTTATTTCATTGATTTAGCCATTTTTATCTATTTTAACAATTTTCACATATTTCATCGATTTTCTCATTAATTTCATTATTTTATCTTGTTTTTAAGCGATGAGAATGAATAAAATCGATTAAAATGATAAAATCTATGAAATCGATAAAAAAAGTGTTAAAGTGGATATTGATGATAATATATTAAATTGGTGAAAAATTGATTAAATTAATAAAAAAAAATTAAATCGATTAAATTAATGAAAACTGGATGAAATCGTTGAAAAATTGGTTAATTGGTCCAAAATTATTTAAATTTTGATAAAAATAAATGACAAATCATGAGTGAAATTAGTTTAATCGATTAAATTAGTGAAAATTGATAAAAATATTTAATAAACATATTAAATTGAGCAATTACGGTTTTAATCAATGAATATTGTGAAAACGGGTCAATCGGTCAAAAAAGATTTAATTCGATGAAAATAAGTGAAAAAGAAAAGTTAAATCAATCAGAAACAGTTCAAATCGATGAAATTAGTGAAACAACTATAAGAAATCCGTGATTTTTTTTGTGTTAAATCGTTCAAATTGATGAAAATTGGTGAAAACGGGTTACATGATCAAAAACAGCTTAAATCTTTTAAAAAAATTATGAAAATTGACTTTTTTCTTCCAATAGTTTAATTCATTTCGAGGTGCGTCGGGCATATATATTATATTAAAACATCTCCCAATAGGGATTCGAACATGGATCTCCACTTTTGATATACTTATCCTTCTCACTGGATCAATCACTTGTTGGTATGAAATATCAAGTTATAACGGTAAAAGACAAAAACACCCCCTATATTTTGTCTAAAAATTGTTAAAAATGCAGCAAATTGTTAAGACGTACATGAAATTTATATATTCTTGTGCATTAAGTAAGACATTTATTTATATGCGTTTTAACAATGCGTAGTTTTTATTTGCGAAGTAAAATTTGTAATGTGAGTAAGTTCGATATTAACCCAAAGCCCAAGAACTAAGATGAACCAAGTTTGAACCTAATGCCATGAAGCTCGATGACAGACCTTGTAGCCATGAAGTCCAATGATATTTGTGTTTAAAATAGTTAATGCTCGACTCACATGACCCGATTCACTGACCTACATAATATATCTCATTGAAAATAAAATCAATTTTTTATTGTTATCTGCATTTAAGATTGAAGTCAAACCATTTCATATCCCCACTTCAGAATATTAAGAAGAAAAAGAAAGAAATCATGTTTGTTGATTGCTCTCTGCATTTAAGAATTGAAAGTAAAAACAATAATACCAACAAACCAACCATGCACATTAAACCGAGAGGGTTTCCAAATGACTTTGAGAAAGGAATTCAAGTCCCTACTCATAAGCTCTTACTTAACGAAGGCAAATGACAGAGCATAAATTGGGAGTTCACAAAACAGACCCTTGCACAATAAGGTGCATTATTAATTAGGACAGGATCAACCAAATGAACTCCATAATCTTCCTAACTAATAAAGAATTCAATTGTAATATTTCAACCTTCAAACTTCACATATAAAGAATAAATTGTCCCCATCTGCCATATCTCAAAGAGTAAAAGTCGGACGCATTTGCCTCTCAAGTTTCACCCTCCTATCACCATTAAATGGCTTTAACATCCGCTCAACTCGGATCTCAGACATAACTAAAGAATGCAATCTCTTCAGACGCCCAGCACACTTCTCGTGTTCACCAAAATCGGTGCTTTTAAGGTTGAGTTTATTGGGTTTAAACTTTCTCTTATATGGAGATTGCCACTTAGCTTCCAAATATGCATAAGATCTCCATGGGGGGAGAGGCATCGAGTTTTGCTTCAAAGAAGATATAGCAGCCTCTGCCATCACTTCAAGAAATTGTTGAAGCTTAGTAAAAGATCCCACATAGATAACCGGAAGGGAGTTTAGTATTCTATCATAAGAATCGACAGCTCTAGCAATTTCAAAGTGGCTTCTAAAGTCAACATCGATAATCAGACGGTCAGTAGTTCCAGTTTCGTTAAAGTGGACTATATCGATGTATTCATGATCTCCTGCATTTTAAGTAAACCAAAATTGGTATCAGAAGAAGAAAACTTTTTTAATGCAATGAAGAAATTAATATTTTCTTATGATTACCTCCAAGAACCTTGTCGCTCTTTTGCCACCTGGATATGCATACAGCAGCATCGTAACCAGAAAGCCTCAGAAGCTTTACCAGGGCAAACCTGATGCAACTGGCATTGCACGGGTCTAAGTTTGAAATGCAAAGATCCCTTTCACTGATTGAAAGCACAAGTGAATTGACCACTGAGAACAAGTCTTGTTCGTATTGATCGGTTGCTATTTTGATATACTGGGAAAAAAAAAAAAGCACACTAGTTAGGACACTATTCACAAACTAAAAATAATTTAAAACTTCTAATGATAGTTGAAACAAATGCCAATTGATTTACTAGTACCACCAAGCGAGAAACTAACAAGTATATCAGTTAAGAATCGTTAGAAACAATGCCAGCTAACATAAATAAGATCAGTAAAAGGATAATTTTGTATGACATCTGAAACATAGTAACTTCAGAAATGGTGCTGATATGCAATGAACAAGGAAAAGTAAAGTTTGTATGATGCCAAAATTTGGGGCCAAGGCCAATAAAGGTTCTCTACTGAATTAGCTTAAGTTAAATTGACAACAAAAACTATGGGAAACAGAAGTGCTGCTGTTTAACTCTATCATCAGCATAAACTACTCCTAATTTAAAAATGTATTAAGACAAAATCTTTAACTTCATAAACATTGTAGGTAAGATTATATTCAAGCATGCACTTAATCGCTAAAGCTCAAAACAAGTTTGTTTGTCACTTGGCCTTCAATATCTTTTTTCAACATACAGACTATACTACGGAAGTTGCAAACAGAACACGATAGTGTCAAGTACGAAAAGGGGAAAAGGAATAAAAAATTATCTGACCTATTATGAACAAATATGACTAATATGAAACTCCTCAACCAAGAATCATCAGAAAAGAAGGGGAAAATAATCAAACAATCAGGCATTCTACTTCTTGTATTCCATGCACACACAGAGCGAATAACAATGATTATACCAAAAACATGACATGTAACATTAATATGATGATATGAAAGTTAAAGTTTGTCCAGGTCACAACGCATGATGACATAATTCACTATTTCATATAGATCACATGACCAACATTTTGGCTTTAAAGCCAATAAGCAATCAACCAATCATTGATATGTTTTCATGCTTTTATCAATTCTATATCTCAGTATTTAACAGTAAAATGTTTCATTTCCTTCAAGTTCATTCCTCTCGAAATAACTTGCAACCCAACCTTGGCCAGTAACTATCATCTAGTATGTAAAAAATATCCAAAAGCAGGAGGGAAGTAAACCCCATCAAACATATTTAGGAAACAAAAGGAAAAAAAATACATCTGCCTACTATATCTTATAAAAACTTGCAAAAAAACCTTTTAAGGCAAAACCCTCCTAAATACTTCATTTAATCAATAGAACATCACACCCATATTTAACTATTGAAATAATACAATAAAAAAAACAGAATTGAGAAGGGCAAAAGTCATTCAGTCATGCCACATCTCCACAATGGATATCAAAAATGTGATTTTTACGTGCCTTTTTGCCAATTAGAACAATACTTGTAATTATTCATAATAACAAATAGCAGGGGACGTAAATGCTAAAAATCTAGGAAACAATAATATATTTGAATCTCCGAGAGAAAGAGAGAGAGAGACTAACAGAGATTTTGTGAGCAAGCAGAGCAGCATCAGCTATTCCGGAATCGCTGTCGCTGCTGTATATAGACTCAGTCCCATCACTATTTCCATTTTCTAAGAACTCATTCACCAACATTGCCAAATCATGCTCGCTCTCACCACCGCCACCTCCTCCTCCGCCCCACAACTCACCGGAGGCAAAACAAACCCTACACTCCATTCCACCGCCAAATACCAATACCTTTCTATTCACCTCACCAATTTCAAAAATCCTTCATTTTGTTTTTTTAATAAGAGAATTCAATTTGTGTAGAAACAAAAAAAAATGAAAAAATTAATATAAATTCTTCTTCTCTTCTTATTAATCAACCAATATATAGTAGCATCTAATAAGAATTATAAGAAAATTAATTGGAAAAACAGAAAACAAATATTCCAGCCCTAAATGAACGAAATGGGTTTGTGTTCGTTCAATCGAATTCGAAATAAAGGTATTTTATGAATCTAATACTCGATAGAACCATTTGGCTAGATAAACAAAAACCCTAATTTAGCAATCGAAATTTGTTGTTAAAACAGCCATTACAAAAACAGCTAATGTGATAAATCGGAACATGCTTTCCTCAAATATATAATAAAGTATAATTATCCATCAATTAATTAATCAATAAATAATTCTAACAACAATCAGAAATTTAGGAGAAATGGGGGATTAAAGAAATGGGTTTAAATACAGCCTGGTTAAAAGAGGTTTGTATTGTATGAAGAAAACCATACGAAATAAGGCAGGAAGCGGGGTTCATATAATGGAGGTGGGTACAAGAGAAATGACGAAAAAGGGCTCGAGATGTATCTTTCTGACCAAGTATACATTTATTAGTCACGGAAAATCTGCTGTGAATTTCAATTTTCTACTTTCCGTAGAGAGAGAAAATGAGAAATGGGGAAATTATGAATGTGCCATGTAAATCAACCATGTACAGATTCGTTTTCTTTATTGTCGTCAGCCCAAAGTTTAACCAGGTTGTTCTGGTTTTGGTAAGCCGCCGAATTACTTTTAGCGACGTTGATTTGTACAGGGTGTAATTTGGGTATATGCCAACCAGACTTTTGGCCGTCATTATTGATTAATAGTTATAGCAATGAGACGGAGAAGGCGTAAAAAATTATTTAAGTTTTCTTTGATTTTTTCTACTTGTATTAAGTTTAAATTGTATTTAAATTTAAATTGCTTTTTGATATTTTTTGGGCATTCGGGTAATCATTTAAACAGAGTTAGAATCAATTTTTTATTTTATGTTAAATTTGCATAGTACGAGTTTTTTTGTTCATTATGATCTTTTGGACGTTTTCGATTATTCTCGTCTAGAAATTTTTTAACTAATTACATAACTTTTCAGATATTTAATTTGCTATGTTAATTTTCCTGATGTTTTAATTTTCTTAATGTTAAATATATAACATACTATATTTTTCGTTTTTTGTTAGATGATAAATTGATATTTGTCATTTTTTCTCAAAGTCAACTCAAGTCAAATTTTAGGGCTAAGCATTTGGTAAAAACCGAACTTCTGTATTTTTTCGGTTCGGTAGTTTTAAGACAGCGGACTGTTTGTCGAACCGAAAATTTCGGTTCGATCCAAAAAGATCGAAAGTTTAATTTTTATTTATTTTTAAAAAATAAAAAAATTCAATTTATTGCATAATATACAAAAAAAAAAAAAAGAATTATCTTACAACACACAAACCATACAAAAAAGGGTCCCCCCCCTTCTATTTATTGCTCAACATTCAATATATCACAAAAGTTCATACAAACCATTCAAACATAAAATAATTTTAATCAAATACAAAGAAATAAATTATTTTTGAAAAATAATATTAAGTTTATACAAACCATTCAAACATAAAAGTTAAAAATCTCCAAAATTGTAATTGAAAAACACTAATTTAAAAAAAAAAGTCTGGTCCAATCGGTTCGGTAAACCGACCGGTATTATCGAGAACCGACCACTCCCAAGGATCGGTTCTCGACCGAGAACGATTTACCGAATCGAAATTTCGGTTCGGTAAACGGTCCGAACCAAAATTTCCGTTCGGGTTCGATTCGGTTAGTTTATCGAATCGTGCTCAGCCCTATTAAATCTGAAAGATATTGTTTAAAATTAAGAAAATTGGACATTATGCTCGAGATTTTTAATTGGGGAGGATGAATTGGAATTTTTTTTTTTTTGGTCAAGTTTAGACCAACCCACACTACTAGTTTTAAAATTATTATCAAATAAAAGGTCAGGTTCGAACTTTTAATGTTTTAATTGCAATTTGTGTGGTCGTTCTCATTTTTGGAGATACCTTCATAATATAAACCCCCACCCCCCCCCCCCCCCCCAAAAAAAAAAAAGTATTATGCCTCTATAATCTTTTATTAATATTTCCCGAACCACTTTAAATAGACATCATTGTCATCTTATTAAAACATCTTAGTTTGATAATAACTTTCTCATTCACAAATCAAGCTCAAGAAAAATTTTCATGTATCAAATATCGACACATTTCCATCGAAAATATCAAAAAAGTTTATATTTATGAGTTAATTGATACGAAAATATAGAGTAGTATCTACTTCAACATCTAATTTTTTTTATATTTTTAAAGAGAGAATTTCACTTTTCATACCATAATTCAACTTACTTTAGGGATTTGATACCACAATTTTTTCTACCGACACATTTGATACCATAACTCAAATCAACTCGACACATTTGATACTTCCGTCAAATTGGAAACGGAATGGTCACGTGATTGTCACGTGGCCGTTAAAACTTTGCACATTTGATACCATAACTTATGTTGACTGATAATTTTACCCCATAACATTTCAGGTTACCCAAAAAGCCCCACATCTCCAAATTTAGTGACGATTTTAGTCCACATTGTTGCCAAATTTTCAAATTTACTCGAATAAGACCACGTGCTGACCAATTTAGAACTTTACACATTTGATACCATTACTTATGTTGACTGCTAATTTTACCCCACAACATTTCAGGTTACCAAAAAAGCCCCACATCTCCAAATTTAGTGATAATTTTAGTCCACATTGTTGCCAAATTTCCAAATTGACTCGAATAAGACCACGTGCTGACCAATTTAGAACTTTACACATTTGATACCATTACTTATGTTGACAGATAATTTTACCCCATAACATTTCAGGTTACCAAAAAAGCCCCACATCTCCAAATTTAGTGATGATTTTAGTCCACATTGTTGCCAAATTTCCAAATTGACTCGAATAAGACCACGTGCTGAACAATTTAGAAAATTTTACTTATTTTATTTAAATAACTAATTTAATTTATAAATAATATTAATAAATTAAATAATACATTAACATAAGTATCACCAAAATTAGAAAACATATTTTTTTTAAAAATAAAATTTATATAATAGAATTAATCTATTTAATATTTATTAAAATAATAAATTATATAATTAAAAATTTATTAAAATATTAAATAATAAATAATTATAATTTAATAAAAAAATCCCCACCCCACCCCACCCACCCAACCCAACCCACCCCTCCCCCTACCCCCGATTCCAAGGCCGGCGGCGGCCTTGGTCTTCTGTCCCAGGCCACCGCTGGCCTGGGACCGAAGATCCCAGGCCGGCAGTGGCCTGGGATCGAAGAACCCAGGCCGGCGTGATAGAATAGTGTCCTGCAAGCCAACTATTTTTGCTGCATTTAATTGAAAGGACCATTCAATTGGATTAATAAATGCATTTTATTATATGGTCATCTTTATCTTATGTAATAATTATCTACGCATAAGGATAAAAGTCCTTAGATCACAGGGCTATGGGACAACCCGTGGACTGATCTCCAAGGCTGTGATCTAGAACATATTCAAGAGTCGTAGAATCCAATCGAGATAGGACATCGTTGGATTCGGTTAGACTCTCACTATTGTGTATACTCCGATGAACTGGAGAACGCTGGGGTCCACGAGCGTGACTGGGATAGTCGATACACATAAGTGGGTGGCTTGCTGGGATGGCAAGCGCACTGAATACCCCAATTAGGAAATAACTCACCATGGAAGCGGTAGTCGCATATCAGGGTTGAAGTTATTCCAATTTACAATAGTATACGAGGAACGATCCCTAACTACTTGAGATGATAGGGTTTATCTGGTGCGAGAACGTCTATGCTTTGATATGAGTCCCGACTGACTGGAGATCGCCAGAAAGTCTCTGTGGACTCATATTGGGTATAGAGGAACTCGTATGCAGATTCATATCATCAACAAAGGATCCATTGACCCGACTTGATAGGTTGGGAAATTCTCCTATGGATTTCTGTGAGAAATTAATTCTGGTAAAATCCTCGGCCGAGGTATCTGACGGCTTTATGTAAGTAGCTCATAAAGATTAAGTCAAAGAGAATTATTTCGAGACCAGAATGCATAAGGTCAAGACAAAAGAAAAAGGGGAACCGATGAAAGACCATACCCTTAAGTCTCAACTGGGAGATTGATCGATGGAGAGATTATGTCGTATACGGAAATTGTAAATGAGATAAAAGGTTCACTGAATTAATTCACCAGTGATTGGGCTCCATGGGCTTGTGGCTGGACATCGACCATGGAGTGTGGGAGAATTCCCAAATTGGCAGGGGTGCTAATTTTGGAATGGTCAATCGATAGAGTGTTCGATTGATTTAGAGTAAGTCTTGCTCGAATATTTAAATAACACTTAATTATAACCCACGGCCAATTATGTGGTGAACCTACGGGGGCATACACAATACACATGAAGTGAAAGCGAGGAAATAAGAACAATCGAGTCGACTGGGTCGACTGGGTGAATAATCGACTGGGTCGATTATTATGGGTGGGTCGACTGGGTCGACCCAATTGGAACAAATTGGGATCCAATTGGAATTGGATCATGATCATAAATTAGATTGGAATTTAATTTGTGGATTAATTAATTAAGTTGGATTTAATTAATTAGAAGGGATTTTAATTAAATGGACTTAGAGTCTGATTTAATTAAATGAGAGATTAAGTTAATTAATTGAGCTATTTAATTGGGAGATTAAATAAAGCCTGGTCAAATTAATTAACTGGGCCATGAATTAATTAGAAGACTTGGTCTTCTAATTAAAGAGGGCCATGGCCCATGTAGGAGAGAAGAGTCCTAGTCCTAAAAGGACTAGGTTAGGGAGATAACTATAATTAGCTTTCTTGTAGTTATTTTTCAAACAACTCCATAAGCAAAAATTGAGCAAGAGCAAAATTTTCTCTCCCTCTCCCAAGCTAAAGTCGATCGAACCCTTCTTCCCTGTGGAAGAAATTTTTCGTTTTCGATCTTGTTCCAAATCGTTCCTAATTCCTAGATCTTAATATATCTTGTGTTCTAGTCGATCAAGATATATTATTTTCGTGATATTGTGGTGTATCTGATAGAAATAGTGCCCTGCAAGCCAGCTGTATGGCTGGTATTTATTGTAATAAATGCGGAACTATTCAATTTAGATTAATAAATGCACTTTAATTAAATGGTCATCTTTATCTTATGTAATAATTGTCTACGCATAAGGATAGAAGTCCTTAGATCACAGGGCTATGGGACAACCCGTGGACTGATCTCTAAGGCCGTGATCTAGAACATATTCAAGAGTCGTAGAATCCAATCGAGATAGGACATCGTTGGATTCGGTTAGACTCTCACTGTTGTGTGTACTCCGATGAACTGGAGAACGCTGGGGTCCACGAGCGTGACTGGGATAGTCGACACACATAAGTGGGTGGCTTGCTGGAATGGCAAGCGCACTGTATACCCCAATAGGAAATAACTCACCATGGAAGCGGTAGTCGCATATCGGGGTTGAAGTTATTCCATATTTATAATAGTATACGAGGAACGATCCCTAACTACTTGAGATGATAGGGTTTATCTGGTGCGAGAACGTCTATACTTTGATATGAGTTCCGACTGACTGGGGATCACCAGAAAGTCTCTGTGGGCTCATGTTGAGTATAGAGGAACTCGTATGCAGATTCATATCATCAACAAAGGATCCATTGACCCGACTTGATAGGTTGGGAAATTCTCCTATGGATTTCTGTGAGAAATTAATTCTGGTAAAATCCTTGGCCAAGGTATCTGACAACTTTATGTAAGTAGCTCATAAAGATTAAGTCAAAGAGAATTTATTTCAAGAACAGAGTACATAAGGTCAAGACAAAAGAAAAGGGAATCCGATGAAAGACCATGCCCTTTAAGTCTCGACTGGGAGATTGATCGATGGAGAGATTATGTCGTATATGGAAATTATAAATGATAAAAGGTTCACTGAATTAATTCACCAGTGAATGGGCTCCATGGGCTTGTGACTGGACATCGACCGTGGAGTGTGGGAGAATTCCCAAATTAGCAGGGGTGCTAATTTGGGAATGATTGATCGACAGAGTGTTCGATTAATTTAGAGTATTAATTGCTCGAGTAATTAAATAATATTTAATTATAACCCGCGGCCAATTATGTGGTGAACCTACGGGGGCATACACAATACACATGAAGCGAAAGCGAGGAAACAAGAACGAACCAGTCGACTAGGTCGACTGAGTCAAAAAATCGACTGGGTCGATTAAAAGGGTGGGTCGACTGGGTCGACCCATATGGAACGAAAGTGGATCCAATTGGAATTGGATCAAGATTATAAATTAAATTGGAATTTAATTTATGAGTAAATTAATTAATTAGGATTTAATTAATTAATGGAATAATTAATTTAATTAGACTTGGAGTTTAATTAATTAATTGGGAGATGATTTAATTAATTGGGCTATTTAATTGGGAGATTAAATTAAGCCCTGAAAGATTAATTAATATGGGCCATGAATTAATTAGAAGACTTAGTCTTCTAATTAAAGAGGGTCATGGCCCATGTAGGAGAATTAGTATCCTAATCCTAGTAGGATTAGGTTATGAGAGATATCTATAAATAAGAGACTAGGTCTCATATCTCACATACAACTCCACAAACAAAACAAGAAAAGCAAAAATTCTCCCCCTCTCCCTCTTGTGATCGGCCGAACCATACTTCCACTTTGGAAGAATTTTTCGTTTTCGATTTTCGTTCCAAAGTTGTTCTAAAACCTATATATTAATATACCCTATGTTCCAGTTGATTAGGATATATTAATTTTCGTGATATTGTGGTGTATCAACTCGTAGAGGCGCAACACGTGGGGCGCTACTCAATAGGTGTGGTTCGATCTTACCGGGGCAGAATTCAGAGTTCATCTTGCTAGCCGAGGATTTGCAAGGAGATAGGTATAAACGAGAAAACTTATACTATCATTTAATTACATTCATATATATATAACTAGAGAATATCCTGGCAGGATTCTTTAAGAGGCCCTAAAAATTTTTATATTCCGCTGTGCCTAGGGCTGTTTTTCTTACCGAATCCCAACAGTATCAACTCGTAGAGGCGCAACACGTGGGGCGCTACTCAAAAGGCTTGGATCGATTTTCTTGGAGCAGAAATCAGAGTTCGTTTTTGCTAGCCGAGGATTTGCAAGGAGATAGGTATAACGTGTAAACTTATACTATCGTTTTAATTAATATTTATATATATGCACCTAGAGTAGTATCCTGGCAAGATTCCGTAAGAGGTCCTAAAAATTTTATATTCCGCTGTGCCTAGGGCTGTTTATCTTACCGAATCCCAACACGTCGGTGGCCTGGGACAGAAGGCCCAGGCCGCCGGCGGCCTAGGAATCGGGGGGTAGGGGGAAGGGTGGGGAGGTGGTGGGTGGGGTGGGGATTTTTTTTTAAATTAAAATTATTTATTATTTAATATTAATAAATATTAAATAGTTTTAAATTATATAATTTATTATTTTAATAAATATTAAATATATTAATTCTATTAAATAAATTTTATATTTAAAAAGAATATATTTTCTTAATTTTGGTGATATTTATGTTAATGTATTATTTAATTTATTAATGTTGTTTATTAATTAAATTAGTTATTTAAATAAAATGTGTAAAATTCTAAATTGGTCAGCACGTGGTCTTATTCGAGTCAATTTGGAAATTTGGCAACAATGTGGACTAAAATCGTCACTAAATTTGGAGATGTGGGGCTTTTTTGGTAACCTGAAATGTTATGAGGTAAAATTATCAGTCAACATAAGTTATGGTATCAAATATGCAAAGTTTTAACGGTCACGTGACAATCACGTGACAATTCCGTTTCCAATTTGACGGAAGTATCAAATGTGTCGAGTTGATTTGAGTTATGGTATCAAATGTGTCGGTAAAAAAAATTGTGGTATCAAATCCCTAAAGTAGATTGAATTATGGTATGAAAAGTGAAATTCTCTCTATTTTTAAATGATAAATACATTATCAATTACGACATTACATCGTCATTATATGAAACTCAATCCAATAACTATCAATAATAATACTAATATCAATTTAGTCTCACATATTTTTTTTCTTCCCTTTGTATTTTTCATTATTCAATTAATCATTTTCTCATATGTGTATAACTTTTGGCAAAATTAAGTGCTTTTTTGTAGTTCGTTCGGGATCTTATATGGGTTTGTACATACATAGTCCAACAATCACTAGTGATTATGCTCATACATGCCCATTGTATGGTTTACTAGATCTTTTGTATTTAGACTTACAATTTGTTGCATATAGAGTCGATTTTGTTTCTTCTCCTTGAAACATGTTTATAACTTTGAAAAAAAAAAAATTTATGTATGTTTTTCACAAAAATAATAAGATGTCACATTGACAACAAAATCTAATAGTTTAATCGGTTAGACTACGGTGGCAAATGGGCGGCTTAGTTGGGTTTGAACGGGTAAAAAACATACCGTGCAAAAAATAATCGATAAAAATAAGCTAGAAACGAGTCAATAAAAATTGGCTAGAAATGGGTTGGCCCACTTTTTAAAAAAAAAGTCAAAATAAAAAACATACAAAGAACCTCAAACTAAGACAAAATTTAAAATTATTTAAATTAAACTAACTTATAGAGTAATTTTAAGACGGAATTTCTAGTTAATTTTTAGATTAGTATTTTGAATTAATTATTTTACAAAGAGTAATTTTAGATTTTTTATTTATTTTAGTTTTAGATAAGCATTGACCTAATATTTCTGCCTAATCTCCTCATAGCTCCGCCGCTGACAAAGTTGCAAGTAATAAACAATATGGAATTAGGCAAATCGCTCATTATTATAATGTTCAAGTTTAAATAAAGACACGCCGGTCTAATTATCATAATTTAAATTTATCATCAAGTGGAGCCCCAAGCTTTCAGATCATAAAGAAACAAAATTCAAATTAATGTATAACCCATATTGGGTCCATATTTTGAACCCATTTAAAGTCCGTTTTTTTAAAGGTCAGTCCAATCCAAGGAATAGTATAAAAATATATGGGTCAAGTCTGGATTGGCCAGGATGGGCCATGTGCTGACCCATGGGCTTTCGCCCACTTTGCCAACCATAGATTAGACCAATTAAATATCCAAACCGGTCTTGCATACAACTTAACTTAGCAGTTAACAGGATAATTATAGAGTGAATAGCATTTTTGGTCCTCTTATGGGTCAAATTTTGCATTTTCATTCCTCTTAAATTTTTTGTAGCAGATTGATTCCTCTTATCAATGTAATGTACTAATGTATCACATTTGTCACTGTTATAACACAATCTTCCCTCTTAAATTTTTTGTAGCAAATGCGTCCCTCTTATCAATATAGTGTAACACATTAGTCCATCTTACAAAGTACATCAACTCTTGTCCACTTTACTATTTTGAATTTAAATGATGTATTTTGTATTTAAGAGGGAATAATGTATTACACTACATTAATAAGAGGGACGAATTTGCTACAAAAAATTTAAGAGGGACAAATGTGTTATAAGAGGGACGAATGTGATATACTACATTGATAAGAGGGACCAATTTGCTATAAAAAATTTAAGAGGGAAAAAAGTGCAAAAATTAATTCATAAGAATGACCAAAAACGCGATTTACTCATAATTATATATACACTCACCGCGTGCGCGCGCCCATGCCATTATATTCCGTTAACGACTTCCACTAGCGTCGTTAGCTCTCAGATGGGATATTCCGTCATCAAACGTTTTTAAGGGCATTATCGGTAAATAATATTCCTTGATCCGCAAATAATGGATTTATTTATTTGCTATTTTCCAAATATAAATTAGGAAAATATCCATACGCATTCATATAAAAAACCTCACTCACTCATTACTATCGTCACAATCCACACCAACGCCTTTTCTCTTTTTCTTGTTGAGCAATTCTCGTGATTATCGTCCTCAGAAAAAAAACCAGAAAAAATGGGCAGAAAATTCTTCGTCGGCGGCAACTGGAAATGCGTGAGTCTTCTTCAGTTATCGTTTTCATAATCTGATTTTTGATATGCTGATCTGCTACTTGTATCATCAAATTTAACGTTGTTTTTTATACAATGGTATCAGTTCATATATTTGGATCTATATGTTTATGGATCTGAATTAGAGCTCAAAATCAATTCGAGTTTTTCAGGTCGGCTAGATTTAGATTTGAATTGTTTGATGACATGGAAAACGCAGTCCTCCGTCGAAAACTCTACTGGATTTCTGATCCATGAGTTAAAAATAATAATATATATGTTCAATTATCATAACTTGAGTCTTATAACTTGTTGAAGTTTGGTTCATCTAACAATCAAGCTAATTTTATAAGATCTCAAGTTTGACAAAGTTTCAAATCAAGTTTAAACTATTTGTTGTTCGATCTATTTTGAATTATTTAACCCCTTCTAACGTTTGTGCTTTTCTCTAGCAATATTTTTGTTGTGAATATTTATTATAACATGATCAGTTATGGGTACATTTTTCATTTAGTTAATAGTTACTTTATCATATGAAGGTCAACATTTAATTTGTAACTCAAATTTTGAGATATGTAGGCTCATTAATAATTTGAGATGTATATCCCGAGCACTTGGAAGTGAATGCATGCTACTTTCTTTGCCCTTGGGTGGTAATATTTGTTTGGTTATCAATTTTAATGGTTTGAAACTTTCATGTAGAATGGGACCACAGAAGAAGTGAAGAAGATTGTGTCTCTACTCAATGCTGCTGATGTTCCATCCCCAGATGTTGTGGGTGAGTAAACATGTGCTATTGCTCTTTAATATCCCAAATTATTTTAAGCTTCCAGTAGATGAGGTTTACCCTGGATTGAAAAAAAAGAATGCGAAAATAAATACATGGTTGCTGGAGTGGACCAATTTCCTCATTGTCCATTCGAATGTGTATATGAATTATATATGAACACTTCATCTTTTTAAACATGCATGGATAAGAACTAACCACTAATTAGATTTGGTACATATATATTATATTGTATTGTGTGTTATACACCTCTCTTTCCATATGAAATCAATGCATGAATGACATCTTGAATGTACTTGAGTTATTTTATTATCTTTCCATATTTAAGTATGGCATTATGTTGGCAATTAACAAATAAAAGTTTGCTTCATACTCTTTTTTTAGCTGAATTTTGAAGAATTCTAGTAATTTAGCTCTTCTATTCTTTTCCATGAAAATATCTAGAACCTAAGAATTCAATCATAGACGTCATGGAAAATAATTTCTGTGTGTTAATATATTAAACTGCTACGAGAATGGAAGTAATGGAAGTCACTTCTGAATTTTATAATTGTTTCCGAAACTGGTTGTTAATTACTGATCTTATTTGACCAATTGAAGGAAAAAAAAACATCCTTGGTTTTCCATTTGGAAGCATATTCAGCACTTGCAAAATTGATTTGTTATCATCTAATGGTTTAATTACTCTAAATATTTCTTGCAGAAGTTGTTGTCAGCCCACCATACGTGTTTCTTCCAGTGGTAAAAAGTTCTCTGCGACCGGAATTCCATGTCGCTGCACAAAATTGTTGGGTTAAGAAAGGGGGTGCTTACACCGGTGAGATTAGGTAAGTCTCATTATCTTCACCAATTAATATGTTTGGAAAGTTTTGGTCTCACAAAGATACTTCAAGGAAAACCTTCTTTTCCTGGTGCTGCCTGCTTAGGAAATTGACATTATATTCAACCAAATTGTTAAGTTAATGCATGTTATGATCCATGCTTGAGTCCTCACTCACAGCTAATAAGTTCTTGCATTTCTGGTGAAACTACTATACTTGATTTCAGTTATTAGTTTGAAAATTATATGTATTAATTCATTTTCTACCTTAGTGCTGAGATGCTTGTCAATCTGGACATCCCTTGGGTTATTCTTGGTCACTCTGAAAGAAGAGCCTTATTAGCTGAATCAAATGAGGTAATTCTTATTCAGCGAGCTTGTTTTGCCTGCTGTTTGGATTGGTTGATTTACCTGCATTCACCATCTTTTGTTTTGCCATTATAATTTCAGTTTGTTGGAGATAAAGTTGCATATGCACTAGCTCAAGGTCTGAAGGTGATTGCTTGTATTGGTGAGACTCTTGAACAAAGAGAAGCAGGATCAACTGTGGATGTTGTTGCTGCACAGACCAAGGCCATTGCAGGTACTTAAGTTATCAGGGACAACTTTCTTAAGGTGAAGGGGTGCATTTTCTTATTCCATTTTGGTTACGTTATTTGCACTTGGAAGATTAATTTTCTGTAGAGTTCTGCTGTAGCTGGAGGTTGATAAGTCTACCAAAACTTAAGCTTCACATCTGGAAATGTTGTAGTTTCCCCGCATAGCCTATAAAGGCTATCATCTTTGTCCCCAGATACTCTTAAGAAAAAAGACAAGCTTCTGAATAAAAGAAACAAAATGGGGATACATTTGCAAAAGTATACTAGTTTCAAGAGATGTAAGAAACAAAATGTCTAGGTTATTTTTCCTTGCACCAACATACCATATATATATTGGTCCATAAAGCCTTAGATACTTGAATTTATGCAACCTGAATCTTTACAGGATTTACCTGGATTCTTTATAGGATCTACCTCTGATTATTAACTTGCGTTTTTGTAATACAGAAAAGATTTCTGATTGGAGTAATGTTGTCTTGGCTTATGAGCCTGTCTGGGCTATTGGAACTGGGAAGGTTGCCTCTCCTGCTCAGGCTCAGGAAGTAAGCTGGTTTTCATTTATTTACTCAGTTGGTCCAAACTTACATAGCGAAATTAACATTTGCCTCATAGTTATCACTCTCTCACACACACAGACACATGCAGCCAGTCGTGTGATGTTTCATTGTTCATCTGAGAATTGTATTTGTGACATCTCTAATCAAAAGAATGACATCATGATGATATTTGGCGCGGCAACTTTGTTGCAAGTCTGACAGTTTTTCTTGTCTTAGGTACATCTTGAATTGAGGAAATGGCTTCAAACTAATGTAAGCCCTCAAGTTGCTGCTTCAACCAGGATTATTTATGGAGGTAACAGTCTACATTTAGATAAATTCAACAACACCTGGATCTTAAATCTTTCAAATTAAAAATACTGCTCCAGGTGTAACTAGATTTTCTTGAAGTTCATATTAGATAACATGATAAGATTTTGATGAACTCAAAATCATCGTTTAAAATTTTGTTCCATGTGCAGTGTGTTTGAGAATCAACGCCCTCAGAGATCTCAATTCTTGTGAATTCATTTTATCTAATTTGAAAAAAATGCTTATTTTTTTTTAATGCAGGTTCTGTGAATGGTGGCAATTGCAAAGAATTGGCTGCAAAACCAGACGTTGATGGTTTCCTAGTTGGCGGTGCTTCTCTAAAGGTAATTACGGCCCCCTTCTTTTTCTTGGCTCCAAAGTCCAAAGTATTACATAAGAATGAATAATAGTGTTACATTTATAATTTGATGAACTTTCTAACTTAAATTTCCGTCTGCAGCCGGAATTTATCGACATAATCAAGTCTGCTGAGGTGAAGAAAAATGCTTGAGATGTCTTCTAAGTTTTGGATAGCCTACTTTCTAATCTTTTTCCAGAGATGTTTGAATTACATGTGATTGTACTAATAAATACCACTGCATTTGATAATGTCCGAAGATGTTATTTCAAGTAACAATGGAATCTCTTCCAGATTATTATTTATGTGTGGCTACTGAAGATTTGCTCTCAGGCAGTGAATAGGTTCTGTTTGGATTGGTTCATTCAAACAAGCAAAAGCGATTTGAATATGTTTTGGTACACCTTTAACATAAAATGACCTATTCATGAATTTAAACGAACTAGTACCGTACTGCAAAACCTCAGAAAGTATGATTCATTCCTGCATAAGAGCAACTCCAATGGTAGTATGCAAAATTGAGTATGGATAAAGCATTTTGCATACCTAAATAGTGTTTTGCATATCTGGTAAAAGTATTTCACTCCAATGCATGAGTACCCAAAATGAATATCCATTTTTTTTAAAATAATTTATTAGTTTTATAAATTCATTTATTCATTTTTTCCTACTCAATTTTAAAATTTATTAATAAATAGAAAATGAAATTTGAAATTGAAAAATTCAAATTTTGAAAAATAAAAATCAAGCGAGATATTCGAATTTTAAAAACTATTAATAATCATAATTATAACTTTGTTTTAGTATATGTAAATTTTTATGTTTTAATTAATGTGTGCTTTAATGTAATATGTAAGTTTTTATTTTTAATTAATGTGTGCTTTAATGTAATATATTTAAGCTTTGTTTGTTTTATTATTTAATTTGAAGTGTCTTTTAATATAATATACTCCAATTATACAGTTTAATTGTGTGCTTTATTAAGATATTTTCTTTAATCTTAATTAAAAATAAAATAAAATAGTATTAAACATTTAAAGCCCAAATTTAAGTCCAATTTATGATTGATTAATAAAAAAATTATTAAAGTCCAAACTTAAGCCCAAAATTAACCTATATTAAACAAAAAATAAAACTTATAACTGAGATTCAAGCCGTCTTCTTCAGCAGGAGGTCGTCTTCTTCAACAGAGCAAACCGCCCCAATCTCTCTATTCCTCTCTAATTCTTCAAGTCCCTCTATCAATTTTCGATTTTGTTACATAAAAATCAGAAGATTTCTGGAATTTTGACTTGAAGAAGAAGTGGTATTTAATGGCAAAAAATTGAACCAAAGGCTATCTCTCCTCCAATGGATCTCCAACGGTAGGGGTGCTCGCGGTGCGGTCTAGTGCGGTTTTATACTCGCCCAAACCCAACTCAATATTTGCGGGTTCTTATTAACCTAGTCCAAACCCAACCCAATAAGGCTTGAGATTGCACTTTGCGGTCCATTCGGGTTGGGGCGGGTTTTGCGGTCTCAAAACTCTTAACTTTATTGTATTTTTGTTATTTGATAAGTTAAATGTAAATGCACTAAATAATTATCAATTTTTATTTTTTTGAATAAATTTTATAGATTTTAATAGGTAATATATGTAGATAATGCAAAATATCAACTAACAAGATATGATCTTCAGTGGATACATAATTTGAATAAAACTAAAAATAATCTCAAACACTAGATTAACAAGTTTTCATTAATAATCCCAAACTAAAAATAGCTAGAAAAATCATGTTATAGCTAAGAATTCTGAAACTCATTTTGATTGTTTTTCACTTTGATTCACTGCGGGAGAAGTGATTTCGATCCCCTTTCCCTTATCAATCATCTGCAAATATATAAACAACAAAAAATATTTATATATATATAAACAACAAAAAAAGTAATTGCTACTTTAGGTTAAACAACATACATCTACGTAGTTAAATAAAAAATCATTTATTAGGAAAATATAAAATTGGAATAAAAAAAATCAAACAATAAACAAAGAGAAAATACCTTGAAGTTGATGTGGGTGTTTATGCTCCAAAAGAAATTTTTGTACTTTTTGTTCTTTTGCAAGGGAAAACTTTTTTACATCATCTTCATTTGGGAAGGAAGAAAACGTGAGGCTAAAGAAAAGTTAAGAAGAAAAGTTAAGGTAGTAGGGTTTTCTTTATTATAGATGTTGGGCTTTGAGTTATGGATTGAGATTAGTAAGTTAAAAGTATAAAAATTGGATTATATTTCTCATTGTTTAAATAGTAGGACTAAATTAAATTAAATTATATATATAGTGCGGTCGGATGCGGTTTATGCGGTTTAAAAATGTACAAAACCAAACCCGATTGCAATTTGCGGTCTTTTTTTCAAGAAGCCCAAGATCAACCCATCCAACTTTTGACCCGCAAATTGCGGTCGGTTTGGGTTGGGTCGATCGGTTGGGGCGGTTTCGCGGTTTCGTTGAACACCCCTATCCAACGGTAACTTGTCCTTTCCCTCCCATTTTCCATTCTCGCTTTCTCTCTCCTCCTGAGAATCCAAATATGCAGCCCCAAATCCGAAAATGCAAAATGCATTCTCCTTTCCATACCTCCCTTGGAAAGTGAAAAAATATAAAAACTAGATGCAAATTGACGGTTAGGTGTTTGCATACCCATTTTGCATTCACCATTGGGGATGCCCTAATAAATTCTAACCCCAAAACTTCTCAGTATCTGCTCATTCATTTTTCAAAACTGCGATTTCTAATTCACTTCAGGCCTGTTTGTTTGGCGTTTCTCAAAATATTTTCGTGTTTGGGAAACGTCAAATAAACATGTTATCTATTTTCTGAAATAAATTTTTCGATCTCTCAATTTTCTCAAACTATTCTCTCAAAATCCAAACTAACAATGATTTTCTTATCTCTAAACAAAACCTATATAAACTCTAATTTGATTTGACATAAAATATAATATTTCTTACACAATTTATCTTACAACAAACATGATTTAACATAAAGTCTTACACATTTTACACATACAATTTAACTCTTCCAAAAAAATATACACCTACTTTATTTTTCAAACCATTATCTCAAAACTCAAAGAAACAATATTATGCAAATCGATATTATTTCACAAACCTCCGCTACTCTTCCAAACTATTTTCCCGGACACCAAACAAACAGGCCCTTCATGTTTTTTTAAGTTCTTTAATTTCTTCGTCAAGTATTATTTTGCATTGTGAAATTTCATTCGAAATATTTTTAAATTATGTTCAGTAAAACATAAAACATAAAACATTCAAAAGAATAAACTAAAACCTGAAACACTGAAATCAAGTTGAAACACGTCAAATTAAACCCATAAATTTCAAAAGCATGTATATATATAAAAATTGTTGCTTACATCAGAATTCAATAGTTAAATATCACATTCATTTTTTAATCATAAAGATTTCATTAATACTACATTGATTCAATAATTACATACATTTTCATCACTATTTTGTCAACGTTATAAATTATTACCTATAAAGTATGAGCCAAATATTTTCGGGCAATAAGAAATTGCATATCATCTACATTTGTAACAATTGGGGTCAAAAGTCAGAACTCCAAGACCTGATATGATACATACCTCAAGGGGCAGAGAAAGAAAATCTTCACTCAATGTGAATCACATATTCGTCAAATAAATATGTTGACTTTTCAAAGATATATTTAAAAAATCAAGATTTTTAATATGTGGTGCAGAATAATTGGGCCCGAATGTAGGAAGTAGCTAGAGGTGCATGTATGTTTGACTTGTGTATGCATTTCATTAATAGGAGTATTTCTTACATATTTAGTATTTTCTAGGTTAGGTACGTGTGAATATGATGTCAAGAATTTTTGGCTAATTGGGCCAAAATGACGTATTGAGGAATAATAAGGGAAATTATAACTTCACACAATTAAATTATTTGCATGCAAGTACATATAACTTATATTATTTAGTAAAAGAGATTTTGGAGAGTGATTAGCTTTAGAAAATGCATATATAGTTATTTTATGAGTGTAACTGGTACGGTTAATTAGTTAAATCTGGTCTAAACTATAAATTTTATAAAAAAAAATTAAAGGATGTCCCGGGGCCATGACTCCTTGCTTTCGTAACTTTTCTTTATTATTTGTTTGCCTTCTTGTTTTTTAAGCCAAGTGGTTAAGGATGAGGGACCAGAATGTCACGTGTTCAACTCCTACGAATATGGGTATTTTCTCTAATTTCATATTAGTTTTTCTCTAATTTAATACTAGTAATTAGTTCACTTTGATATCATTGTAATAGTTTCGATTCGATATAGTGTTTGATGTAACAACGTATTTATCATAAAAAAAAATAGTTTGTTTTTGCCCCAATAATTCACTTATATTTATGTAATGCATAAAGCAAAAATCTCTTTTATTTTTTGTTTTAAATTAATGTGGTCGCTTATTTCATGTATCTATAGCACATAATTAATCATTATCCTTATAAAGAAACCCAATAATTACTCTTAATTTATGCTAATGATTACTTATGATTAGATATGCCATACCACATAAGTGAAAGCACGAGTTTCTTGATTTCTTCCTTTTTTAAGTCAAGAGCACTTTGTTTTTAATGAGGACTCAATTTTCTGTGGTGTTGTATAAAATATGAAAACATCGTCTGTGGACAGGTTGGGGAGGGCCGGAGGGGACATAGTTAAGGGCATCTCCAGTCCAAGTCCAGCTTCCCCTTACTCAGTCCAGCTTCTCCTCAGAATTCAAGTCCAGCTTCCCCTTTCCTTTTCATAAGTCATCTAAAATGTATCAATCTATCAATTCCATTTAATTAAAATTCTCAATTTTCCCCACTCTCACTTAATAATAATAATAGCAATAATAATAATAATAATAATAATTAAACAATAATAAATTTGATTTTATTAAATACACCAATTAAATACTTGATTGACATGATTTGAAAATAATAAAAATAATTTTATATTCACATTAAATTTTCCAACATAATAGTTACATTAAATTTGATTTTATTAAATAAAAGTTACATTTTTATACTAAAATTAACTTTTTAAAAATAGTACACAAATTAAATAAAAGTAAGATTAAATAAGAGTTACATTTTATTAAATAAGGTATTTTATTTTTTTTAATTTAAAGGATTTTTTATTAAATAAAAACAAAAAAAAACAAAAAAACAAAAAAAAAAAATTAAATAGGATGAGCAGGTAGCCGACAAGTGTCGGCCACCTGCTGGCCAGGAGTGATGGATCTCGAGCGGCACCGATTCAATCTGCAAAAGGACCCCCTGATCCACTTTTGCATTTTTCTCCTCTTTATACATTTTTCTTCACTTTTTTTCTCCTCTAGATCCAAAAACCCCCAAATCCACTTTCCCCCTTATACACTAGAGATGTCCTAAAAGACTCGAAACTAAATTATGGTCTGCCTATTATTTCATATTTTTTAAATTTTTTTATTTTCAGCATACAACATAAGAAAATTTTAAACTTTTATTTTTCAACTCTAATATCCAAAATTGTCCGTGAAATTAAATGTTTAAGGAATCAAATAATCAAACCTAACTAAAATTAATGGGGCCGAATAAACTCATTTAAAATTAAGAACATAAAATTTGTTGTTATTGGGAAAATAAAACCAGTCACCCCACCCCACCGAACCGAATCTAACCCAACTCAACCCCCTTAAGGCCAATCAAGTTAGGGCTGATGAGATTCTAGAACCATGAGTGTCACCCAATCAAATTAGTGGATTGAGAGTAGGCTAATTGTATCACGACTCTTATTTAAAATTGCGACAAATCAAAAAGGTGAAAAAGGAAGATTATTATTATTATATTAGTAGCACTAAAAAGAGTCAAATAAATTACTATAAAAAAAAGATCGAGTCTAGTTGTATGTATCTTAAACTGGTTATTATCATCTTATAGAAAGCTTCTTTCTGTCCATTTTCTAAAAGTTCATAAATCAATGGTTACCTAACTTGGATATTAATTTAATGAGAAGAAATAAGGTTGCACTGTCACGAGCTTTCATTGTCTAATTTTCCACTTTCGTCAGAAGTTGCAGATGTTCTTGTTTTTACTCCTTATTTGTATTTGATGTTTTTGTTGAAATTGTTCCCACTCACTTTTTAGCAAATATGACATGTAATTACTTACTATTGTATGATTTTAGCAAAATGCACATGATCATATATAAACTAATATTTTTTGGGTATGATAATTGCTTCAAATGATGTCAAACAGAAAAAGAAAACAAAAGAAATAGTCTTGAACTCTCTTGTATCAATCAAATTGGATGTTGGTCTATTTAGATAGAGTCACTTGATGTGAGAACAAAAAATATTTTATTGTTTTTATATTACTTATAAATTAAATAAGTCGTTATCTAATACTAAAAATGGAGTCATAACATTTTCCTGTTTTTTCCCCAGCTCGACTGTATATATGAAATAATGAAAAGTATTATTTCAACTCCGACTTCTCTCTTCTTTAATCTTTAGAATAAAACATAAAATAGACACGTGTATTTCGCAAATAACCCCAAAATCATTATATATGAAAATAGTAAGAGGATTATAGAATTTGAAAATTGGTCTCTCACTCTTTTTAATGATTTATAAAGTTAATACGAAGTTTTAGTTTCAAGAAACTAATAAATGTCATTTTATTCATTAAAAATGCCATTTAGTTTTTAAACGCATTTCCTTTTATATGTATTGGGTTCGAAGTGTATTTGTCTTTAGATTATATTAATATAAATTAATTCGACCAAAAGTTTCTAAATTTTTTGCCCAAAAAAATATTAGGACACCAAATATTTTCAGGAGATCTATGTGAATGCAGATTTTTCCATCATTTATTCGCCATTATTGACTATTAATGGAATAGTCAATACTTATTCTTTAGCTTAAAGTGAAAAGAAAAAATGTGTTATTGAAAAGTAAGTAAAAGTAGACCCAGTTTTTTTGCCAATAAAAGTTTTAACTTTTAACACGAGGGTCATATGCTTACCTTTTACCAACATATACATATAGGAATTTTTTGTGGTTATCGCTTAACTAAAACTAATCACTGGTACTGGATATTCTTTTTTATCTTTTCCATTATTGTGGTTGAAAGGAAAGTAAACACAACCAACATAACAAATAAACAATAAGTTTTCATTGATTATTTTTATTAGTTAAATTTCCCGGATTAATATAATAAAGTAATAGTAAAAATAAGGAATATTGAGAATATTGTTTTTATGATATTTCATGCATGAAAACACTAAATAGATAAATAGATAAATCATCTAGTTTAATTATCAACATTCAACTCGTTCATTTTAACCTTTTAAACTAGCGTTAGTCTTGTTCATCGTAGAATTTGAGATGAAAATAGTATCCAACTCGCCTGATAATCCGAACAAGTTACATAATTTTATACTTACTTGAATATATGTCTTATGTACGACGTCATTTGAATCCTAGTTATACCGTTAAGAATTTTCTCCTATTTTCCCAACAAAAAAAATCCTATTATTATTTAGATGCTAATTTTGGAATCAATAAATGATTGTTATGATAGAAGAGATTAGTTCACGCAGTTCAGTGAACTTAGATCCTCATTCTCGTTAGAGATTTTAACGTAATGTAACTAAATCAGATCTGATCATACTTCAATATCTTAACAAATCAAAATCAAAATAAAAATTGCAACTTTGGCTATATCTTCATCTCTTGTGAAAAGTCATAATTAATACTAGATTTATGTCCGTACTAGTTTTTTTTTTTATTTTAAAAAAAGTTTTGTAATCCGACAAAGTGACATGATAATCCACATCTAAACCCGTTGGCCGTTGACCATCATAAAAATACTGATCATATGGATGATAATATGCCTCCTCTTGGGCTGTGAAGTACCAAATTAAGCACAATCGGATGTGTTTGCTTAACTTTGAAGAGGTATTTCGTATTTTCTAAAAATCAACCAAACAATATTTTCTGTTTCTAAGAACATGAACTAAAATATACATATGTTTTTATCGAAATTGATGAAAAAAAAAATCTATTTCTAAGTTAATCTAAACAATATATAAAATGATTTCTACTTCAATATGTTTATTTTTTTTTTAAATATTCCTTAAAATTCTGGAAAATCTCCAGTATAATTGTATTTCCTTCATTTCATTACTTATATTAGGACTGTCAATCGGGCGTTGTGAGTCGAGCTTTAAATGACTCAAACTTAAATATCATCAGGCTTCATAGCTATAGGCTCAAGTTCGATTCATAAATTTTCTAATTTTCTTGGCTCAAACTCGGCTCATGTATTTTTACAGGCTTCGAGTTCATATCAGGTTTGTTAATACTAACAAATTTTACACAAATTACACATTATTGATATATATATAAATAAAGTACTATTACTCATCAACTGTGAAGGCAACCTACAAAACTAGGTATTTAATATAATAATGCCTCAAGTGAACCTATATCCGGAAAATACTAGCTTTTGGGAATGAAATAAAGTTATGAAATTATTTAAGATTTTAAGTGAATAGAAAAGTCTTTTGATTAGTGATAAAACTATATTAGATGAAATCTTTCTTCTGCTTAGAATTTTGAATATACATTTGCTCAATATGAATAGAATTAATTTAAAAGTCCAAGGACTCCGATTTATTTGATCATTTGAGTTAATTTTTTTCTTTTATTATCTTTGTGTTATATGTGGGTTTACACTATAATGTGTGTATTTTTCTTTTATTTTAATTTTCTTGTTTCAAATTAAAATTAGTAACTGGTAACTATAATTTTAATACAAAAAATTGTCATACTACCTCTGTCCCATATTTTTTTTCTCATCGCTACAGTTGATTAGTCAAGTTAACTAAATTTTAAAATTTTATAATAAATAATATAACTACTTTATTTCAAAAATAATTCGATGATATCAATATAAAAACACATATATTATTATTTAGAAGGTTTAAAACACAATAAATGTAACAAATTCAACTAGAAAAGTTACTTATGAGATTGAAAAGTTTGACTCCGCAATGTAGCTAATGAATTAAAACTATGGGATATACACAGTATTTAAAATAATTTTATGTTTGGGTTTTATTTGGGTTGAGTCTTATTAGACTCAATCTCAACTCATAAATTAATTGGACAATGGCTCAAACTCGTCCCTTCTCACATTTATTCGGGTTCGGATCAATTTTAGTCGAGCCGAGCCATCGGGTTTCGGATAGGCCCGACTCAATTGACCATCCTAACTTTTTACTCAATGTACTTTTTGCATGGAGTTTTAGGCAAGATTTGAAAAAGTGAAAGTTTGAAACATATTTACATATAAGCCCTTAAAAGTAATGGTGTAGAATAAGTGGTGTCAAATCATTATTTTAAGTAAGAGACTAGTTGTGAGAAATATAATTATGTTTCAGAGAATTGAAGGAAAATAAAATTTTAATCCATGCTCAATAATGGTGCTACTTCCTAAAATTGGTATTGTCAGGGCGTCTCCAACCCACCCGAGGGTCGGTGGAGATGGGCAAAGGGGGTGCTTTGGCACATCCCGGAATGGCTGGACGCGCAGGTGGCGTCACCTACTCCATTTTACAATTTTTTTAATTAATTTGTTTATTTAAATAATAAAAAAATTAACTAAAAATGGGCATTTATATTTTTAAATTTTATGTCAGCTTTAATAAAATTATGTTTAAATTAAAGATGTAACGTTATCAATTTTACTTTTGCATTTTAAAATATTTAGTCAAAACTTATAAATATTTAAATAATATTTTTTTCTATTAAAATTTGATTTAACTACATTGTAGTATAAACATGGGTAGTTTAAATTTTAGAATCTTAAATGTACAATGAAGAAAAACATATAAATACGATTTTACATTAAATTTAAAAATATTGATACACTTACAATTTTAATACTTATAAATAAAAATATTTACATAATAAAAAAATTCTGGAAATTTAGATTATTAATCATTTTCAAAATTAAGTTTATTATTATAATAATAAACATTAGAAGGTGAGAGTGTGAATTCTTTTTTTAATTAATTGTGGATGATACCTCGAAACTGTTGGAGATGATGCCCAAAAAATGCAAAATTACCCGAAGTGAATTGGAAATAACATTAAACTCTCCTAAAAATTCAAACAAACAACTTTTAAATAAATTGCTCAGAAAAAGACTTTCAATTAATTAAAAAAAAGACTTTCAGAAAAAAAAGAAGAGCAAAGAGAGGCCCTTTGAATATTTAGTCGAATCAATCTTCCTTTCATTTATTACCCCCCATCCCTCTCCACATGATATCTGCATAGGTATAGTAATTGTCTTCTGTCTTTACTCTTTTGTCCGTTTACACATACACACAAGTTGCAGAAAGAATAGACTGACTAGAGCAAGACAAATTTGTCAACTCTTTTGGCCTTCGAGAAAGTCTTGAAAAATAGCTTCTTCTCTTCTCGTGAAGCCAACCAAACACACGTAAAAGAGAATTCAACATGTTGTCATAAATTCAATATTTATTTACTAGCTAATACAGGGGAGGGGACAGACATATCTCCTTATTATAATATTCGTTCACACCTTAAAGTTTGATCATGTTTTGCTGTTTTGGATTTTTCTAAACAAACTTAACTTCATCAAAAAGATTTCGTGGGTTTGGGTTTTCCTAGTGAAATTTCAGTCCCTTTCTTTTTTTTCCCCCTTTTCATCCTCTTTTTTACACTTTTCGAAGAAGAAAAGAAGATTTTGTTAATGGGTTCTTTTTGTAGTGTTCGAATAAGAGCAGATAGTCCTCGGCGAGATGGTTAGTGATAATTCATTTCTTGATTTTCTCTTTTTTGCTGTGGAAATTATTCACGCTTCTTTTTTAATGCTTGTTGAAGGATATCTTTCAATTGTTGTTACTTGTTAAGACAATGTCTATTTGAAATGGCATGCATTAAATGGAACTATTTCAAGGAAAGTTTTTCTCTTTTGAGGTAATTTTGTATTGCAGTTTCAAGGGAGACAAATCCCATTTATGTCTTAAAATAGGGGGATTTTTTTTTTTTTTTTGGCTTAAATAGGTCATCTTTTGAGGTAATTTGTTGTTGGGTATTGCAGTTTTAAGCCCCTTTCTGTCTTAAAATAGGGGACCTTTTTTCGGGTTTAAATAGGTCCTTGATTCATACTAGGTTTAATTTCTATAGCGAAATTTTGTTCTAAAGTGCTAAGTATGCAGTTCATTCCAAAATTTGATTTATGTAAATTTTCCAATAATTTAAGAATCCCATTACCTTATATATTTTGAACCATATTATGTTGGTTACTTATAGATTATATCGTGTTGTTTTCTTTACTTGTATACGAACGAACCGAAGTTTGAGAGATGGTTGTTTTTGTTGGACCAAAATGTCAAATTATAAGTAAAACTCTGCAGCTTAAGTTCTAGCACGTATACTAATTGGCTTCTATGAATCATTGTTGTTTAGTATCTAATTGAGTTGAGTTATGTGAATTGGGCATTTTAGGACAAAGTCCTAGGAATGTGAGCATCGATGGACGAGATATAAGCAGCAGACGCTTGTCTTCCTCACTTCCTATGACCCCTCGAAACGAAGGTGAAATTTTGGATTCGACAAATTTGAAGAGCTTTGGGTTTAATGATCTAAGAGTTTCGACTAGGAACTTCAGGCCCGATAGTGTGTTGGGGGAAGGTGGCTTTGGCTGTGTATTCAAAGGGTGGATCGATGAACATACATTTAAAGCTACTAAACCCGGGACCGGAATGGTTATTGCTGTGAAGAGATTGAACCAAGAAGGTTTTCAAGGTCACAAGGAATGGTTGGTAAGTACAATACTATTCTCGGTTTAAGAGGCTTTATTGATCATTGAGGTAAATGCAAACATATCCCCTGTGCTTTGTCTAATTGGCAACCCCCCCCCCCCCACCCTAGTGTTTTTATCTAATTAGTGAAAAAAAACCATGTGAAAATTCTGTCATAAATCATAGGGAGTTTATCGTCAATTTTTTAAGCGGATAGAGGGTTATTGCCAATTTTTAAAGTTACCACGGAAATTATTGTCAATTTTTAAGTGAATAGGGGTGTTTTTCGCATCTTTTGGTGGGGTTATAATTGTCATTTGGCTTGGGAGGGGGCTTTTTGATAATAAAAATTAGCACAGGGGGAGTTTGGTAAGTCAAAATAATACATGTTACTTTTGCTAATTAGGCAAAGCATAGGGGGTATTTTTCCTTCCACTCATAGATCCTTAGATATTGTCTACTATAACACTCTTAGGTGCTTGAATTTTGAAGTGCGAATTGGGTGGAGTTTCGGAACAAATTTCGACTACTTCGATTGTCATTGGATTTGTGACTATTAGTCTTGGTAATCCTACCCGAATCCTGGACAGTTTTGTTCCGGGATGGGTCAACGTCAAGTCACAAATCCAACTAGTATAAATTATTTCAAAATGTTGTGCAATTTTCTCTTCATCACAATTATAATAAGAAACATTCTAAATTCTTTGTATTGGGAAATTTCAGACGGAGATCAATTACCTTGGGCAACTATATCATCCTAATCTAGTGAAACTGATTGGTTATTGCTTAGAGGATGAACACAGACTTCTCGTTTACGAGTTCATGCCCCGTGGTAGCTTGGAAAATCATCTATTCAGGAGTAAGTTCTTAGTCTTACATCATTTTAATCAAGGAGAAGCTTTTATTTATCATGCAAACTTACCCCTTTCAATGTATTTTTTTACAGGAACATCTCACTTCCAGCCGATATCTTGGAACCTGCGTATGAAAGTGGCTCTTGGTGCAGCAAAAGGTCTTGCATATCTCCACAGCCCAGAAGCCAAAGTTATATATCGCGATTTCAAATCGTCAAATATCTTGCTTGACGCGGTATGTTTAACGATTCAAGACTTTGTTTTCACATTTTCGATTATTTTCAAGAATACCCTTTTATGCGAGTCTCTTAAAAAATCTTACTTGATGGATTGGCAGAACTATAATGCGAAGCTTTCCGATTTTGGATTGGCTAAGGATGGGCCAATGGATGGTAAAAGTCATGTATCTACGAGAATCATGGGCACCTATGGTTATGCAGCTCCTGAGTATATGGCCACAGGTATATATAACATCTCCACAAAATCCAGAGAGTAAATGCAAAAACACCCCCTATACTTTGCATAATTGGCAAAACAGCCCTATGTTATTTTTATTAGCTTAGCAAAAAACTCTTTGTGTTCCTTTTTTTTAGCAAAAGATCCCATTTGAAATTCTTTCATAAATCAATAGAGAGGTTATTGTCAATTTTTGAGTGACAGGTTATTGCCAATTTTTAAAGTCAACAAGAGTATTATTGTCAAATTTTTTAGGTGAATAGGGGTGTTTTCACATTTTTTGGTGAGTGTATACTTGTTATTTTTCCCGCAAAATACGTACTCCGGCTTGGGAGGTTTTTTTCCTCTAATACAAAAATTGCACGAGTGAGGTTTTCGCTAATAAAAATACACATGGGAGGTTTGCTAATTAGACAAAGCATAGGGGGTATTTTTACATTTCACTCCAAAATACGAATAATCTTTGTTCTTTTCTGATAATACTCTTTATGTATTTTCTTTGAAGGTCATCTGACAGCAAGAAGCGACGTGTATAGTTTCGGAGTCGTGCTCCTTGAAATGTTGACCGGTAGACGTGTGCTAGACAAGAACCGTCCTCACGGAGAACAAAATCTAATCGAGTGGGCCCGGCCTTACCTTGCAAGCAAACGAAGAGTACTACGTGTTATGGATGCTCGTATAGAAGGCCAATACACACCGAATAATGCATTGAGAGCGGCAACTCTTGCTATTAAATGTATAGCCGTGGAACCAAGATACAGACCGAATATGAACGAAGTGGTTAGAGCATTAGAACAAATTCAAGATACCGGGAGCTTTAAAACTGAAGAAACTGCACAGAAGCATCGGAGAGATTCTGGAAGAAAAGCTGCTTCTTATCCGAGGCCTTCTGCTTCTCCAATTATGGCCTAAATAGAATGTGATTGTATTTATAAGTTGTAAAGACAATGAGAAGCTGCATATATGGTGTTTCTGGCAAAATCCAATAGAACTTTGAGAAATTATGTACAGTTTCTGCTTTTGGTTTTCTGGCAACTGAAATTTGTTGATTTTAGGATACTGTACTGCTTTCCTGAAAGAACTAGATCAGTAGTTTAATTTATCTGGGACGTATTCCTACTCACTTTTCTAGAATTGGAATCTAGCAACCCCCCGCCCCCCGGTCAAATTCGGAAGATTCTTCCCCGGATCTCCTGGACCATGTGGTCTAGGATTTTTCTTCTTTTCTATTTTTTTTCTTTTCTCTTCTTTTCTTTTTCCTTTAAGTCATTAATAACTAAATTGTCTTATACAATTAAAAAAACATTGACATATTTTGTGTTGTAAATTTATAATATGATGTTTGTTTCTATCAAAATTATTATTTGCATTTTTCACGCATTATTTCTTCTTTAAAAATATTTAATGTTTAAATTAATTCTATTAAAAAAATATCAATCTTAATTATTTCATAAATTATAGCATAAAATAACACAATGAATTTGCGAATTCACATATTTGGAAATAAATAAAAACATAGCTACAACAACATTGAACGATTACAAAAAAAAACATAATATATATAAAAAAAAATTACCACTACAAGAAAAATAAAATTTAGTGAGAAAATATTAAGTAACATTATTGAAATTGTCAGTTTTTGCATATATTTAGTGACAAAAATGTTAGTTTTGTCACAATAACAATAGTGACAGGTACAATAGTAATAAAATATATTTTTAAATTGTCAGTAATGGCTATTTGTGACAAGTGTATAAAACTTAAGTTATCATTATTGATAATTATTGACACCCTTTCAGGGACACATTACAAGAAAAATGAATTTTAGTGATAAAATATTAAGTGGCATTGTTGAAATTATCACTTTCTGCATATATTTAGTGACAAAAATATTAATTTTGTCACAATAAAAATAGTGACAAGTGCAATAGTGACAAAATATATTTTTAAGTTATCACTAATGGTGACAAATGTGTGGAACTTAAATTGTCACTATTAACAATTAGTGACACCCTTTCAGTGATAACCTATAGACAATAAATATTGTCGCTATAATTTAGTGACAACTTTTTAGTTGTCACTTTTGGGGTATCATTAAATGTCAATAGTGACAATTTTTTTACAACTCTCGCCACTAGTGTATCTATAAATATCATTTTAGTGACAATATTTAAATTTTTTTCACTTTGTCTTTTACTATTTTGTCACTAAAATTTAAATTTTTTGTAGTGACAACTTAGTAACAACAAATATTGTCACTATAATCTAGTGATGTTTTTTCAGTTGTCATTTTTTGGGACGTCAATAGTGACAATATTTTTACATTTCTTGTCAATAATGTGTCTATGTACATCATTTTAGTGATAATATTTAAAATTTTGTCACTTAGTCATTTAATATTTTGTTACTAAAATTTAAATTTTTTGTACAATATTATTTTGATAGGAACAATATATTACTATAAATTTGCAACACAAAGTATATAAATGTGTTTAATTTGTGTAAAATAATATTAGTTATAAGAAAGAAAAAACAAAGAAAGAATGAAAAAGAAAAAAAAAAAAAAGGAGGGAGAAAAAATGTAGACCACATGGTTCAGGAATATTCTTGCATAAATCTGATCTATGAGATTTTCATAAACCTTGTGGTGGTAAATAAGCCACATCATATATTTTAATGACATGACATCATCAATATGTATGATGTGATTTATTTACCACCACAAGGTGTATGAAAATCTCATAGATCAAGTCTATATAAGAATTTTCCGTCCAGGAGACCCGGTAAGAATCTCCCGTCAAATTCATTTCCCCAATTTCTATCGAAAATGATTTCTATGTTAGAGTGTATTAATAGTTGTTGACAATTACTAGATTACCAAACGACATCGTTTTATTTTTCCAAAATCTTATCTAATTGTTAAAAAAAATTAAAAGAATTCCAGCCCTCCAAGGGGCAGAATTGTCCTTTTGTCGTAAACCTGAGGTTTAACGGTTGAACCCAATTCATCTTCTCTATCACATTGTGCTATCTATCCATCTACTACAATTCTTTCTAAAAATGAACCCCATGGCGGTGCTGCACCGCAGCCCCTTTGCGCGTACAATACAGTTGCGCGTGCTAACAATCGCCTGCAGCAGTAGCAGCACAAACAGTCCCTCTACAGTCGCCCTACCTTCTAAGAAAACGAAGGAAGACAACTCTTCTCGCGTGCTCCTCGGCATGTCCGAACAAGACCTCACACAACTTGCTCTCGACCTCGGTCAGGTACTTTCAGAATAGAATATGATTAATGACTGTCCGCGTAGTTACAATTTCAGTATCATTTCGTGTTTTCAAGCGAGGTAGTGCGGATAATAGTTCTCTGTTTATTTTTATTTTGTGAAATGGAAAATTTGTGCGCATTTGAGTTGCTATAGTGGATTAATTGGTTTACTTGTCGATATGATGTGCAAATATGAGAAGCGAATATACGAAATGTGTTTGATTTATTTCATTATTTGTTTGAGCCAATTATTTGTTTTTTTTTTTGAAAGAGTTGGAAGGGCTCGTTTGGTTGTATTTTCAATACCTTCGTGTATTAAGCTCAAAACTTGCACAATTAAAAAACCTGGGATATTTTTTATTTTTTTGGGGGGGGTTTGGAAATGAAAATGAGTTGCAATTGTAGACCAATTGAGTGGACCATTGGTATCAGACGTGAATGCAATTTAAACATGCTTGGTTTGATTTGTATTAATTAATGTACGCATCGTTCAGTTGTTATTATACTTTTTTGTTTATTATGTAAAGTTTTATGTGAAGATAAAAGTGTATATGGATTACTTTTGCAATTGTTTTGACTAGTTTAGTTGACTGGTTGATTTCATAAGTGAATAAAAGAAAATTGCATTGGTTTGGTTTTCATTTATTTATTTATTTATTACTGTATTATTATTGTTACTGTTAGTATAATTACTATTACAACATATTTATGTATGACAGCAAAGTTATCGAGGTAAGCAATTGTATCATTTGTTATACAAGAGGAAGATCAAAGAGGTTCAGGATTTCAGTCAATGTGAGTACTGTATTATACATGTCTTATTCAATCATGAATCTTTTGCTGAAAAAGTATTTTTAAAAGATTTTGGTTTGGTTTGTTTTGTGGGTGACAAGTGCCATTGGCATTTAGGAATGGACTTCAGGAAGCGGGATGGAATGTAGGTCGTTCGCCTATTTATAAGATGGCCACTTCAACTGATGGGACAATTAAGGTGAAGACTTTACTAATGTTATTGTGCTTATTTCTCATCTATTTTTCTTAAGAGGAACCATATTGCTATACAAGAGCTTACACTTTGGATGATAGTTGAGATATGCTGCCAAAAAATTCGTGAATAGCAAAGTAGAAATTGATGTCAAAGAAGCCAAGTTACAATGGTTCTTTAGCTCGAATATGTAGGATATAACATTCAAGAAACTTCTTGTAGCATATTCCGAAGACAATAGGTGTGACATGCTGACATTTAATCTAGAACTCTGAAGCAGCAACAAAGAACTCTAATATATGAAATTAAGTGATAGATTGTGTTCATGAAATTATCAGGTTGGATCTTCAAAACCATGTTTATCTCTTTCATTGAAGAAAGATAATATCAGAAAATGGATGGATGCTCTTACAGAAGTTTAGGGTTGACAAAAAGTTGGAGATTTATAAAGATGAAATGTCTCGATTTTCATAAATGAAATTTTAAAAATAGAGATCTATAGAAGTTATGTTTGAGGATTCATCATTCAAAAGCTCATGGGTTATATGCTTGTAAAATGAGGGGTTTATTAGATGCTACACAATTGTGCATGGGCGGGCCTTATTGGCTGCCATGTGGATAACGAGAGCCAGCTGACTATGCCTTCGTTGGTCACGTGGTGGCCAATGAGGGCCACTGGATTGTGCAAAATTGTGTACACGGAAGAAGACATAGCTAAAATATTCTGAACAAGATTGTTTGACATGATTTTTATGAGGAATTTTGGGTTGATATATTATTTATTTGGATGACGACTCTTTGTCGGTCTTTCTCTTTTTCTGTTTGCAAAATCACAGGACCTTCATTTATCTTATCTCTCTGATCTATTTCTAGTATTTTATTCAGTTTCTAGTTTTCAATATTAAACATCTAACAAATCTATTTCTAGTATTTTATTCAGTTTCTAATCTGTTTCTTAAATCAGTTAATATTTGGGGCAGTAATCTCTGTGTGTGTGTGTGTGCGCATATGCGCATGGTCAACTCAGTTAAAATAGTGATATCTCATTATCACTTTTTGGTCTTTCAGTTACTAATAAAGCTCTCTCTCTCTCTCTCTCTCTCTCTGGTTGTGTGTGTGTGTGTACATACGCACATGCTCAACTCCTCTGTTAAAATAGTGATAATGTGATATCTCATTATCACTTTTGGTCTTTCAGTTACTAATAAAGCTGGAGGATAACAGGCTGGTGGAAACTGTGGGCATACCTGTTGACGATGGCAAAGGTTCAGTTCGGCTGACTGCATGTGTCTCATCACAGGTAACTTTCTGTGCAAATATTCTTCTCTTAGGCAAGCTCTTTCAGGAAATGTTAGTCATGTACTCTTTATTTGGTATGCATCTTAATGGTTTCTTGAAATAAATTTTTATTCCACCTTTCTTCACAGGTGGGTTGCCCTTTACGCTGTTCCTTCTGTGCCACTGGCAAGGGAGGGTTTTCGAGGAACCTTAAAAAGCACGAAATTGTTGAACAGGTTCGTGTGTACCTGATCCTGACTAAATGTTGCTTATTTAAGTCAGGTCTCCTATCCAATACAGCTTGTCATCTCCTTGACACTTGTAACAACTGTGATTCGTTTTGTTGAAGAAATGAAGTTGCTTCCATCATACATGAACACATCAATTACCATAATGCCCAGTGCTTTACTTTTATCTTCTTTTTCCCTTGCCTCAGTTGGGTTTCTAGGACCCTTCCATCATTACAACCTTTGACCAAATCATTTCTTTTCCCCTGGACAATAGTGGGCTTCAGCTTAGCTTCTTCTTGTTTGTTCGTTTGCCTACTCAGTATGAGATCTGCTGAAACTTATTCACCAAACCAATCAATTACATAAACCCACATGCATGACGTTCATTTCTTTCATTCTATTTACTTTTATAAAGTATGGTAGAGAAGGCAATGAAATGCAGCACTTTTGATAGATGTGCTTGTTGTCTTTAGTAGGCTGATTTCTTTGTGACAGTTTTATTCTGAGACCATATAAGTTGATGGTGTCCACAATTTCAAGTATCTTGTCCTGACCATGAGTATAGTTGATGTCTAAACTTTTCAGGTTTTGGCAATTGAAGAGGTCTTCAATCATCGAGTTACAAACGTAGTGTTTATGGGAATGGGCGAACCGATGCTTAACATGAAAGAAGTGCTTGGAGCACATAGTTGCTTGAACAAGGTACAGTAGACTGGTGCAAAGCAAATTGTATAATTTCACTTTTGGTATGTTTCATGTACTGTTTAATGTGTTGTGGTGAAGCAACTTTAAGATAAATTTTGAATTTCTCATATTCTGCTCTGCTTTACTTTGTTCCCTTGTGGTGGTGGTCAGTTTTCAATGTTATGGAAGATCTAAACAGTCTCCATCTAGTTTTAATTGATTAAGTTTTTTTTTTTGTTATGGAATTAAGGATATTCAAATTGGGCAAAGGATGATAACAATTTCCACAGTCGGAGTTCCAAACACTATAAAAAGATTGGCTTCTCACAATCTTCAATCTACATTAGCTCTCAGGTAACCCTTCCCACATGCTAATTTCTAGTTACTTGCACAAATAGAGGCATACTTTAATTTACAATTTCCCATGTTTGTGTTCCATGGCATGGAATTTGGACCTCGGAATCAAACATGAAAAAAGGTATCCATTGTGAATATCTGATTCCAATCTCTAAAGTAGGGCCAACCAAGTCTAGCTCTGCTCAAGGATATTTGAAGGCGTTTAATCGGTCTATAACCCATCAATTTAAGTATGCTATTGTTTATCAGGAAGTAGACTGATGCATAACTAATCGAAAAAGACTTGCATTTCCTTAGTTCAGGAGTCATGTAACTATTGTTTATTTAACTTTCATAAATAAGCACAATCAGCCTACTTTTGCCAGTCCTCAAATTGTTTTCATTCTCATCCATTTTCTTTTTCCAATTTTCTCCATCAGTTTACATGCTCCAAATCAGAAGCTCAGAGAAAAGATAGTACCAAGTGCAAAGTCCTACCCTTTAAATGCAATTATGAAGGACTGCAAAGACTACTTCCTTGAAACCAGTCGACGTGTATCCTTTGAGTACACACTATTAGGTACTCAGAGTTCTTTCCCTTTTTAGCTTCATTTGTAGAATTATGCATGCAACATGAAATATAACGTAATTACCTATTCTATTTACTCTTCCTTTGCAGCCGGAGTAAATGATGCAACAGAGCATGCAATAGAACTAGCAGAGCTTCTTCATGAATGGGGTCATAGCTATCATGTAAACTTGATACCTTACAATCCAGTAGAAGGTTCCGAGTATCAGCGACCATATAGAAAAGCAGTATGCTTCTGCAATCATACATTGTGTATCCAACATCCAGCATTAATTATATTAAACTCTAAACTTTGTCTACCATTAATCTGATTTTTTTTTTATTTTTTATTTTTAACTTGGTATAGGTTCTAGCATTTTCAGCTGCTTTAGAGTCTCGTAAAATTACTGTTAGTGTACGACAAACACGGGGATTGGATGCAGGTGCTGCCTGTGGACAACTACGGAATGAGTATCAGAAGGATCCTTTGCTTGATGGTGCAGAAGTAGTCCAGGAGGAATCCCAATTAGAGATGGCAGTTGCTGCCTGATGCCCTGTGTTGAGCTTCACATATCTATTTTGGCTGCTTTAGAACAAGTTAACATCAACATCATTATTTCTACTGAGAGATTCAGTGCTCACAGACTCAGTGAGTCCTCGCCTAAGACACTGAGTTCGTTTGAATGGACAAAACAAAAGCTTTACATAAGATTATGCATCGGTTTCTCAGAACCCGAGTTATGTGAATTCCTGAAGGAGAGCAAGATAGCAAGTTATTTGTGTGTACATAGTGAACATGTTTAGATTCAATTCCAGTTGTGTATTTGATTTTATAATGTATTCGAGTATTTTTATTTTTATAGGTTAATAGTTCATTCGACATTTGAAATTTGATATGCTTAGGAGTACGAGTTAACATTTCCATTGGCTGCCTTATGTTTTTAGTTTGATCTTTTGTTAGATTTCGAGTCTGGACCCGACTCAATCCAACTCAAGTTACATCACTATACTATGAGCATTTGTGTGAGTACAATAATTTTGTAAATCTAGAAGAGTGATCAACTTTTAAAGATCATATAAACACAATTGTTTTGGTGACATTGTTTGTTTTTGCAACTTCACTGGATCATTTTGGCTGATTTTTTACAATATGGAATTTTTTTCTTTTTCCGAAATTTATCTCTATCTCTACTTATTATTATTTATTTTATTATTATTTTTTATTTTATTTATAAAAACATGAATATTTCTTAACATTTTTGTGTAGACTAAAATGCCCTTATGTAAAAGCAATTAAAGAGATATACTTAAACATGAAGTCTTGTTATATTTAATTTATCTCCTACATAAACTCTTAAATTTATAAATTCTCTCTTACATCATAAACACTCTAAATATAAAATTCCAAATGAAATTCTCTTAACTATCATTATGTTACAAAAAAAATATTAAGATTGAATCGCATTTTACTATGAAAGAACTAAAAATACTTATGACTTAGCTAATTACGTAATTTTACTTTGGCTAGAATAGAAAAATATAAAGAATATTCAATAATATCGAAATTTCATGGATTTCTTTTTGTGAAAAATGGGTGAAATTGATGGAAAAATGGTGAAACCAATGAAAATTCGGGTGAAATCGGTAAAAACAGTTCCATTGAAATTGATGAAAATTTGGGTGAAATTCGTGAAAAATGATAAAATGGCGAAACAACATATAAAGTTAGTGAAATCGGTGAAAATTAATAAAGTATATGAAAACGTGTCAAATCTATGAAAATTCAAGTGAAATTGATGAAAATAACATGTGAAACAGGTGAAATCGGGTTAATATGATAAAAATGTGTGAAATCAGTAAAAAAAAAAAAGAGTTTAACCGACAAAAAAAAGTGAAACAGATAGAAAAATGGTTTAAAACGAAAAAAAAAAAAAAAATGGACAAAATTGTAAAAATAGTGAAAATAAGTTATAACTGATAAAAAAAAGAGTAAAATAGTTGAAAAAATCTTTGATGGTAAAAATAAATAAAATTGGCTAAAAAAATGTCAAACCAATGAATAATTCTTTAAATAGGTAAAAACAAGTTAATTTACTCTATTTTATGATATTATAAAATTAATTTTACTCTAATTTATAAAAAGTATCAATAAAATTAATAAGACACGTACGTGCACTTTACTAGTTAAATAAAAAAATATCAAACAACATCCTACACCACTTATTCTTTTTGATGTACTAAAAGAAAAGAGAATGAAAAAGGAGTTTGTTATGAACAACAAAGGGGGTTTACTGACTATTAAATAAAGCCTAATTTCCTATACCCACGCAACCAGCACACCGACTTTAAAGATGGTGGGCAAAAGGCTCCTCTCGATGCTAAAGGGCAGAACGGCGCCACCGCCACCGCCAACAGCCTCGGCGACGGAAGAAGGTAAAGCGAAATCATGGGGTCGTAAAGTAGTTTCAGGAGCATTGATTTGTTTGACCGGTGGTGTCGCTTTGAGTGCGCTTGATGATCTAGTCATTTACCATGGTTGCAGCAGGTTACTCTCTTTCTCTATCTAATATTATATTTGGAAATCTTACTTTAAACCTCGTTTCGCCTTATCCAGCTATTCATACATTATGAGCGAGAATTGTTATTATCAATTCAATTTTACCTGAAGTTCCGTTTTGATTCGTTATACCTCTAATTTGACTACATTTTGGGGTTTACTCGTTTTTTCTGATTTTTATGTGGTCTGATGTTGTATGGACTATGGATGAGGATTTGTACATGTTATTAGTGTGTATAGTTTTGCTAGCTTTTATTGCATTTGGAATTGGCTGCTTGTGTTTTTAGCTTGGAAATTCTTTTCTTCCTGAAAGTATGATTTCTGTCTTATTTGATTAGTGTTGATAATTCCGTAATTGAATTCTGTAGACTGAAGTAATTGCAATGAATTATAACAAGACCAATGCTTATATTTATAAAGTGGAGAACCAGGATTTTGGATCAACGTTGATGTATTTAATTTCATCTAAAAAAATTATGATTGAAATAACTGCAGTGAAATTATAACAAGATAAATGCGGATTTTTATATTGCTATTTTGATGATTAAATTTTGAAGCGGGTTTGAATCTAAGCAGTGGAGAACTAGGATTTTAGATCATCGAGGATAAATCAATTTGATTCCATAAGATAAGTTTACGCAGCTTTGTATAAACCGTGAAATTGAAATAACTTATTTGGTTATATAGTGACAAAAAGTACTATCGTAATGTCCAAAAAATCCCTTTACGAAGAAAAGGAATAATAACGTTATGCAAAGAAAAGTTAACCCTTTTATCGAACCTAGGCATCATAAAGTTTGATCCATGAGATTCTTTTCTTCATTGACAATGTATTCATTTCTAGATTCGACTCGCTTCTTTATCAATGTGCAATGTCTTGAAACTTACTATTAGTTAAATAGATTAATCAACACAAACTTAGATATTAATAATTAATGAATAAATCGAGACCAAAATATGAAATTTAGACTTAGTACAATTGTGCTTACACTACATATTATGTAAACTATTATAGCAAAATTAGGGGAAAGAGGGGAGCAGTGACTCCTACTAGCCACCCCCTATTTCCACATATTAATTTATAGTTGGAGAGTAGTGGTGCTTTCTTTTCTATTTGTTGATTCAATGTTTGAGGCATGCTCTTGTATACCACAATTTTAGCCCAGTCTGTGTGAATCAAACATAGTTGAAGGAAAATATGGAGTGGAAGCTCATTCTCTTAGGTTCAAACTTTTATTTTCATTTACATACATATGGATTGGAAGAAAATCAACAATTTGTATTATGCAAAATGTGAGAAATCCTATCTCATTTATGTTCCAAGACTATTCAAAAACATATTTTCGCCTCTATTTTTTTTTCTTTTTTCTTTTTTTCCATTGTACCAAAAGCATGAATCAGTAAGTGTTATACATTCTCTAATCAAAATTTTCATGGAAGAGTTCTAGTTATATTTCATGTTTCCTTCCACTACCCTTCCATGAACCTAACAGAAGCACATACTGTATTTGTTAACGTGTAGTTAGTACTACTTTAATTTCCTATGGAAGAAAAATTATATTTTTGAATTTTCAATCAGTTTGTTGTTGCTTCTTTATTTGATCTCCTGCCAGGATTTATCTCTTTCCCCTTGTCAATTATGCCCTTCAAGATGTTCACTTGCCTTTTCGTTTTTTATGTATCTTTCGTTGTCGTTCTATGTGTCCTCTTATCAAACTAAACCAGTCTTAGAATTAGTTCCGGTTTTTAGTCTGGTTGAGGGACAAAAGGTCATTTGAATTTATGAAACATGAAAGTGAACATTTAAGAAGAATATACCATTGATAACTAGCACACTAGTACCCTCACAATGCATACCGTTATCATTACTTCTGTTTTCAGCTTTAACTTTAGCTTTTTGAATATGAAGAGAAGTTCAAAACAAAAACACTAGAGAGCATTGAGAATAATCTATAATGTGATGCTACCATGAAAGAGGAAAAAGATTGTATTTGCCCCGCGGGGTGGGGTGTGGGGTGGTTGCATGTGTTATTACTCTATGTACATAGTCTAAAGATGTTTAAGTTGCCAAGGGTTGTCCTGCGATCTGATGTTTTCTTGGGAGAGCAGTAGTGAGCAAACATCGTTCTTGTGGCATTTTCATTTTTATGTTGAAAATATTTTTAACTCATTTGGTAGCAAATTATAGGTGAGGTTATGTCTTTTATCAACCTTATTTAGCATTCATAAATGAAAAGGTCGACCCATAAACAAGATATGACCTGCCATTTATAGGCACTAACACAATTAAAATTATCTCACATCCAACCTTATAATAATATAATCTCTATGACCCAACAACAAATTTGGGTGCTAAATAATTTTGTTAATATCTATGTTTTAGACATTGCCACCAAAAAAGTCCGATTAGATTATCTTATTTATAATAAAGTAATTTAAATTTTCACCATTATTCTATAGCTGCTACCAAACGTTTTCTTTGTTTTTTAAGATCATGTTTTTTTTATTGGGGCCGTTGTTAATAACTTTGAATTTGCAGGAAGGCTTTGGAGAAAGCTAGTAATAGCCAGGCAATAATTGAAGCTATTGGTAAGCCTATTGAAAGGGGTCCTTGGTATAATGCATCACTTGCAGTAGCTCACAAACGCCAATCTGTATCATGCACTTTTCCAGTTTCTGGACCACAAGGCACTGCTATTTTTCAGCTTAAAGCAGTGCGCAGTGGAGGTTCGTTAAATAAAAAAGCTTATATGATTAGTTAAATGTTTGATTTTGGTGATTTGTTGACTTGACATGGAATTATCAATGTGGATGCTAACGGAATTCAGACACGGTAACATGGGATTTTTCAAACATTGTAGGAACTAACACTATTAGCATTAGGATTAGGAAATGGTAAAATAAAAACGTAATTAAGTTCATATATGGAAACTTGAGATTATTAACTTTGTGATTTTAAGAATCTCTCTTTAGTGGTATTATGGTATAGGAAAAAATATTTAAATTGTTTAACATGTATAATTATAAAATATTTGGGGGATAACTGACATCCCCTGAATTTGTGGATTATTTGCATCCACCTCCTCTAGTCTTTGTAAATTTTATTGAGACTAGAGGAGGAGGTTGAAAACAACTCAAAATTCAGGCGAGGTCAATGCAATCCACTCAAATATTTGGTATGTGCTAGCGACATTTCCATTGACCCCCCAGCCGAACCTTCCCCAACATTGCAGAATACGTTTTCAGTATGTCACATATAATGGGAATTTTCATAAGACTATGCGGGAGTCCCTCTTTGTGTGCTATTTGAAATACTTTGTTTATATTTCTTACAACTCAAGAAGCATATATATTACTTATTTACATTAGTAGAGGTGATCTGAGTAATCCACATAATATATTGTCTTCTTTAAAACTAGCACATACCCCCTTATGTTTATCTAATTGGCAACTAACGTCCTTTATCTCTTAAAAGAAAACCAAATAAACCCTTCCGTAATGTTCACCACTTGCTAATATTACAATTGGCAATAAAGTTTATGTAGAAAAGTTACATATTTACTCCCTATTCTGGTTGGAATATTAAACCCAAGTCATTCGATTTATATAGAACATTGAACCACTTCTCGAAAATTTATGAACTTTCAGCCTTCTAATTAACCATTCTGCTATCAGAGCAATTGTATACGTTATTGTAGTATGCTTATTCTATCAAAATAATAGTATGTGTACGAAGGATAGATATAACTTTTATATGCTATTTAAAATAACCAGGGGTGTATTTGCCAATAGAATGAATCGATTAACGGGTGTTTGCTTCGTTCTTCCTTTATTTAGTTCACATGTATGACATGATATTGTTTTGTCCTAAACAGATGATACTTGGTTTTCGATTTTACGGCCTCGTGACTGGGAAATCCTCGTAATGGAAGCTCTCCTTCACGTCCCGAGTAATGAAAAGATGCAACAAACATATCGGATTAGTGTTTCAGATAACAGTCCTCCTCCGGCTGGTAATCCTTGCACTGCCTGCATACCTCAACCATCCCAAAGTATAGAAACGAATCAACCTCAGCCTACCTAGTATCAATCACTAAAGTGAAAGAACTACCTCAAAAACATCACGTGTTACGTTTGTTTTCGTTTATATTCTTGTAGCTATTGATATTTTTCATGAAAACTAGTGGGAAATTTTGAATAATACTTAGGAGGTTGGGGAATTTTAAGTAATACTTAGAGATGGGGGAGTTTTGAATGTAATACTTTCTTTCTGATAGAAATAATTCATGTGGCCTTCCCCTTTGACATTAGCTCCAATTTTGTGGGAAATTCTTGAAAAATTCTAGTCGATTGCCTGTGTTTGTCACTATCATATTATCCTCTAGAAAGTGCTAATTAGTTACTGAACAAGATTATCTTTCTTAAAATAAAATTAATATTCTCAAAACTATTTCCTTGCATGAAGTAATTATTAGTACCTAATATATAGTAACTATTTTGTTAATAATTGAAATAAAGTCGAATTGGGATTCAAAGATTGCATTTACCATGAAATTAATTTTTTTTAGACCATGTATACATTATTACATTAATAATTATATTTGAATTTATTTAATTATTATTAAAGTGCAAATATAGGTTAACTAGATAAATATTCATATAAGTGGGAGTCGAAGCTATGACCTTTTGGTCATAGGGTCTCAATTTCGCCATCAAAGTAGACCTCCTCGGCACCATTGACCTAATTAAGCTGTGCACGTTTTTATTGTTTTTCCTAGCTTTATTCACTGTTGTTTATGATGAACATCAACGCATAACAACTTCAATAAAGTTATTTCTCTAAGGTCTTTAGTCAAGGCCTTAGATTAATTTATTAATTAGCATCTTAAGTTTTACATGGCGGCAAAGTGTAAATCAGAGGGAATTGTTTATTTAGGATGACTCTGGTATTATAAGAGATTGAAAACTTAATTAGTATAAATTTAATTTTAGTAAAATTGATTTTACATATTTGTCTTGACTTGAAAATTTTGAAATAATTGGTCGTACAAAATTGAGATTAGCATGTGGAAAACGTTTTCTTTTTTCCTGAATAAACGACCCAACCGTGATTCAATTTTGGAAGGTCAACGACTTTAAAAGAAAATAAACCAAAAATAATTTAATTTAGACAGTCAAATGTAAATGTCTAATCATATATTTCTTAAAACTTCAGCAGACAGCCTATACCTAGGAATAACTCTTAAGAAAAACACTTGCAATTTAATAACTATACAATTGTTGTTTAAAGAAATTAATTAAAATGGGCCGGGTTAGTTGGTTAATGACCTAAGTGATTTGTTTTTAAATTCTTCAACTGACTTTTATCCTTGTCTAAGTTGTCTTGGCATGTTAGGCCATGGGAGAATGAATTGTGAAGGTCAATGGTGGCAGGTGAAATGGGAACAAACTCATGGAGTATTACCTAACTATTAATATTTACATGCAAATGGGCTTTGCTATTTCTTTTTAAATTAGCTACTTGATGGCTTTCTTTTCTAAATTAAAAATATTAAGCTACCTTTGCAATGACTATATCTTATTTTACCATGTGATATTTGGTTCGCTTCTCTATTTTGGATTAATTGCAATAAATTTATCTATGATACCGGCCATTTGTATTATTTGAAACATAATGCAATTTTAAATGGACAAGTTACATTTTTAGTCTTATATGATTGAAACTTTATTGTTATTGGTCACACTCCTTACAAAATCACATTTTTCTTAATCCTAATTGTGAACATATTGAACATATTTAACCCCATCACTTTCTTTGAAACAAAAAGTGCAAAACTGAGACAATCATATGTGATAAAAAAATGTAGAAACCAACAGATGATTGGTCTAATGGAAGGGACTAGTTACTACAAAATAGCGGACTCATGTTCGAATTCTTGTTGGGAGAGATATCCACATTAATGTGCTCAACCTGCCTCGAAAGGGATTAAACCATTGGGAAGCCAAAAAAAATGTAGAATATATATAAATAAAAAAGTGCTAAATAGATATTTTGCTATAGGATAAAAAATGCAGAATATTTTAAAAATTGATAGCAAAAGTGTAAAACTATAGAGGGCATGGTCAAGTGTAGTTCTATACAGTATGAGATCAAGTTACTAATTTAAAGACACGTTGAAATAACTTCAAATTGTCAACAAATTTTCATTAGAAAATTAAAAATATATTTATAACCTCCATAAATAAATATTAATCTAAAAACAGTTCATTTACACTAACTAGGTTTGGCGCAGCCTATAAAAAATAATAAGTAACATCCACAAAAGAAAATATTATAAACAAATTAGTAAAAGAGAACACAGCTAGCGGTGGGTTCGAGGAAGAATGAATGAAATGTAAAAAGACAAAGACCAAAGCCCGAGGGATCTAGTACGGGCGGGCGCATGCATGAATTTGCATTGACACGAAAAGAAAATAGTACTCGTACTTTGCTATATATATACAGTATTTTTTTTGTATTCAAATAAGACAACTGTCGTCTATAAAAATATATATAAAGTATAAACCAAACATAACCCATATATATATACATTCAATTCATGACTTCTTGATGCTTCACTTCAAAATTAATTTCTTCTGCAATTAATACTTAAAGCACTTTTCTTGTTTACTGTTTTTGTCTCCCTCTCATTAATTTCTGGTGGAGTATAGTATTTATTTCTCTCTCTCTATATATATATATTTATATACGTACTAGCTCCTTCAGATCGAAATTCAGTACAAAACATTTAATTATATTAATTTCTTGGTATTGAGATAGAGGTGATGACTACGATTAATGGAATTATGGAGGTTACACTCGTTAGCGCTCGAGGTCTCAAAGACACTGAAATTTTTGGTAAGTAATTCATTAATTATAATATACTACATGTTAATTTAATTTTGTATACATATCACCGCTTTTGGTGGAGTCGTGGTGGTTAAGTTTTGACAAAGTTATTGAGCTTTTCATTACCGCTTTTGGTCGTGGTGGATAATAACATTCCTTGTAGTGAGATGAGCTAAATCCAAAAGCTAGCACATCTTCTTTGCCTAGTATTCTTTTTATTAACTAAAATTCCCTATACCAACTTTTTATTATTTCACTAACCAATTTGAAATACTCTTGTATGCAAATAGGGGGTTATTGCCAATTGTTTAAGTGAAAGAGGAGAAGGGGGGGGGGGGGGGGGGTGGGGGTTTAACAATTTTAATTTATTGTTAATTTTTTAGATAAATTTGGATGTTTTTGAATTTTATTGTGGGGAATTAATTTTCACTTTCCTTGTAAACTATATATGAAGAATAATTACAGCGAGTAATGATACTCTGGTTTGGGAGGGATTTTTACTAATGAAAAATAATGTTAGGGTCTTTTTACTACAAAAAATAATGCAGGGTTTCTTTTACCAATTAGGCAAAGTGAGGTTTACTTTTTGCATTCCACTCGGTAAAATAGAGAAGACTTAATGGAGTAAATTAATAAATTAAATGAATTAGGACGACTTTAGGTCTGCTTTAAATAATCGCGTACGTTATTTGGGGGTTTGGGTTTCTTTAATTAACACGCAGTTAGTTATCTGGTTGTTTGGAATTGTCAAAAACTATGCTGGCATGCAAATATTGTTGCGGGTAATGATGCATTTTTAAATACTAATCGCGATTGCTTGTGAAACAAACAACTTTCTTCATTTTATAAAATTAAAATCTTTAAATTCTCAAAAGAAACCCAAACACATTACATTTCTTTTCCAGCACGAAATCGTATAACATATTCTACCGTATTTGTAAAAATTAAGTCCGTGCTAAAACAAATCCAAACAAGGCCTTAGTGCTAGAAATCAATCAAGAATCAGTTCAACTCTTTGTTCATGTAATTACTGATCATTGAATGTGAGTCTTGAAATTGTGTCAAAACACAAAACCAATTAATTAAATGATATATTAATTAATATTGAGAAAATTAATAAGTTGATATTGCTGCATGAATGTATTATGTATAGTTAATTACATAAGTAAATAGTAATAGATATTTAATTAATTAATGGTATATATATATATATATATATGCACGTACAGGTAAGGTAGATCCATATGTGGTGTTAGAATACAAAAGTGAACAACAAAAGAGCAGCACCGGTCGTGGTAAAGCTTCTAGAAGATCTCACATGAAGTGGTGTATGTGTCTGCGGGGTGAGATTCTATTCTAGCTAGGCTACCTCTCTCAATTTCAATTATTATTTTAATTATTATTTAAATTATTATTTTCTTTGTCAAATTTACATTCCGTATTTCTTTCCGTTTATTAATTGCCTTTAAGTATTATTTTTTACAATAGAAAATGGTAATTAATTAATTTTATGTAGGTCAAGGCACGAGTCCAGTGTGGAATGAGAAGTTCAAATTCAAGGTTGAGTATCCTGCACCTGCTGCAGGGGAACAAGAACAATACAAACTATTACTTAAAGTCGTGGACCATGACAACTTTACTAATGACGATTGTCTAGGCCAAGCAACGTAATTAAGTCCAATTGTTTTATATATATATTTTTTTTTATTTTTCACTCGAGTTTAATTAATTAATATATTTTAGTATTTTATTTTGGTCTAAATTACAAATTGCAGAATATATTTGAAGGAACTATTTGAACAAGGGTTAGAGAAAGGAAATGCTGAAATTCCCACTCAAAAGTATAGGGTGGTGTCCGAAGATAAATCCTACAACGGTGAAATTCAAGTTGGAATCACTTTTACTACAAAGGTAAAAATTCATTTATATTTATATATATTGGTACTCGATCATGGTTATATATTCATTCTCCTAGCTTCTATATTAATTGTCTCTAATTTTAAAATCTCAATGTGTTGTTTAATTAATTAATTAATGTAAACCCCTCATTAATGTTAATTTTTGTTCCGTAGAAAGCCGCAACGTACTTAAAAATGATTTGAGTTGAAAATAAAATAACATGTTTAATGAGGTTTATATATTTTATACAATTAATTCTATGAAATTGTTTATTAATACATACATTTTTCTTTTCTAAATTTAAATCTTATGGTACAGGTGGAAACTGACGAGAAAGAATATGGTGGGTGGAAGGAAAGCCAATATTAGTTACGTTGTTCTTTCAGCTGGCCTGATTTTGTACTTTTTCTGAATGCAATTAGTTTAATTTTGTGAAGACTGTATTTATTATGGAATATATATGCTCAAACTATAAATGTTCAGTAATTTTGTCCATATTATTAGTGAGAAATAAAATTTAGCAATTTTTTTTAAAAGAATTTCAGTCTGCAGCTTTTGTTGGAGTAAAGTCACTGGGATATTCTTGCATAGACCTGGTCTATGAGATTTTTATAGACCTTGTGGTGGTAAATACGCCACATCATACATTTTGAGAGCCTGACATCATCAAAATGTATGATGTGGCACATTTACAATCACAAGGTCTATGAAAAGCTAATAGACCAGGTCTATACAAGAATTTTCCAAAGTGACTTCGGGGTTATGTGTTTCTGAAAATCTTCCTAGCTAAAATCGGGGACGAAACTTCTATCACATGCATGTGATAAACAAGTATCATAATTTATAATTTATATATAATACGTGTGACTCTAATACGGCCAATATAAGATAGGAGATCTTGGGTAGATATTTTTTTTTTTTTAAAACGGTTGAATTACCTTGTTACATCAATTTCATTATATTGAATACTATCGTTGGTATCTTGTTCAAAAAAAAAAAAAATACTATCGTTGGTATCAAAATTAATACCAAATAAACTAATTACAAAGATTAGTATTAAATTAAATAAATAATGAAGTGTGTGAAATTATATTTTAGTCATTACTTCAACTTCTCTATTTTTATTTTGAAATTTTACTAAATTAAATTTCATCAAAAAAATAGTTAATTTAATTGATTATTATGTGTATATTTTATTTGAACAAAATCATTTATATCGAGTGTCAATATTGATGTGTTCAAATCAGTCAAATCCTATCAGAGAACCAATTAAATCATCATGTCAAATAGGGTGGTCGATGGGTTGGACTCGAATTAGATCAAGCTTGACCAAATATTCGACTTCACTTATTCTCAAATGAGTTTGATTAGGGTATGTATCTTTCTCATATTTGAATCTTTTTTAATCCGTCGAATCTTGTCCGAGTTCGATCGAATTTGTATTTATATGTGATAAAAAAAAAAAAAAAAAAACCTTCACTTTTAGAACTTTTAGCAATAATTAATTAATTTGCATACAATATCGTTACATATATCTTCAATTTGATTAGCTCACATGTTAGAAACTTTCTTTAAAATATACCAAAGCCACCCACCCACGATATCATACTATTCTTTTTACGAAACAAATATAGAAATGTAGTGATTCAATTAAATTTGGCCGATTCTGCCGAATCAAAGTTAATAAATAAAATAATAAACGATGGACAAACAGTTGCCGTCTTAGCTCAGCTGGTAGAGCGCGTGGCTTTTAACCACGTGGTCGTGGGTTCGATTCCCACAGACGGCGAATTCATTTTTCTGAAACTTTTTTCTAAGTTGCTGGTACTGCATTTATAGGGTGGTTTTGAGTAATGCGTTTATCCTTGCTCATTTTCCTCTTGGGGGTATTTTTTACACATTTCGGCATCCATAATTTCTCCAATTTAATAGGGGGTATTTTAGACTTTTCGTAATTTTTATTAAAGTTGACAAAATTCAGGAAATGTCCCCGTAATTTTTTAAACATGAGGAGATTTTCGATTATATAGCTAAATCTCATGGTATGTGGATGTAAATCATCCATTATAATAACAACATGTTAACATATTCTCATTCGTATTTAGGTATTTAAGACAGTAATAATTTTTTAAGAAAAAGAAAAAACAGTAATAAATAACAGACGAGGAGACGCTGGATAGCAGAAGGAAGAAGAAGAAAGAAAGAATTTTATTTTTTATCTATTTTGTATATATTATATTTAATTATAAGTCGGCTTATTATTTGTGTTCTGTGTGAACACGTTTCTTAGTTAGTTAGACTGTATTGAGACTAATTGTCCCACATTGGTTGAAAACAATAGTTAAGTCCACCTTATAAAATCTTGGACAATCCTCACCTTATAAGCTAGTTTTTGAGGTAGAGTTAGGTCCAAGCCAAGTAAATGGACTTAGTCCAATCCATGTGGTGAATTCTAATATGGTATCAGAGCCCCAGGTTGAAGTGGACCACCTCCTTCCGTGATGGGCTCTTTCTTGCGCGCATGATGGGATTTATTCTTCACCCACACATTTCCCCCAGATAAGAAAGGCCTGGGTTGTCATTCTTCGTCCAGTTAACAAAGTCCTGGACGGTCATTATTCGTGTGTTGGGGCCCACATGTCGCAATCTGCAAGGTTGGGCTTTAATTAATATGTCACGCATTGAGCTTGTTTCATCCACACATTTAACTCGCCCACACGTGAAGGGGGAGTATTGAGACTAATTGTCGTGTGTTGGGGCCCACATGTCGCAATCTGCAAGGTTGGGCTTTAATTAATATGTCACGTGTTGGACTTGTTTCACCCACACATTTAGCTCAGCCACACGTGAAGGGGGAATATTGAGACTAATTGTCCCACATTGGTTGAAAACAATAGTTAAGTCCACCTTATAAGATCTTGAGCAATCATCACCTTACAAGCTAGCTTTTGAGGTTGAGTTAGGCCCAAACCAAATAAGTGGACTTAGCTCAATCCATGTAGTGAATTCTAATACGAATTCTAATACGATGATTGAATTCACAAGATAATATTAAAAAGCTGTAGGTTGCTTCAACTCTCAGAATTTCTTTTTGGGACATTTTTATTTTTCCATTTCAAAGAAAAACTGAATCCGTGACAGAATTCGTTTTCTTTTCCTTTATATGACTCACAACAAAAAATAAATGTTGACTGCCGAACCTTTTAATACCTCATGAATTAAACAGCATTTCTCTTACTGGTTTCACAAGACAATTTTCCATTAAATCACCTTATTGTAAAATCAAACCCGTGATAAAATTCAACCAGTTAATAATAGCTTATTCACAATGATATAAAATAAAAAATAAAATGTAGTTGACTGTTAAAAATTTGATGAGAACGGTTGAAATCTTAAAATTATTCATGGGCTTCACGTCTATCACCTCATTCTTTCAATTATACCAATTCTAAAGTTGTTCTGAGTTCACGTTCTCTTTAACATTTATACACACACGCATACAATATGTACATACATATTACATACATATACATACTATACATACATAAAATCAACAGCAATAATCTGTCTGTTGAAACCATATGTTCTGATTTTGAACTATGAAACTCGAAGATTTGATGATGCAGCAAGGTGAAGATCAGAAACAAACCAAGAAAAAATTAAAGAAAGAGGTGAATTATTTCTTGTCTTGTGTTGCCTTAATTGTTTTTTATATTTATTTTGGGATTAAAATCATTTATATAGGAAGCTGTAAAATATATTTTAATTATAGGTTAAGAAATTGAAGGAAGAATTGGATGGGGAGATGCAAGTGAAGAGAGTATTGCAATGTGCAGTGCAAGGACCAGTTGGCTGCTGTGAATCATGTTCATGTCTTTCCACAATTCTTCCATTCAAGGTAGGTAATATCAACAAACATATGTTGTTAATATAGTATCTTTTTAGCTCTGAAAATGATGATTATTTTCAAAATTATATCATGATATTCTTTGATTTATATATGTTTTTGTATAGATTATGCTACTATAGAACTTCATAAATATTTTGGATTAATTCATTGATTGACGCTCATGACTGCACTAATATTGATCAAGTTTTCATGGATTATTAATTTATTACAACAACAAAGCATACTTTTTAAACAATATCATCAAGTTGAAAATAAGACTAAGTTTTATTAACATAAACTTCTTAATTAAACTTGCTTTCGCCCTGTATATAATTTTACAAATATTGCTTTTGATTGATGGAACTTGTATAGTTTTTCAGAAAGTAGGGTATTTTAGTGAATTACCCAAGTATGGATCAATTATAGTTGCAACTCAAATATTTATTAGACTCTCGTACACCCAGTATTATTAGTCATAATATGTACAACAATATGGTCAATCTCATAGAAGAGTAAAATCACCATGATTTAAGGATACATTTTAGACAACTGGAGAGTTATTGGCTTGTTTGTTTGGTGCTTGGAAAAGTAGTTTGAGAAAGTAGTGGAGATTTGTGAAATAATTTCTATATGCGTAATATTGTTTGTTTGAATTTCGAGAGAGTGGTTTGAGAAATAAAGTATGTGTAGGTTTTTTTTGAAAGAGTTAAGTTGTAAGTGTAAGATAAGATGTGTAAGACTTTATGTCAAAACATGTTTGTTGTGAAATAAACTGTTTAAGAGATATGTTACCTTATTTCAAATCAGAGTATAATTTGTATAGATTTTGTTTAGAGATACGGAAATTGTTGTTTGTTTGGATTTTAAGAGAGTAATTTGAAAAAATTGATAGATGAAAAATTTATTTCAGAAAATAGAAAACATGTTTGTTTGGCATTTCCCAAACACGAAAAAAATTTGGGAAACGCCAAACAAACAGGCCCATAACCATAAGGTTTCATTCATGCCATCATAAACCAAATATTCTTCACATTTCATAGTTAGAAATTTAAAAAATTTGAAAACAGGGCTATTTGATAGCATGTCTCTATAACTCAACTCAAAAGTAAAATTCATATTCCTTTCAATTCTCTCCAATTTCTTCTATTTCATCGATATTGTTCGAATGTATCTGACTTTTCTTCTGCACAATGAATGAAAAGGGTCTTATTCTGTAGAGTCCCTCTTGTTCTTGTTTGGGTCCCTTCATTTCGAACCTTGGTCGTATTTCTAAATCTGATTCTTCCTCGCTATCCAAATGACTGAATACTGTAAGAAAATGATCACTTTCAGGTTCAAATGCTTCTAACAGAACTTTCAGAAGTGGAAGAAGAGATTAATTTGCTAGAGAAAAAGATTAATGAACTAAAGCTGGATGTATACCAAGAACAGAAGCAGATCAAAGAATGTGAATCATTAAATTTGAAAGGATTACAGCCACAATTGGAGCCACGACAACTAAAGAAGTTACCATCCAGGCGACCAAACCAAACAGATCAAAACAACCCCGAAACACTCTCTACATCACAGAACTATGAGTATGGAAAATACAGAGTTCGAAGAGAAAGAAGAGCCTCTTCGGGTTCCTCATTTGAACTTCATAGTGCAATTTATCCAGAAAAAAATGGTATATCCAGTTTTCATTTTCAATACTGCAACTTTTAGCTAAATCATGCTATAAGTATGGGCCTGTTTTATATTTGGCTGTAGGTATAGAAGAGGAGAGTGAGAGTTCAAGAAGCTCAAAAAGTCTCGTTGTCAACAATCGTCAAGATTTAGAGAGTGAAATTGCATACCCTAATAACATTTCAATAGAACTGATCAAATGCTTGGTAGGCATATTTCTCAATCTAAACCAAACAACATATAAAGGACCAACTGACCTTTCAAGGCAGAACTGCATAAATTCAAAAGGCTTTGCATCCAAAGGCACATTCAGTTTCAGAATGCCTATATTTCCCATCAATCCATGTGCATCTCATCTCGATCCTTACGAAATAATGCCTGAAAATGATGCCATCAGAGATATTGGACCATATAAGAAATTCATCCAAATAACAACAAGTTCATGGGATTCAAACCGTCTTTCGGAATATCATCCAGCCATGAGAAGACTGAGGTAAGTGCCTGTAATTTCCTGGACACTTGTCATAGAATGAGCTTTTTAATTGTTTTCAAATCCAGGATTTTGATGGAGAAACTCAGCAGAATAGACATAAGTAAATTCAGCCACAAGCAGAAGTTGGCATTTTGGATTAATATTTACAACGCCTGCTTAATGCATGTACTACAAGAAATCTTGATCCTTTTATTTTCTTTTTTCGTAGAAAAATATTAAAAGAGCATAATAATCATCTAATTAGAATTTTCAACCATGGCAGGCGTTTTTGCAACATGGACTACCTTCGACGCAAGAGAATCTACTGGCACTCATGAACGAGGTAGATAGCTCAACATCAGAGACCAACCCATTAATTTTGGAAAAGATAGAATCTTTGAAATAATTTCACGAAAACACAATAATATTTTTATGTTCTCAACCAGGCTGCAATTAATATTGGTGGCGTTGTACTTGATGCTTTCACTATCGAGCACTGCATCCTCCGACATCCAGCAGAAGTTAAAAATGTAAGTGTAGACATCCAAGCTAATTGAGGCCATCATTTAAAATGACATACTCAAATACAGAACTCGCAATCGTTGAACTGTTTCTATCAAAACTATGATAGACATTATGATATCCCCATGAATCTCTAGAATCCATAGTATAGGCATTCTAAATTTCCTACATTTTACATCATAACCAATTGCAAATATGGCAGTTCATTGTATTACAAAACACGGGAAATTAAAGATTTTTCATGTGAAATAATCATGATGAGGTGCAGGAGTTGACAGATGAGAAGGAGGTGCTTTTAAGGCAAACTTATGGTCTTGACTACCCTGAACCTAATGTAACATTTGCTCTCTGCAGAGGCAGCTGGTCATCACCAGCAGTAAGTACAGCATTACATTATATGTTCATGAATTTTTAGCTGCAATCTACAAAACTAAAATATAGTTTTTCAGTTGAGGATCTACTCGCCAAATGAAGTCATTCAAGAATTAGAGAAAGCTAAAGTAGAGTACCTGGAGGCTTCAGTTGGAATTACAAGCAAGAAGAAGATTTTGGTGCCAAAGCTCATGCACTGGCACATGAAAGACTTTGCCGATGATGTGGGATCGCTTTTAGAATGGATTTACAGCCAACTACCTTATACAAGCTCATTGAAAAGATTGATAATGGAGTGCCTAAATAGAGAAACACACTGTCCAGGAAAAAAACTGATAAAATTTCAACCTTACGCCTCCGAATTCCGCTACTTGCTTCCATTATAAGCAAATATGACATCATATACACACTGCATAAGATGTAAAGAACAAAAGTGATAGGTTTGGACATCTTCCAACTATTTAAGAAATGGAGAGGAAATTGTCTAAAATTGCTATCTGATGTTTTAAAACTTTCATGGTGATTAAGAAAATAGTTTTGTGCTAGTATATTGATTTTTTTGGCTTCAGTTTTTAGCCTCTTATATAGGACTGATGACTGGAATAAATCCGAAGTGAAAGGTTCTCCTTTTCAAACATATGAAATAACTGGAAAGGTTTTCCTTTTCAAAGATATGAAATAACTAAACGGGAAAGGTTCTACTTTTCAAAGATATGAAATAACTGGAGTATAGCAGCTGCATAAATAAATAGTTCTCCTTTTAATATGAAATTACTGGAGTGTAGCAGTTTTATATATTGAACACCAAATGGAAGTAAACAATACTTTCACTTCCTCCTGTCTCCAGCAAAAGTAGTGCGTGTGAATTGATATAATTTCCAACCAAAAGAAACCACATATCCGTACATCTCTATTTTGACTCGAATATAAAATTTCTAACAAATTACCCGCAAAGAGGTTACTATAAATGTTTCGTAATTTCTAACAAATTACCCACGTGTGAAATGATATAATTTCAAACCAAAAGAAACCGCATAGCCGTACATCTCTATTTTGACTCAAATATAAAATTTCTAACAAATTACCCGCAAAGAGGTTACTATAAATGTTTCGTAAATTAGAACACTGAGACAAGGATGAAGATAATTTGCATTAAAAAAAAAGCATGATACTATATTACACCAAAACAACTATTTTCTCCAAAACTGTAATCATCACAAAGTAGGCTCAGCCAAGATATTTACAATCCTGTTTAACAGATTTAAAGCAAATACAGTTTCTTCACAATTTATTTTTACAGACACTTCAAGCGGTTCAGAACAATTGCCCGTGAGAGTAAGCGTAATTAAACATGGAACGGAGTTGCTTAAGATCTCACCACTTAGACGCAAGCATAAACCAGATAAGTCATCGAGTTTAGCAGCAACAGGCAGGTCCACAGATACCAGATACAAATTCGCATTGCTAAGCATCTTTAACGATAATTTCTCGCATATAGTTAGAAATTTGTCTTTTATTAATGAGTGACCATCTCTTTCATTCGGCTGACCAATGTGATCGGTAAAGGTACACCTGTTGCATACAGCAGGAAAAAGCAAAGGAGAGAACTTTTTTATATTTGTCATCGAAAGCCAAAAAAACATATGCAAGTGAAAGTTTCTCAAACAGATTATTCAATAATCTATTGAAGCAACAAAAAATTCCCATTCTAAGAGATACATAATCTTTAGAGCTCAAGAATTGGAATCCAAAAAAGAAATAGAATCTTAAAGATATACAATATAAATATCAAATTATTTTTACAATGAACATTAATTATCTTTGATTTCCTAGGCCTCTCTACATTGTAATTCAGAAATGGATAATTTAATAGCAAACAAGCATTTGAAGAAAGAAAAATAATTTAACAAAGAAATCAAGTTTTCTGAGAGCTGACCTTTTAATGTATTCAAACATCCCAGGAAGTTGAGATTCCTTCTCTGAAAATACTTCAGTGTCCATCGGGAGAGGTTTAATGAAGTAACCTATGTCAGGTCGTAATTTCACTGGGTGCTTTCTGCCGTCACAAAATAAAACCAGCTTCAGAGGCAAAAGATGATGTTTGAAGTGAACCTCGAGAATTCTCTTTGTTGTCTGACCAGGTTCAAGGCTAACTACCTCTTCCATCGGAACTAGAGTTGGAATTTCATCACGAGACACTAGGGAACTGAATATTAAAGAGGAAATGCATCAATGTAATTGTTGCAGAAATTAATAGAGTATCAATGCGGCGGAAAGAAAGGATTAGCTAGAAATTTGTATTTATACACTTCATACTACCATGCAATGGAGTTGTGTAATTTAATTTATAAATGCAAGAAATACAAAACAACCATCATATATTACCAGCTGTTAAGCGATTGGGATTTAATTGGATTAGTTAAACTTTTTGATAAGATGTATCTAACCCACCACTTATTGATCACAAGAATGTAAGGTACAAATATAGAACCAACCAAAATAACCACCTCTCCTAGTTTTATTTTGATGCATTTCTGAGTATCCTAAATGTAGGAAGTGCAGATTTCAGGTTCCAAGCACATTAAGAACCAAAAGTCCTATATCAACAAATTGATGCCAAAATAGCCAAGTTTTATCACATCTATGGTTTCACAGTATTGGAGGTTGGAGTTTTAACTTTTAAGTTCAGGAGAGCGATAAGCAAATGAAATATTACTTTAAATTAATGTCATTACACTAGAAAAAAGAAAATAGAATTTCCACATATGCATCGTGCAAAACAACGATAGATTAGATAAAATTACCTATCACTTACTGACCCAGTTTGGTCCAAAGAGTCTGGACCTTTGTTAGACTCCTCTTCAGAAAGTAATATACTCGACATAAGATCTGTTGAACAGTTACTGAAGGAAATCTGTAAACACACGAGTTGGGGAGATATGCTTGACACCTCAGATGAAAATATATAATCCACACTTAACCCATTTCCAATTGCGGGATCTAGAAGATTATATGTCTTAGGTTTAACAAGGTGACCAATATCCTTGATGGAAATGCGGGCCAATGATCTTTGAACATGACCTAGATCTGATGGACTCTGACTTGAACCAGGATTTTCATTTAACCATGATTCCAAAGCTCTTTTGGACATTAATTCACCAAAATCAGTCAAGCCAGATGCATTATTCTCTACTGAGTCCTCAAACTTATTTGTAGAAGCGAGGGAACCATCTGCAAGATGAATTAAAGGCGCAGCTTCTTCATTACCATCGATAGAAGATGCACTATTGTAGCTGCCAGCACCATTACTTGAACCACTAGCAGAGCCTTGAGAACTGTAATCAGATGTGTTTTCTTCGTCTAGCGATCCTGATATGGTATCAGAATCATCAGATTCATTTGGTTCACTATCAGCAGCTCCAACTCCAGTTGATCTTCTTTCTTGCACATCAATCGTGGAACAACCGATCTCATCACCAGTTAAACTACAAGGTCTGGGAAGAGGTTCATATCCTGGAGCTGCATGAAGGACTATCTGTGAAAGAGATCCTGGAAGATAAAATCGATAACTAAATGGTTCAGTTGGAGCTTTCGTTTCTCCTCCGAATATGCATTTTATATTTGTCGCATCTCTGAATTCTGCTTGGTTCTTTACATCTTCAGAGTTTTGTAATCCCATACAGTTTATGGAATTCTTCAAGACACGAGCACGGTCACGAATATCATAACTCAAGTCACACTTTGCTAGCTCAAGCACGTAACCTATAGTTCTTTGCACATTCATGTCGTCCACTTCTGCACGTAATAGGCCCTGGAGAAGTATGAAAGCAGATAGTTGAACAGTTAAAAAGAACCAAATGATATACACTTGCATAGGTCAAGCTTCAAAATTTAACTCGATGTTCGTCCTCCATTACTACTAACAAACTACAGACACAAATTTAGAACAGTAATAATTGAAAAGTGAAATATGAGTAGGCGAAGAGAACAAATTTCCAGTAAATTATACGCAATAATAGATTTATGTATTTTTTTTAAGATGGGGGGAAGCTTAGCATATCTTCAATGTACCACATTTGAAGTTTAATGAGACTTACAACGAACAAGAGTGACACCTTATTGAAGAGCAGATACAGTTTGGGAGTCATATTGATAATTTCTTTAGAAGACATTTCGATGTCCCACATTAAAAATCACGAAAAGGCAACAGTAAAATTAAATGATTATAGAAAAGCTGTTTGTGCAGGAGATGATCGAGCAATATAACAGTAATTGACCAGAGAAAACTTTATCCAAGTTACTAGACTGATGGTGATCAAAATCACTAAATCACACAATTATTTAAATAAGAATCATGAAACATCTTCTAAAGAGATACATAACCTCAATGACATCTAACCTATTCAAATGGTCATGCAGATGAATACACAGAAGTTCAGGAAAACTAGAAAGCAATATTATTAACTACCTTGACACAAGCATTAATAATCTGAAGCTTTGTTTCAACTGCTTCTGAAGTAAAGCGCCAAGCAAGATAATTAAATAACGTGGGTATCATCTTTGACATTAGAAACCCAATATTGCTGTATTCGCCCATCATCCATATAACCATTGCCCGTGCTGTTGGTGCCCGGATTGAATCCAAGCTTTTCACCAAATGAACAATTACCTTCAAAATAATGGATATAACTATTAAGCACTAAGGCATTTTGAATTGTTTAAGATAGTACTCATAATTTAATATAAGAATACAATGTAGAATTTCTTGTCACCGAGTCATATAACATGGCACAAGTAAAAAAAAATTAGATATTCCATTCGTGCCAAAATCTTTTACTCCTAATTCCTTTTTGGGATGTCCCAAACAGGACTCCCTTTCCTACAATGGAATTATTTTTCTCAAATTACCCTCACATAAAGTAATGATTTGACACACCTAATTCTCAACCACTACTTTAAGGGTATAAATGTCAAACTATCTAAAAGTTTCACAACTGTTATCTAAAACTTCACACAGAAACTAAAGGGAGCCAGATAAAGGGGACGGAGGGAGTTATAAACTTTCTCATATGAATATAGACCAAAAAAGAAGAGTGTAAACTTACCTTCTCATGACTGGGAGGGTCTTGTTTTATGATTGACTTGATAGACTTAATTGCTTGAACTAAAACAGTTTCTTCTTCATCCAATGATGCAGCATCCCCATTTGAGGACTCTGAAATTTGGATTTTGTATAGATTTTTTTTAGCAAAGAGATGTAAATGAATGAATACAATAGTATTACAGTACCATATATCCTAAGGGTGCCATATAGTAAAATAAAGACATTTACCTGATAATGCAAGAACCAATAGCCCTTCCAAACATGTGTTTGCAACATCTGGGAGTCTTTGTGCACATAATCCAATAGCAGCCACGGTATCAGCAGCAAACCCCCTGTCTGGATCTCTAATATAATCCTAGCAATTGACTAAAAAATTAGCAACAATCTAAAATCTTCAGACTCATATTATCTCAACATTAACAGCCACAGGGCAACCTCTCTTTAAAGGATAAAAAACACATGGATTGGGTTGTTTATGCTTATCAAGAATGCAGTACAGTAGTATTCTGAACAGTTCAGTGAGAGTTTGCTGCAGTCACCCCCAAGTTATTACTGGTGAAACCCCCTTTGTGATATTTTGCAAAAATGCGCCATAATGAAGCATACCACTTACCAGTAATCATAACTTAGTTATTTAATTAGATTTATATAGAAAATGACAATAATATCTTCAAATACAAAACAATTTATTTTTAAAATGACAAGCCGCAGCTGCCCAGTTTGTTTCTCTCATCTCTTTTCTATTCTTTCATTTTATTTTCCATCATTTATCTCATCAACTTTCACTATGATGTTGCCGCCACAATATAGAAAATCATTTAAACTTTAAAATCAAGCATGGTTATGTAAACCAGAAGTTCCACCGGTAATTATAAATGGAAGAGTTTATTGTTCTATCAACTACTTCAGCTTGGAGACCACTCTTCTGTATGTTTTTCTTATCTCTTTTTTATTCTCCATCGTTTATCTCATCATTTTTCATTATGATGTTGCTTCCACGACGTTGAAAATCATTTGAACTTCAAAATCATGGATGGTTCTGTAACACGGATGTTCTACCAGTTATTAGTGATGGAAAAGTTAAATTGTGCTCTCTCAACTACTACAGCCTGGAGACCAGTCCAACTGGCAATCCTAGTGGTTCAACCACCCAGTCCAGACTGGATTTTAAGGACTAGGTTTACAGTTTTGTGTCAGATCAGCACCTTTGGTGCTCAAGCAATGAAAACATCTTATCATATAAAAAACATACCAGGATAAGCAAATAGTTAAATACAAGTACCTGAAACTCTAAAAGAATGGAGGGAATCGACGAATATGTGGCTATAGAGGAAAGTATCTCGAGCTTAAGAGTCTTGATTTGATATGAATCAGAAAAGCTGATGAAGAAATCTTCAAAATATGGAGCGAATAGAGATGGCATTGCTTTGGAAAAGACCTGAATGTTGCACAGAATCTGCAGAGACAAACATTGCGTTATACCAATTAAGAGATTTTTTTTGGTGCTAACAGGGATATGATGTAATCTGCTAAGATGCTGAATTTCATGGGAACTTTAAAGCCACCAACATAGTAGCGTATTAATTAGAAAAAAAGAGATCATCAACAGATTTTGCTAATCTACTAACACACGAACAATGCACAAGAATCCCGGACATCCAAGAAGATATTTGTGTCTGGTACAAGAAAGATAGTTAAGTTATTATGGAAGTATGTACTGTAACTCAATATTGTCTGAACTGGTGGATGCTAAAGATAAACATTATACATCAGCATTCAATATTAAAGTACAGAGACAAGAAGAATATTACAATACAACAGATGGAAAATCTTAGATCAAACATCAAGGAAAGACTCCTTATAGGCCATATCTGGGAGAGCTACCACTAACCGGTAGTTCACATTATAATTAGTCTACATGCACCACTAATGGCATTATGCAATGCACAGAAAATAGAGAGAGAATTGGAATACCGTGACACTTCACAAGGAGAGAGAGCATAGCATAAGCACTACACCATAACAAAACTAAAGGCAGTAACCAGTAAAGCAAACCAGTCAAAATAGATAGCCAAATACCACATATTTTGAGGAGCTAGATGACCTCAGAAGAAACAGCAAAGGTTTAACAATCTTATAAATGTCCTCCTTCGGTGCCATAATCCAGTGAACCCCAGCAGCAGCCATTACAACAGCACTATTGTAACTCCACAATAATGGTAAAGTACACTGCAACAAGATCTTCACATCATCATTGCTTTTGGCAGAAGTAATGCATGAATCATCTAATACAAGAGAATCTTGGTTTATATGACACAACTGAGATAAATACTTGTCTGGTCCTTCAAGGTAACTCTTGGAGACAATATCTACTATCTCAGTATGTATATCACCGTCGATATCATAAGGGATTTCTCTCGTTGCAATTTGAGGTTCCATTTCTTCCTTTTCTGAATCATGCTTCACCAAATCATTATAAACCAACATAATTGATTCTTTAACTAGCCCATGTTTTGCAATTACATATCGTAGAAGGATCCCGGTCAAAACAATCTGACCCCATTCCTCCACATCAGGAAGAATCTCACACAACCTTTTATAATTTTTCGCTATCAGGGATAAATTATTAGGGCATATAGAAGCAAAAGCAGCAGCAGCAGCTCCAACTACTCCAGGAGAGTTGTCCTTCAGTAGCATTCCAACAATCTGCAACACATTCATTTTCAATCAATCAGCAATTTCAACATGCAAAAGATAGAAGTCAATCATATCAACCCTTTATACAGAAAGAGATGGAAGCCCAAATTTGGTTTCTGTTGATTTCTTTAATTTGTATGAAAATTAAGCCTGGGATACTTTTCATCATCTCGCAAGGCAAGGAAAGGTGCCGTTAGTGTAGGTAGATCCATTCGTGTTAGATCAGAGGTTTTTTAATACGTGCTTTAAGATCGATTTCTAGTTCAATTACTGTAATTAATTGGAATATTCTGCTTATTGATAAGAGATTATATATGTCGAAAAGCCGCGGTTTTTCGGTCTAAAGGAAGTGAAGTGATCCCTGGTGTGTGTATATTTATAAGAAAGATCCTCTTTAGGAGTTGGGAGAAAAAGAGCCCGATAAAAAAGGAATACGTATTTCTATGATTTTTTATATTTTCAATTGTGTATTTTGGATGTTCTACTAGTAGTTTATGTTTCTTAGTTGTTTAACTTCAAAATAAATTATCTATCAGTGCTTCAAAATAAATTATCAATCAGTGCTTCACGTCCATAAATCGCGCACTTCACAACGCGCCAACCGTTATAGCCCCGGAAATATTTGCGCTATGGTCTATCGACAACTCTAAGTATAGAATTCTACTAGTAGTTTATGTTTCTTAGTTGTTTAACTTCAAAATAAATTACCTATCAGTGCTTAAGGTCCATAAATCGCGCACTTCACCAGGCACCAACCGTTATAGCCCCGGAAATATTTGCGCTATGGGCTATCAACAACTCTAAGTATAGAAGGAAAACTAATACAACACACCACATTAAGTAAAATAGAAACAGGACACCTGACACCTCTTTTGTTGTCTTTCCTTGCATAAAGGAGAGGTTTTAAGAGGTATATATCCAAAAAAAAAGGACTGAGAACTATTAAGCATTTAAGCTGACCTCTTCAATTGCAGTGGTGTTTTCCTCTAAACGCAAATCATGCAATTTGGGTAACGCAATCGCAGCACACTTTCTAACATAGACAGATGGATCTCGTGCACATTTCTCAACAGCCATCATAACAATAGGTGCAATAACATGCAGCCGAATCCCTGCCATTGCACGGAGTGCCCATGCCCTTACCAATGGATTTGGATCCCCTAAATCCTTTTGAAAATAATTTATGGAGAGCAACGTCTCGCTGGGCCTCCTAAAACACAAATTAACCCCATTCAATGGAACATTTCTAATTCAAGAGAAATAATATCAAGTTTTAAACATATCCCTTCTTGTATATTAGATAATCAGCAAAGTGGATTTGAAATATAGTGTCTGCATTATCATACTTACTTCTCAGCATAATGCAGCAAGTACAAGTACACGAGCTTCTTTACTTCCAGAGACTGTGTTGCAACATTTTTCACCACCTGTTATAGACATGAAAAGCATTATCATTACATCACCAAGGCACGAAATGACTGGAAAACTGCTGCCAACACCCAATCTAGGTATTGCAAACCAATTACAATTCGGTTTCTTTATACTTTCTTGCTATGTAATTTTTCACTACCTCAGAATGCAAACCAATCATATCAACGATTTTGGGTTTCTAACTAATCACATGGAATTGTAATGTAATATAATTACAATGCAATAGTCCTCGCGTGACAACAGACAAATCAATCTCAAGACAATTGATTTTACAGTTCCCTTGCTATGTGATATAGTACTCCATTGGAGTATAAACAGGATAATCACCTCACATTCACGCAATTGATCACTCTTCCGGTGTGATTAATTAGAAATTGTTTGAGGATAAACCTCATAACTCAAAGCAATAATCTCAATTGTATCAAAATCACATAATTTGCAGAAAACAATTTGGTCATTATCGAAGAATATAATACGAATAGGTGACCTGAGGGAAGTAACTGGAGACGTCGATACCCTGAGCAATGAGGGCGAGGAGACGCTTAAGGCCTTCACATTTCTCGGAATCGAATTTGCTATCGAGGAGTGGCGCCATGCTGACGTCATCCGGATCGTCGTATAGATGAGCGTCGGTTCCGATCCGGAAAACCATCGTCGACGCCTTGCCCAGCGACTCCGCCGTCGCCCCGAACTGCGTGAACATTTCTTCTCTCTTCTCTTAATTAATTTCGGGGAAATCTGATCGGAACTAAACTACACAGTGAGCTGGTGTGAGTTTTATTATGA